>WHVD01000022.1:600000-991917 GCA_015178975.1 Hysterangium stoloniferum | reverse complement strand
ATGAATCACGACCAATAGCCAACTACTTCCAATGCCATACTGGCCCCATGCATGGTAATCTACGGGAGAGACATCAGCGGAAAGTAGCAAAGTGAACACTAAGTAGATAGAAAAGAGAAACAACCATAACAAGCCTTTATAAGCTTTGTAGTGCCTCTATTCTAGTCTGTCGTCATGGAGGTTTTAGGGCCCTGTCAATCAGTGGGCTCGTGTATGCAATGCAAGGGGCTCGGCCAATGATGGTCTAGAATTATTCCGGAAAGCGGGAAAAAAAATCAAAAAGGGGTTTATGCAAAAGAAAGACATGTACAGGTGTCAGTTTACGAGAAGGGGCAAAAAGGTGTCTAATTCAGTTTTCCGAATGGGGATCCAATTTCTACCAGAAGTGATTCTAAAATCAAACGTGGCCGAAATAACATGTTCGTCACCTGTAGAGTGATGAAAGTCTGAAGGGATGGTGTAATAAATCATTTTCCAGCTCGTAGAATCACTTAGGGCTTTCGATTAAGCTTTGAGAAACTGTTCCTTGATAAAAGAAGTTCTGCAGTGTACATTCCGCTCCGAATTTAAGGTCACATTAGATACTCTCAGTGTGTCTCGACGAAAAAATACAACAATGGGTACACATAATTAAAACTAAGTAATTAATAGGTCCACTTGCTACCGAATCGGCCGTTCATGTTCTCCTAACCTGTGCTCGAGAGGTCCTTCGTCCTACTAGCAACTTGGCGAACTATTATTAGGCGGCTCACCACTGCTCTTGTTGTGGATATGGACGGATACTTAGGGCTTCCGATACGGGACGGAGTTCTGGGCTACTGCTATACATATTAAACGGAATTAGAGTCATGTGAAAGTGTGCGACTTAGTTCGTTGTACGTCATCATGAAAGCAGAACGCGATTCTTTTGCTAAACCTCCTAATGTCATGATCCGTGCTATGCTTCGAATTTCAAACGCCAAATCACATCACGAAAATGAAGGGGAAAGCCCAAGATCTCGTGACCATCGCTTAGTGTGTCTGCGTTTTAACCTTCTTTAAGCTTTTGTTTAGTTGTCGTTCCTCATCGGTGTGGCTACCACCAACTCAAACGTCTTACTCAATAATAATTCACTGAGGACTAGTATTTATCTTCCTTTAATTTGTCTATAAACTCGCCCTGTACTCCGACGTTGAAATGAGTCGGAATTATAGGGATCTGGTCGTGTCAGCCAACGCCCGTGTGTGTTTGCCACATGAAGCTGATCATCAATAGACTTGTAAGCCGACTGTGCATGCATCATCACCCTGATTCACACGTCTCAACGATTCCGTAGCCCCAGTGGTAGATAAGCGTGCCGCGCCAATGAAACGACCATTTGCTTCTTTTCTAGCACCTAGCCCCTTCAAAAACGTGTTCTCCTCACCTCATTTGTTCCGCATGCCTCATGCCTCATCCCCTTGATTCGTTTTCGTTGCAAAATGTTTTCTAGATGGAACGTTAGTGCAGATGTCACAAAGCCGATGGCATAGCGGCGGTCACGGTAGTGGTTGGGAGCAACTCTACTTGCCATTAGGTACCAAGCATGCATACACAACTATGTAGAAATTTAAAGTTTTCAGCCCAAGATATATTGACATAGCCTTGTGAATTTTATCCTTTTGTCATTGCAAATACTAGTACAAAAAAAGTAATGTGCAGTATCAAGACACAGTTCTTCATCTGAACAAAGGCTTGTCATCATGTAAGCACGATCGTGGACAAATTGAGGAAGAGTGGTAACAATATTAATTTGGCGCTGCCATCTGTACTGTCGGTTCAGAACTACTACTACTACTACATAATTGACGTTTATTTTATAATAATATCGGGCTCAAATTATGCAATTTGCGTGCTGGGAACATTCTTCTTCGAATCTATCGCTGCGTCCTCCTTGGAATTTTTAAGATTTAGATTGAAGGGTCTTTAAGTCCGCCACCTGATGAGCTGTCAACATCTGTCACAGCCTCATAAATCCCTATCCTCTTCCACTAGCACGCCCGTCATCAACCGCGACCAAATACTTTTCATAAATATGAGCGTACGTAGTACCATCTAGTAAGTGGTACCAGGCGATCTAATTTCATTGATACAGACTCTCGCACCGCCCCCTGCTATCGAAGAGGACAAGTTAAGTGATGTAATTCCGATAGTAATGATATCTCCCGCCAGGTAAATTCTTTTTTTCACGTCACATACGTGTTTTCTTTTTTTTAACTTGATATTTTATTAGGTGAGCGAACGTCCGTATGAGGACCTAAGCTTGCACTCGGCCATTGAGGGCCAAGAAAGTAAAATGGACGAATTGGAATCTGATTTGGAGGCACCGGAAGGGGTAAGAAAAAATGTGGCGTTATATGTTGTTGTATGAATGGCTCTAAATTAATCGCACTTGACGCGTTTTTCTCCCAGTTTCCTCCCAGTTTCCTGATGAGCAGTGTCACCATCCTGGGTCACCCAACAGGTTCAAGCAGCCGAAAAGCAGCAGAAGCGGAGTGTCAGGAAGGGTCAAGAGGGAGAACTTGTTAATAACAGGAAAGAAATGGATAAGGCGAAGGTATTTTGGACGTGATTTATGAATGTTCTCCTGCATTTATTGACGCGCTTCGGATAGATTACGGATTCTATCAAGCGATACTCATACCTGCTTGGACAGACAGATCTTTTCCGTCATTTTGTAGATGTAAAGGTTCGTTAGTACTGGTTAAGACTCCTGTTTTACTCTCTGACTTGTTTGCAGCGCGCCCGATGGACGCGCAGCCTAAGCCAAAAGGTCGTGGCGGAAAAAGGCTACGTAAGTACTTGTGCATTGTGTTCTACACGTGTTCGACGCAATTTATTTTTCTGTTATATTTGTAGCGCTGAAAATGACAAACAACATCGGAAAAGTGAAAAGGAAGAGGACGAAGAAATGTTGAAAGGTGGAGAGCTGGCGGTTGACAGCGATGATCAACCATTTGTCTTTGAGGACTCGCCACCATGCACGTGTTTTATGCATCTTTTTATACTGTCTATGACACTAATACTTGGCACCAGTCATTCACGCAGGGACAATGCGTGACTACCAGATTCAGGGGTTGAACTGGATGGTATCGCTGCATCATAACGGTCTTAACGGTATTCTGGCAGACGAGATGGGTCTTGGAAAAACCCTTCAAACTGTCTCCTTTTTGGCTTACCTCAAGCACTACCGAGATATGCCCGGACCGCATCTTATCGTGGTCCCAAAGAGTACATTGCAAAACTGGGCGCGAGAGTTTTCAAAATGGGCACCCGACTTTGAAGTTGTAGTTCTGACTGGTACCAGAGAAGAAAGGGTCCGTGTACTGTATTCATGGACGTTTGTCACAGCCACTGACTAGACGACCTGTAGGCGGAGATTGTTGCTTCACGGCTACTGCCTCAGAAATTCGAAGTTTGTATCACCTCTTATGAGATGTGTCCGAGAGAAGAACGTATTCAAGAAGTTTTCCTTTTCATACATCGTGATCGACGAAGCCCACCGGATTAAAAATGTCGACTCTATTCTCTCCCAGATTGTGCGCATATTCATTTCCCGTGGTCGGATGCTCATCACCGGTACACCACTCCAAAACAACCTCCAAGAACTCTTCTCACTCCTCAACTTCATCTGTCCGGAGATCTTCTCGGACTTTATAGATTTGGATAGTTTCTTGCACAAGGATGATGAATCGGGATCGGGAGAGGATGCGAGCAAGAAGGTTGTGGAAGCTTTGCATAAGATTCTGCGCCCGTTCTTGCTCCGGAGGGTGAAGGTTGATGTAGAGAAAAACCTTTTGCCTAGTGAGTGTTTTCAAGATTATGCTGATGGAGACGAGTTCTGAATTGCATACCTAGAAAAGGAAGTCAATATATACGTCGGTCTAACTGACATGCAAAGGAAATGGTATCGATCAGTGCTAGAGAAAGATATAGATGCTGTAACCGGTATGTCCACACACCGCTCGGTTGTGCACTTGAATCTAATGAAAGCTTAGGCTTGAGTGGTAAGAAGGAAGGTAAGACGAGGCTGATGAACATCGTCATGCAACTTCGAAAAGGTTGGGAGTTGTCTTCTCATTGTCTTTGTGGAAGATACCGATACCTCCCTCATGCAGTCACTTGCCACCCATACTTGTTTGATGGAGCTGTATGTCTCTATGCTATTGTGTTACTTAGTTGTTCTTACACTCCGGATCCCTTAGGAACCTGGCCCTCCCTACACGACCGATGAGCACCTCATAGACAACTGCGGCAAAATGATTATCCTAGACAAGCTCCTACACCAAATGAAAGCAAAAGGCTCTCGCGTTCTCGTATTCAGTCAAATGAGTCGTGTCCTAGACATTTTAGAAGACTATTGTACATTCCGGCGGTATCGTGCGTAATCCGTCTCTAGTTGTTCTCGTCTGCCATTCTGACTATCCGGTTTCATACAGCACATTGTAGAATAGACGGGGGTACAGCCCACGAAGACCGAATAGCTTCCATTGATGAATTCAATCGCCCTGGTAGCGAGAAGTTCATATTCCTATTGACGACTCGCGCTGGTGGGTTGGGTATCAATTTGACGACTGCCGATATTGTCGTCTTGTATGACAGCGATTGGTTAGTATATGATGTTTTACCGTTTGGACCTCTTAGAAAACGCCGTTCTTCGTTATTTAGGAACCCCCAAGCCGACCTACAGGCTATGGATCGTGCCCATCGTATTGGACAGACGAAACAGGTCTACGTTTTCCGGCTGATTACCGAGGTAGGGAATTCCCTTTTCTTTGGACTAGATACGTCGTCATAATTTATGCTGACTTTTTCGTAGAATTCAGTTGAGGAGCGTATGCTTGAGAGGGCTGCACAAAAGCTTCGACTGGATCAACTGGTCATCCAACAAGGCCACACGAAGATCACGAAAGGTAACATGTGCTACTGCCTGCTGTGGTTTGATAAAGTACTCACATGCACTTTATTCAGCCACAAATAAAGAAGAGCTTCTCGATATTATCCACCATGGTGCCGAGAAGATTGTCAACTCAAATGACGAGTATGTAATTCCTTTCCCCTGAAGTTTGAAGCTCATAAAATACGATAGTCTTCTTGTAAACGCCGATATCGATGAGATCATTCATCGTGGTGAGGAACGTACGGAAGAAATCAATAAAAAATATGCAAATTTGAACATCGATGATTTGAACAACTTCAAATCTGACTTCAGCATTAAGGAGTGGGAGGGCGAAGAATTCGGTAGCAAGGTACATGCTATCGCCTTCTTTGACTGTGTATCTTTCTTACATCGCCGTCTTTAATCTTAGAACAAATCCCGTCGTTTTGAATGGATTAAGCCCTCCAAGCGTGAACGGAAAGGAAATTACTCCATTGATGGGTATGATAAAGAAGCAATGCCCATTGGCCCGAAGACCAAGAAGGCACCTAAGCAACCGCGACCTCCAAAGCAAGTCATGGTGTAGGTGTTCAACCAATATACCATCCCATTAAACTTACTCTCCGACATCCCGTAGTCAGGATTATCGATTCTATCCTCGGGAACTTCAAGCGCTGCAAGAGCGTGAAGCGAATGCTTTCAAGGTAAGATGGATGTTTGAGGTTGAGATCGTGAACCGCGGAACTTACCAGTGAATTTGGTTCCTTAAGCGTGCGCATAAGTATCAGGTACCGCTTCAGGACCCTCAAAATGAGGATGAGACGCCGGAAATGCTTGAGGCTGAGCGTGCAGCTGAACAGGCCATCATTGACAATGGTCTGCTTTCTGATCTCAAATTTGTGCCCACAGCAATCTCACCATGGCATACATCTCTAGCTGAACCATTAACGGAGGAAGAAATTGCTCGTAAGGAGGAACTAAGCCGACATGGCTTCGACAATTGGAGTAAGCGTGACTTCCAGCAGTTTGTGAAAGCTGTTGAGGCACATGGACGGTAAGACTCTTATTATGTGCCATGACGTCTCTCTTCGGACTCTGATGTGTGTCTTTCATGCAGGGATGCGCCAGATGAAGTGCTTGCTCAGGAGATAAAGCATAAGATTGCGGAGGAAGTGAAAGCATATGCTAAAGTCTTCTGGAAGCGATGGCGCGAGTTGGAAGGTAGGAAGATCATTGCACATTTTCGATTCCACGGCATGGATGACTCCATATTTTTAGATTTCCAACGTATCGAGCAACGCATTCTCGAAGGTGAAGCCCGCCGCGAAAAGCAAGATAACCTGGAGGCGCTCCTGGATGAAAAGATTAAATCGGTCCAGTTCCCAATGCAAGAGCTAGAGCTCAACTACCCCATCGCGAAAGGAGAAGTATACGAAGAAGAAGAGGATCGTTACCTTCTTTGCCGGCTGAACTATTATGGATTGAAGAGCCCAGACGTGTATGACCGTATCAAGAAGGACATCACCGAGTCCCCGTATTTCCGATTTGAATGGTTCTTTAGGAGTCGGATGCCCCAGGAACTGTCGAAACGCTGCCATGCACTGTTGGGTGCGATCGCCAAAGAATATGAAAATAAAGTTAAGGACGGTCAGCAAAAGAAGAACGTGAAAGGCCCACGGGGAACGGTATGTCTCTAACCATTTCAGACGTGGTTACTTATCTGACCCATTGTCTTTTGTGGTTAGAAACGTTCTCTGGTTGAAGTCGCAGATGTACAATCGTTGCGTCGGTCGACACGGAATGCAGTAGTAAAGACGTTTACGTATCTCAGCGATTAAACGTTCGCTATATTATACAATACCTAAAGACGTTTAAGTACTATATACATAGATAAGTTTTGTTATGTGAGAGGCAATAAACATATCACTTACTCTCAGCGATTAAACGTTCGCTGAGAGATTCCCTAGCTATACTACGCGTATATAATAGTACATTTGAGAGGATATTGAACAATATGACGCATTGCGTCTTTTCGAGACATTTTGTCTCACCTTTTTCATACGCGCGCTCACTTCTGCAATACTCGTTATACCTAACAAGTAGCAGTGGCACCCGCGAAAAATTCGTACAAGAAGAAGAAGGTATAGTAATTAGATGTCTATGTGATTGTGCTTGGTTCAGTTCTGCTAAATTATGCCATGTCGACTCGTATATATGATGTATATTTAATGTGAATTGGGCTTACCTTTTTGAATGATATCTTCTTTTATCGAGATGATTTACCAAGATGGCAAGGTGTTTACACAATTAGAGAAGCATGAGAAAGTCAATTCCTCATTTTAAAGTCCTGGTGCGACTTCACACAGGGTGGCATTGAAGGTTTGAGCATCTAAACTCAATCAGCCAGTGGGAAATAATGATTGAGTTTAGATGCTTAACAGGTTGTGCACTACATCCATAGGCCACACCCTTGCAGCTGGTAAATATGTTGGAATTGGTGACCAGAAAATGAGGAATTGACTTTCTCATACTTCTCTAATTGTGCAAACACCTTGCCATCTTGGTAAATCATCTATATATTGCGCTTTCAGAAGCGGCTCGCAAAATTATGTGGACGCGTCATTTCCTCGAAGAACTTAATATAATATAAGAAGAACCGATGGCAATTTTTGAAGATAATCAAGGCACTATCGCATTCACACAAAACCAATGTGCTTTGAGAAGAATGAAACACATTGAAGTGAAATACCACTTCATTCGTCATTGGATTGATAACGGCACTATCCAACTTATCTATCAATCGACCAAACAAATGATTGCGGATATTTTAATGAAATCTCTTTCTTCACCAATTCATTACCATCACACAGGACATTTAGGACTTACTTCTTCAAAACTCGAGGAGGAGTATTAGGTATAACGAGTATTGCAGAAGTAAGCGCACATATGAAAAAGGTGAGACAAAATGTCTTGAAAAGACACAATGCGTCATATTGTTCAATCTCCTCTCAAATGTACTATTATATAGGAGGATGGTCACACTTTATTGAATATACAAAATTTTACTGAATAATCCTCATATTTTCCAAGTGAGTCTATTCCTTCTGGCCATGACAACTTATTCCATGAGTTTATATTTAATTACCTGAAATTTCATCTTTAAAATATGCATGTCCTTTTGAAATATGCACAAATGACATAGTTACACAAAATTATTTGGATTAACCTAGATTATTTGGGTTAAACAAGATTATTTAGGTTAAACAAGATTATTTGGGTTAAACAAGATTATTTGGGTTATGACTTAAACTTTGGGTTATGATGTATTCTCTTGTATACACGCAAAATTTCAAATGTATTTCATATAATTTAAATTTAGTTGGTTTAGAGAGTTAACCAGAACTATCTGGGATACCAATCCCCATTGTGCAATTTATTCCAAAAGAATAATCTACAGACAATTGTTTGACTAAATTTTGTCAGATATAGGATAAATATTAATATTTTTGCATTCTTCAGAGTGATACCTAATCAACTGAATTTGATTAAATATTAATTTTACAACAAACAATATAAATATATATACTTTAGTGGATAAATAATTTTTAAAGTTTTAGGTTATCCTCCATATGGGTAGTATAGCTAGGGAATCTCTCAGTGAACATTTAATCGCTGAGAGTAAGTGATATGTTTATTGCCTCTCACGAAACAAAACTTACTTCGCCAGATTTACTGCAGCGGGGGGGGTGTGCCGGGTGGTCGGGTGGTCAGGTGGTAGGGTGGTTGGATGGTGACGTGAGTCAGCTTGAGTCAGGTGGTGGGCCACCTTACCTGACCACCTGGTGCACCCTGCCACGGCCCACACCACACGCGTGACCTGGTTTCAAAACGAACGGGCATCACCCCCCTCGTTCCCCTCACATACCGCCCTCCATCCTGTCCATCCTGTCTTGCTCTCAGGGCCGGCCTGCTGGACCTGATGTGAGTGTCATCATCCCCTCATTCCCCACCACACACACTGCCCTCCTTCTCTCATGGCTCTCTCTCTCTCTCCCCCCTCTCTCTCAGCGGCCTGGCGGCTCCCCCTCTCTCTCCCTCCCTTGGCCTGGAGCTCTCTCTCTCTCTCTCTCTCTCTCTCTCTCTCAGCCTGGCTCTCTCTCTCTCTCTCCCTCTCCCTCTCCTTGGGGCCTTCAGGTGCAGAGACATCCTCCAAGATTATGACATGAACTCATATTGGCTTTCACCCAAGCCAGCTTACTCTTCACCACCACAGAAAATGAAACTGGTCAAGTGTTAAAAACCCCATTCTCCAACCACCTGTCTCATCTCATTTGAACCTCTTGTTATCTGCGATCTTTGCCATATCGTTGACACTCCTCATGCAAAGGTCACATCACTCCTCTTCTTGCACAAAACAACTCTCTCATTTAAGCAACTTGAACACATAATTGCACCATGTCTGCTACACAAATGTCCATGAGCAGCCAAGGTTCTCCCCAGTTCTGTTACATTCATTCCCCACCTCAGCCCCAAATGCAGTGGAGCTAATCACGGATGGCTGAAGACTTTCCACACATTCTCTCGTTCACATCGTTAGTGTGTACTTTCTCATTTAAGCAACCATGCACACTCCACACGGTCTCCTTTTCTACAGGCTGTACTCGACTACTTGAGCCATACCCCATCTTCAACTCACCCAGTTTCTTTGGTCCTATTTGTCGATGAGACATGTGTTTGCTTTTGCCAGCCAGTGATGAGTGATTATCTGCTGATTATTATGCCAATTACTGATCTCTCTCCCTTTTTTCTCCTCCTGGTGTTTTTGGGTTTCCACTTCCACTCCCCTGCACTTGCTCCCCTTGCCACTACTGTGCCCTCCTCTCCAATCCAACCCCACCTTCAACCTGCCTTAGTGAGTGCACCCCCCCCCCCTTTCCCCTCAACCAAACTTTTATCGTTGTGGTACATAATCAATTGTTTTGTCCGTATATTAAAATAGTATAAATAAATTCGGATTGAAATGGCTTGTGTTTGTGACTGGGTATATAAAATTGACACTGAGACTGAAATGACTTAGTGTAATAAATAAATATTGAGTCTTACAGTGTGTATTGAATGAAGATTGGAATGCATTGTTGCATATATCATGTCATGAATTTTTATTTTTATTTTTATTTTTATTTTTGATTTGACCTTTATGGCTTTTTCACAACTTGATGACCTCCCTGTCCTTCAGATCATCTGTGATTGCTTCGAGCAATTTCTTGGGACCTTCATGGGTGGCCGGCCATTTGGTGAGAAATACAGTGTCGTCTTGCTGGCATCTGTGCAATGGTGAAAATTGAGAAAATCAAGCAAGGGACGGCACTGAGTGAGATACTGTAGATAGATAGAGATAAACTGTGAGACCTGACTCACCTTTCAATATATTCCATCACGACGAGCTTTCTTTGTGGTACTTTACGCCGAACGTCGTTCGATTTTCTCCTCTCAACCACTCAGGATCCCAATCCTTGAGTGGGACATAATGGCCACGGGATGGATCGGCACTTTCCCAATCATGAATTATCTGTTTCCAGCACAAATGGAGTGGGCCTTTCCGCACGATTGAGGGGATACACAGCCTGCAGTTTTCTGGCAAGGTGAGCATGGCAGGGTTTTTTGTGTTTGCGTTCACATTGATCTCGTTTGGTGTCATTTGGGATGTTCGAGAGTGTGGGCCAGGATTGTCCCCTGCTGCTGTGTGGCCAGTATTTGTATCACCTGAAGCAGCAAAGGCGATGGGGGCAGCAGTTAAAGAAGTGAGGATTTTTTCTTTGAGTGCTTTTGCCTGTGCCACCATCATCTCACATAGCTCAGATTTGGAAGGTGGCTGTGACTCGATGTATTCACTGAGAAAGGACTTATCGGCTTCGTGAGAGATCAGCTGGAGTGCATCACCATGTGATTCTTCATAATGGTATAGTTCATCCAAAAGGTACCGAATCAAGGTGTCCCGCTGTAATTATTGTGGGATTAGGGGTTGGGTTAGGGGGTTTAGTTAGAGGTTGGTTAGATATCCATTCCAAAACATTAAAAAAATAAAGCCTACATACATGTTCTCCTTCAGCCCACCCTCCCCACCATCGAATGATTGCCAGACTCCATCCCTTCCCAAAGTGTGCATACATAAAATGATACTGCACTCCACCTTGGTGAAAACAGTGTGTGGTCAGCCAGCCTCGACCTAAATTGATCTCACATGCCTCAACAAACTCGTCGAGCCATTTTTGAATGGTATCGTGGGGAATGGGAGTCTTGATCCGGGCAATTCCATTCGAGCCTATGGCAGGGAAAATATAGTCATCCGCTTCCAGCGGACGGTGGTAGATGAATTGGTTGGAAAATTGGAGCCATCGAAGAAAGTGGAAGTGCATGTCGATATTTGGATTCTCCGGCTGCTTGTATATATATGATATTCGTGCCCTTTTTTTGTAATTCATTTCCAAATTAAAATATATACATCAGAGTGGGTCATTCAAAGAGAGAGTGAACTAACCATGTATAATTTCATCCCTGGTTTGATGGTGAGCTCAGTTCTTCCTATTGAGTAAAGAGACCTTGAAGTAGGTGTATTTGTAATCATCATTTGTCTTGAGGTCTAGGGTGATATGTTTATACTGTAGCTTGGTGAGTTTGAAATTTCTGAAATAAATTAAATAGTTCAAATTCGCGGGCACTTCACTTCTATTAATATGTAGCTACAAAGACACACCGGGTCCATAGGGTGAATCTGCTTGTAGCAAATGCATGTATCATAAAGTGCTTCACTACAAAGGGAAGTTGCTTCCAGTATTCTCCCTGGGATAGCTTCCCCAGTTCTTCTAACATCGAATCTGGACAGAGTTGATTTGACCATTGAATTATTTTGTCCATATCCTGTTTTGTCATTGCTGTGGAGTGTGAACAGCTCCCCTCATTTGCATCACGCCGTTTGATGGCATCAATGATGCATTCAAAGTCTCGAGAATTGGCTGGATTGCCACGACCAGTCCCTTTCTTGTGATCATCTTCCGTTAGGGTCCCTAATTATATATATATGTACCATACAACATCAGTAGAAGAAGACACGAGTAGTTTTATTTTTACATACACAGTTTCCCACACCTGTTTGAATGCTGCATGTATCTGCCATGCTGTTGTCACTTTAGTCTTCTGGGTGAAGCACTTGTATGCAATGAATAATCCAAGAATCCAAGGTGAAGCCCGAGTTGGTATATTGTTGAAAGTGCCTTCTAGCTCTCCTGGCATCCAGTCAAAACTGCCTAGGTGGCAACCTAGTTCATTAGCCCCTGGAGGAATAGTTGGGGATTGTTCAGTTTCCACCAGCTCCTTCAACCACATTCTTACCTCACAAAGCCGTTGGTTATATTTATTGTTTGTAGTTTTGGCAAATCCATGCTCTTTCATTGAGACGTCTTTGACCGTTTTTAACTCAGCAACGGACAGTCTTGCCGGCTTTGGCTTATTTTTTGTCATAGAATGGCCACATTTCTTCATTGAAGTAGGTGTATGCACGTGCTTCAACTTTGGCAACATCCCTTTGACAAACCTTGAGAAGGTGGAGGCAAACTTTGCCCTTGTTACTCAATAAATCAATCTGAGACAATACACAAATACAGTGACTTTTTCAAAGTGATCATTCACATAGATTGGTTTAAAATACATCCAATGTGGCGATATTTAACTACATACACAAGAAAAATACTGTGATTTGGTTCTACTCCTTCTTTTCCCCATCGATCCCACCCCACCCCAGAATCAAGTCCAGCTCCTATCTATCGCCACCTCATTGATGATGCAGAGAGAAAAGGGGTGGGAGCTCCTCTTCGACTTCACCACCCATACCATATCACATTTGTTATAGTGATGGTAGTGGTGGTAGTGGTGAGTTGGTAAGGTGTTGATTATATCATAGGGGTCAGTAATCATCGAAAGAAACCGTATTTGGAGGAAATGTACAATGTATGTCCTGCATACATGCTGTTTAACTCAGGCCCTTAAGACCGTTGTTTTGCCACCATGTAAGATGAAAAACAGGACATCACCAATAAGCAAACATGACCTGTTGATGATCAGCATGTTGACTAGTGAGATAGTAGTTCAAGTAGTTACATGCACCATGTGTTGCACCCGCATTCCTTGTCGATACCCAAGCACTTGCAGATGTGCTTCCTAGGCCTGATCCTTTTGCTGCTGATGGTGATGGTTTGGTGGTGGGCGGCATTGGTTTTGGCATCGGAAGAGTACATCGTCCTGAAGAGGGTAAAAGAGGATGATGATGATGCTGGGATGGAGGAATCCTCAGGAGTGGGGGGCAGGCTGATGGAATGGAAGATGCAGTAGTAGGGTTGGTAGACGTGTCCATAATGCTTGGAACCTACCAGTCACATTTCCAAAACAGGGTCAAGAAACTCACGGCAGTCTTGCCCACAGCAAGAGAGAGAGCAAGGCGATTCATGGTAACAACCTGACCTGGTGTTGCCCCCAGTGGGTCATATCTTCCATTTCAGATGCACTCCAGTTTTCCGTGATGAAGGCATATCGTGTCCAGTCGTCAGTTAGACCGCAAATGCAGAGGTAGCCCGCATAGGAATGAGGAGCTAAAAGTCCACATCCTATGTAAGTAAAACTGAGCATTAGTACTGTAAATAGAATGTTGACATATATACATAGCATGGAAAGAAATGATGAGCATTCAGAGGCAGTCATCATGGTTTAACTTCAATCGCTTTTTGTAGAAGCGATACGCACCACGATGGTGACAGACACCTCATAGCTGCTCCTCCCACTCTCTTGTGTGCCGCCAAACATGGTGGGATATAGGCAGTCCTGGCTGTATGACAGCGTGGCTTGGTGGGGTTAAACTGGGACTCTTTGTCTTGGTGGTGTGGTGGGGTGGAGATGGACAATACGAGTACCGAGACAGGCAAGAATGCCGGAAGAGGAGAGAGAGAGAGAGAGACATGGGGTGCGGTAGGGCATCAGTGCATCCAACACCACGTCCTCGATCATGATGTGATGTCTTTCTTGGAGTGGAGATGGATGATATGGGGGTACCGTGACTGGTGAGAATGCTGGAAGAGGGGGGAGATGAGAGAGATATGGGGTGGGGCTGGCGGGCTGGCTGGGCGGTGTGGTAGGGCACTGGTGCATCCGCCGCCACATCCTCAATCACGACATGGTGTCTGTCTTGGAGTGGAGATGGGCGATACGGGGGTACCATGACAGGCGAGAATGCTGGAAGAGGGAGAGAGAGGGGAGAGGGAGAGAGAGGGGAGAGGGAGAGAGAGGGGAGAGGGAGAGAGAGGGGAGAGGGAGAGAGAGGGAGAGGGAGAGAGAGGGGAGAGGGAGAGAGAGGGGAGAGGGAGAGAGAGGGGAGAGGGAGAGAGAGGGGAGAGGGAGAGAGAGGGGAGAGGGAGAGAGAGGGGAGAGGGAGAGAGAGGGAGAGGGAGAGAGGGAGAGGGAGAGAGAGATGGGCAAGATGGGCGATACGGGGGTACCATGACAGGTGAAAATGCCGGAAGAGGGGGCAGGTGGGCAGGAGAGATGGGGTGGGGCTGGGGGAGTGTGGTAGGGCATCGGCATCAATGCAACTTATTTCTGTAGGTAGTGACTTACTCGGTAGGTTTCAGGTTTTGTTATTGTATCCACCACCACATCCTCAATCACGACGTGGTGTCTCTCTTGGAGTGGAGATGAGTGATATGGGGGTACCATCACTGGCGAGAATAGCCAGGTGACCTTGACAATGTGAGGTCACCAGTGTCCACCAGAGCGCCACTGGGCGGACCACCACCTTATCACTCGCCACAAACAATTGTCTCCGAAGATTGAACTTTGTCAGCTAGTGTAGAGGGTGTCTAGGGGAAACGGGATAGTAATGGTTTTGAGCCGACGAGAGCTCTCATCAGGGGGATACCGCTACCCCAACCGTTTTGCCCATCCAGAATGCCTGATTAGGAGTCTACTACTGAGCCTGGTCCAAAGGGAGTGATAAGATAGTCGATTCGTGCTGACCTATGCATGCATCAAACTCTGAGAATCTTGGTGACCCAGCATACAGTTGGGAGCGTGTACCGAGGCCAGCAGGTTTCCCTGCTGCATCGGATTTGTCGATGTCCATACAGCAAGACGATGGTGGAATCGAGAATGCCACATTCTGAACTGTACCAAGCCAGACCAGGGAAGCCACATTACATGGAATGAAGATGGATGTGCGAAGACATGCTGAGTTAATTGGGTGCTTCAAAGTGGTCGAGGTTGTGGAAGGGTGGTTTGAACCATTATGTAAGCAATTTGACTACTGAGAGTGACACGATGAGAAGCAACTGCCCGTGCAAACTTGCACTAGATTAATCAATTTTTTGTATAGAAATATATATATATATATATATATATTTGTTGGTTATAAATTGTAATTTTTTTGAAGAACCATTTGGAAGTGTGCCACCCAGATGTGTAAATCTACAGTAAATCCATGGTAAATCCACCTGTAAATCTCACTAAGTGCTCACTTACCTCCTATCTTACCTGCTCTTACCACCGTAAATCTAGCCAAAATGAAAACAGATGACTATATAAAAAATTGAGGAACATGCCGTGCTCTCCCAGAAATGGGACTTATGGAATTTATATTGGTAATTTGAATATGGCAGGGTCTATACGTCTCATAAATGATATAACAAAACTCATTGCCCCCCCCCCCCTCTACCCAATGAAAAAGAACTTGCTAGAAAAAAATAGTTTTTTTGGTGGTGCAAATGGAAATATAATTTATTTATTTATATATATAAAATAAAATAAATCGCACTGTGACTTTGGCGGTGGTTCTATCTTACTACGACAAAAGAAAGAGAGAGGAGTGTGGGCGTGCGTGCGTGCGTGCGCGGAACCCGCGTGAGCGGTGGTGTAGAAGTGAGTGAGTTGCCAAAAAAAAAAAGTGCGCGTGGCCACCTACGGCAGTCCACTGGAGCCGGGTCCCCGGACGTCGCTGCCGTGCGGCGGGGCGCGGCCGTCGTGCCGGCGCGATGCCGCGATTTCCGGGGCTCGACGAGATTTACGCCGCGCGACGGGTAAATCTGGACAAATATAGTGACTCATCTATGTATATAGTACTTAAACGTCTTTAGGTATTGTATAATATAGCGAACGTTTAATCGCTGAGATACGTAAACGTCTTTACTACTGCATTCCGTGTCGACCGACGCAACGATTGTACATCTGCGACTTCAACCAGAGAACGTTTCTAACCACAAAAGACAATGGGTCAGATAAGTAACCACGTCTGAAATGGTTAGAGACATACCGTTCCCCGTGGGCCTTTCACGTTCTTCTTTTGCTGACCGTCCTTAACTTTATTTTCATATTCTTTGGCGATCGCACCCAACAGTGCATGGCAGCGTTTCGACAGTTCCTGGGGCATCCGACTCCTAAAGAACCATTCAAATCGGAAATACGGGGACTCGGTGATGTCCTTCTTGATACGGTCATACACGTCTGGGCTCTTCAATCCATAATAGTTCAGCCGGCAAAGAAGGTAACGATCCTCTTCTTCTTCGTATACTTTTCCTTTCGCGATGGGGTAGTTGAGCTCTAGCTCTTGCATTGGGAACTGGACCGATTTAATCTTTTCATCCAGGAGCGCCTCCAGGTTATCTTGCTTTTCGCGGCGGGCTTCACCTTCGAGAATGCGTTGCTCGATACGTTGGAAATCTAAAAATATGGAGTCATCCATGCCGTGGAATCGAAAATGTGCAATGATCTTCCTACCTTCCAACTCGCGCCATCGCTTCCAGAAGACTTTAGCATATGCTTTCACTTCCTCCGCAATCTTATGCTTTATCTCCTGAGCAAGCACTTCATCTGGCGCATCCCTGCATGAAAGACACACATCAGAGTCCGAAGAGAGACGTAATGGCACATAATAAGAGTCTTACCGTCCATGTGCCTCAACAGCTTTCACAAACTGCTGGAAGTCACGCTTACTCCAATTGTCGAAGCCATGTCGGCTTAGTTCCTCCTTACGAGCAATTTCTTCCTCCGTTAATGGTTCAGCTAGAGATGTATGCCATGGTGAGATTGCTGTGGGCACAAATTTGAGATCAGAAAGCAGACCATTGTCAATGATGGCCTGTTCAGCTGCACGCTCAGCCTCAAGCATTTCCGGCGTCTCATCCTCATTTTGAGGGTCCTGAAGCGGTACCTGATACTTATGCGCACGCTTAAGGAACCAAATTCACTGGTAAGTTCCGCGGTTCACGATCTCAACCTCAAACATCCATCTTACCTTGAAAGCATTCGCTTCACGCTCTTGCAGCGCTTGAAGTTCCCGAGGATAGAATCGATAATCCTGACTACGGGATGTCGGAGAGTAAGTTTAATGGGATGGTATATTGGTTGAACACCTACACCATGACTTGCTTTGGAGGTCGCGGTTGCTTAGGTGCCTTCTTGGTCTTCGGGCCAATGGGCATTGCTTCTTTATCATACCCATCAATGGAGTAATTTCCTTTCCGTTCACGCTTGGAGGGCTTAATCCATTCAAAACGACGGGATTTGTTCTAAGATTAAAGACGGCGATGTAAGAAAGATACACAGTCAAAGAAGGCGATAGCATGTACCTTGCTACCGAATTCTTCGCCCTCCCACTCCTTAATGCTGAAGTCAGATTTGAAGTTGTTCAAATCATCGATGTTCAAATTTGCATATTTTTTATTGATTTCTTCCGTACGTTCCTCACCACGATGAATGATCTCATCGATATCGGCGTTTACAAGAAGACTATCGTATTTTATGAGCTTCAAACTTCAGGGGAAAGGAATTACATACTCGTCATTTGAGTTGACAATCTTCTCGGCACCATGGTGGATAATATCGAGAAGCTCTTCTTTATTTGTGGCTGAATAAAGTGCATGTGAGTACTTTATCAAACCACAGCAGGCAGTAGCACATGTTACCTTTCGTGATCTTCGTGTGGCCTTGTTGGATGACCAGTTGATCCAGTCGAAGCTTTTGTGCAGCCCTCTCAAGCATACGCTCCTCAACTGAATTCTACGAAAAAGTCAGCATAAATTATGACGACGTATCTAGTCCAAAGAAAAGGGAATTCCCTACCTCGGTAATCAGCCGGAAAACGTAGACCTGTTTCGTCTGTCCAATACGATGGGCACGATCCATAGCCTGTAGGTCGGCTTGGGGGTTCCTAAATAACGAAGAACGGCGTTTTCTAAGAGGTCCAAACGGTAAAACATCATATACTAACCAATCGCTGTCATACAAGACGACAATATCGGCAGTCGTCAAATTGATACCCAACCCACCAGCGCGAGTCGTCAATAGGAATATGAACTTCTCGCTACCAGGGCGATTGAATTCATCAATGGAAGCTATTCGGTCTTCGTGGGCTGTACCCCCGTCTATTCTACAATGTGCTGTATGAAACCGGATAGTCAGAATGGCAGACGAGAACAACTAGAGACGGATTACGCACGATACCGCCGGAATGTACAATAGTCTTCTAAAATGTCTAGGACACGACTCATTTGACTGAATACGAGAACGCGAGAGCCTTTTGCTTTCATTTGGTGTAGGAGCTTGTCTAGGATAATCATTTTGCCGCAGTTGTCTATGAGGTGCTCATCGGTCGTGTAGGGAGGGCCAGGTTCCTAAGGGATCCGGAGTGTAAGAACAACTAAGTAACACAATAGCATAGAGACATACAGCTCCATCAAACAAGTATGGGTGGCAAGTGACTGCATGAGGGAGGTATCGGTATCTTCCACAAAGACAATGAGAAGACAACTCCCAACCTTTTCGAAGTTGCATGACGATGTTCATCAGCCTCGTCTTACCTTCCTTCTTACCACTCAAGCCTAAGCTTTCATTAGATTCAAGTGCACAACCGAGCGGTGTGTGGACATACCGGTTACAGCATCTATATCTTTCTCTAGCACTGATCGATACCATTTCCTTTGCATGTCAGTTAGACCGACGTATATATTGACTTCCTTTTCTAGGTATGCAATTCAGAACTCGTCTCCATCAGCATAATCTTGAAAACACTCACTAGGCAAAAGGTTTTTCTCTACATCAACCTTCACCCTCCGGAGCAAGAACGGGCGCAGAATCTTATGCAAAGCTTCCACAACCTTCTTGCTCGCATCCTCTCCCGATCCCGATTCATCATCCTTGTGCAAGAAACTATCCAAATCTATAAAGTCCGAGAAGATCTCCGGACAGATGAAGTTGAGGAGTGAGAAGAGTTCTTGGAGGTTGTTTTGGAGTGGTGTACCGGTGATGAGCATCCGACCACGGGAAATGAATATGCGCACAATCTGGGAGAGAATAGAGTCGACATTTTTAATCCGGTGGGCTTCGTCGATCACGATGTATGAAAAGGAAAACTTCTTGAATACGTTCTTCTCTCGGACACATCTCATAAGAGGTGATACAAACTTCGAATTTCTGAGGCAGTAGCCGTGAAGCAACAATCTCCGCCTACAGGTCGTCTAGTCAGTGGCTGTGACAAACGTCCATGAATACAGTACACGGACCCTTTCTTCTCTGGTACCAGTCAGAACTACAACTTCAAAGTCGGGTGCCCATTTTGAAAACTCTCGCGCCCAGTTTTGCAATGTACTCTTTGGGACCACGATAAGATGCGGTCCGGGCATATCTCGGTAGTGCTTGAGGTAAGCCAAAAAGGAGACAGTTTGAAGGGTTTTTCCAAGACCCATCTCGTCTGCCAGAATACCGTTAAGACCGTTATGATGCAGCGATACCATCCAGTTCAACCCCTGAATCTGGTAGTCACGCATTGTCCCTGCGTGAATGACTGGTGCCAAGTATTAGTGTCATAGACAGTATAAAAAGATGCATAAAACACGTGCATGGTGGCGAGTCCTCAAAGACAAATGGTTGATCATCGCTGTCAACCGCCAGCTCTCCACCTTTCAACATTTCTTCGTCCTCTTCCTTTTCACTTTTCCGATGTTGTTTGTCATTTTCAGCGCTACAAATATAACAGAAAAATAAATTGCGTCGAACACGTGTAGAACACAATGCACAAGTACTTACGTAGCCTTTTTCCGCCCACGACCTTTTGGCTTAGGCTGCGCGTCCATCGGGCGCGCTGCAAACAAGTCAGAGAGTAAAACAGGAGTCTTAACCAGTACTAACGAACCTTTACATCTACAAAATGACGGAAAAGATCTGTCTGTCCAAGCAGGTATGAGTATCGCTTGATAGAATCCGTAATCTATCCGAAGCGCGTCAATAAATGCAGGAGAACATTCATAAATCACGTCCAAAATACCTTCGCCTTATCCATTTCTTTCCTGTTATTAACAAGTTCTCCCTCTTGACCCTTCCTGACACTCCGCTTCTGCTGCTTTTCGGCTGCTTGAACCTGTTGGGTGACCCAGGATGGTGACACTGGCTCATCAGGAAACTGGGAGGAAACTGGGAGAAAAACGCGTCAAGTGCGATTAATTTAGAGCCATTCATACAACAACATATAACGCCACATTTTTTCTTACCCCTTCCGGTGCCTCCAAATCAGATTCCAATTCGTCCATTTTACTTTCTTGGCCCTCAATGGCCGAGTGCAAGCTTAGGTCCTCATACGGACGTTCGCTCACCTAATAAAATATCAAGTTAAAAAAAAGAAAACACGTATGTGACGTGAAAAAAAGAATTTACCTGGCGGGAGATATCATTACTATCGGGAATTACATCACTTAACTTGTCCTCTTCGATAGCAGGGGGCGGTGCGAGAGTCTGTATCAATGAAATTAGATCGCCTGGTACCACTTACTAGATGGTACTACGTACGCTCATATTTATGAAAAGTATTTGGTCGCGGTTGATGACGGGCGTGCTAGTGGAAGAGGATAGGGATTTATGAGGCTGTGACAGATGTGACAGCTCATCAGGTGGCGGACTTAAAGACCCTTCAATCTAAATCTTAAAAATTCCAAGGAGGACGCAGCGATAGATTCGAAGAAGAATGTTCCCAGCACGCAAATTGCATAATTTGAGCCCGATATTATTATAAAATAAACGTCAATTATGTAGTAGTAGTAGTAGTTCTGAACCGACAGTACAGATGGCAGCGCCAAATTAATATTGTTACCACTCTTCCTCAATTTGTCCACGATCGTGCTTACATGATGACAAGCCTTTGTTCAGATGAAGAACTGTGTCTTGATACTGCACATTACTTTTTTTGTACTAGTATTTGCAATGACAAAAGGATAAATTCACAAGGCTATGTCAATATATCTTGGGCTGAAAACTTTAAATTTCTACATAGTTGTGTATGCATGCTTGGTACCTAATGGCAAGTAGAGTTGCTCCAACCACTACCGTGACCGCCGCTATGCCATCGGCTTTGTGACATCTGCACTAACGTTCCATCTAGAAAACATTTTGCAACGAAAACGAATCAAGGGGATGAGGCATGAGGCATGCGGAACAAATGAGGTGAGGAGAACACGTTTTTGAAGGGGCTAGGTGCTAGAAAAGAAGCAAATGGTCGTTTCATTGGCGCGGCACGCTTATCTACCACTGGGGCTACGGAATCGTTGAGACGTGTGAATCAGGGTGATGATGCATGCACAGTCGGGCTTACAAGTCTATTGATGATCAGCTTCATGTGGCAAACACACACGGGCGTTGGCTGACACGACCAGATCCCTATAATTCCGACTCATTTCAACGTCGGAGTACAGGGCGAGTTTATAGACAAATTAAAGAAGATAAATACTAGTCCTCAGTGAATTATTATTGAGTAAGACGTTTGAGTTGGTGGTAGCCACACCGATGAGGAACGACAACTAAACAAAAGCTTAAAGAAGGTTAAAACGCAGACACACTAAGCGATGGTCACGAGATCTTGGGCTTTCCCCTTCATTTTCGTGATGTGATTTGGCGTTTGAAATTCGAAGCATAGCACGGATCATGACATTAGGAGGTTTAGCAAAAGAATCGCGTTCTGCTTCATCATGATGACGTACAACGAACTAAGTCGCACACTTTCACATGACTCTAATTCCGTTTAATATGTATAGCAGTAGCCCAGAACTCCGTCCCGTATCGGAAGCCCTAAGTATCCGTCCATATCCACAACAAGAGCAGTGGTGAGCCGCCTAATAATAGTTCGCCAAGTTGCTAGTAGGACGAAGGACCTCTCGAGCACAGGTTAGGAGAACATGAACGGCCGATTCGGTAGCAAGTGGACCTATTAATTACTTAGTTTTAATTATGTGTACCCCATTGTTGTATTTTTTCGTCGAGACACACTGAGAGTATCTAATGTGACCTTAAATTCGGAGCGGAATGTACACTGCAGAACTTCTTTTATCAAGGAACAGTTTCTCAAAGCTTAATCGAAAGCCCTAAGTGATTCTACGAGCTGGAAAATGATTTATTACACCATCCCTTCAGACTTTCATCACTCTACAGGTGACGAACATGTTATTTCGGCCACGTTTGATTTTAGAATCACTTCTGGTAGAAATTGGATCCCCATTCGGAAAACTGAATTAGACACCTTTTTGCCCCTTCTCGTAAACTGACACCTGTACATGTCTTTCTTTTGCATAAACCCCTTTTTTGATTTTTTTTTCCCGCTTTCCGGAATAATTCTAGACCATCATTGGCCGAGCCCCTTGCATTGCATACACGAGCCCACTGATTGACAGGGCCCTAAAACCTCCATGACGACAGACTAGAATAGAGGCACTACAAAGCTTATAAAGGCTTGTTATGGTTGTTTCTCTTTTCTATCTACTTAGTGTTCACTTTGCTACTTTCCGCTGATGTCTCTCCCGTAGATTACCATGCATGGGGCCAGTATGGCATTGGAAGTAGTTGGCTATTGGTCGTGATTCATAGCCATTACTGACTAGACAATTCTGTCTCAGAGTCTTGAGTTTCTACGGAGGGCATTGCGATGAGGGGGGTCAATGTGTCTGATATTCTTCCTATTATTTTGGTGTCTACTTGTTGTTGAGTCGCAGGCTTTTGCTTTTGTCCACAATACCTGGGGGCAGTGTCGTGTCGTCATGTGGTTGTGTGTAGCTAATTCTTGGGATGTCATTGTCTGTCATACAACGGTGTCACAAGAGCTTTAGTGGCAAACACAGGTACCCCAGGATTTCGCGTATATACGGATGTAACCCTGTATCTCGCATTATGTTAGTATTATTAGGTGGCACTCTACCGTAGGAGGCTACAGTGCCTGGTCGTTGAAGGTCGGTCATGGCTGCGGGTATGCCTCGCATAACCATACCTGAACAAACAACATACCCCCAGATTTTCTGGGTCTCTACGGATTATGGTTTCATAATTATGGACAATGCCTAATATAGTAGACACCACACATAAAAATATTTCCAAAGTAATCATACGAATCAAGGTGCCGAAACGTGAAGAACCCCCCGAGCCTCTCTAAGGAGCTCGTGACTAAATCATTGGGTGAAAGTGAACCTCACCACACCAGCTGAACGGCCTGAAAATAATGTCTGACTGAAAAGTGGTCTGTGCATTCAAAGACACAGTTCTTCATGTGAGCAAAGGCTTGTCATCATGTTTAGACTGAAAAATAGATGTTGTTCACCAAACCGGAGGGAAGAGAAAGAAGAGCGCTGAGGAGGTCTACATTATACTTCAATGATATAGCGTGGTTTCCACCACTATATATATCTCTTATTTCAAAATCATGCTCGACCCAATCCCAATATTCACCTCCCCCTCTCCTTCCAAGGGTCTCATCATTACACTTAGCTGATGTTCCCCCACAGTGATGCGGTTGATATTTACATGATCTCCGAGTCCCCTGTTCTTAAATTGAGTCTTTGACTTGTGATGCAACATACTAACCACAAAAGTGAGTGACGATGTGAAAGCCATGTGGCTATGACAGCACCCATTACCAAATGCAGTTTGGTGGGAATAGGGATGGAGACTGGAAATGAAATAGGTAATTAAATGAAAGGAGACAGATGATGGTTAGCAGAATGATGATATATCAGATTGAGATGATGAATGTTCTTGCCTAGATGTGGCATAGGAATACAATTGGAATCAGTATAAATTGACATGCACAATATCCCAATGTCTGTTAGATGTGTGAATGCATTATATGTCTGGAGTGACAGGAAAGTTAGGGGATTGTCACCAAATTGGTGAAAGTGAGGAGAAGAAAAACAGGGCCATGGCAAACATCCCATGACAACTTGCCAAACATCCAACATTGCTGATAATTGTGGGCTATGTTGGAGAGCCTGGTACCAAGAGATTAAAGAGCCTCAGACTAATGAGAAAGAGACATTTTAAATGCTGCACATAAGACTGCAGCCTCCATTGGGATCTGTAAAATTGTTTGTAGTAGCTTCCGTTGGACATAGTGGAGGCTGGGTGGTCAGACACTCTGGAAGGTGATGGGCAGCCATGGAAAAATAGCATTGAGAATCTGGTTTCAAAGTATAATGAAGATATGGACTCAACACACACCACTGGGCCCCTTACACTATACTTGTGGAGCCAATTTTCTGGAGTTACTTTAAATAACTTTGTCACTTCATCATAAAATTGCTTATATAATTATTTAAGAACAACTGTGGGCAGCCAGAATGTGTGAGGTAAATATTGCGAATTATAAGCCTGGCACCCAGTCTTCCCCATTCATTTCCACATGAGCATGGCATATATATGTCACAAAAATAGAAAACCTCTGCTCAGACCGAAGCAGGTCAGATGCTCAGATTTGCCGACCGACAGATCAGGCCTGATTTCATCGAAGACTTAGACGAGGCATCTCCAGGCTGGTTACTGGTTAGGTGACTTGCTTAGGCCTGGACAGGTCATGTGAAACTGACTGGGCCTGAACAGGCTACCTCATTTGTTGAACGGCTAATCAGGCCTGAGCCTTGCCATCCAGGCTGCTAGCTCTTATGCTGAGATACTAGGCACCCAAGGGGCACATGGGGCAAATATGACATTTAATTAATTTACTCAAAACGCAAATCGAAAACACAAACCAATAATCACTTATTACTTACATAATCACAACTATACAACATTACCACTGGGCTATAAGACCGCCACTACTAAGTCTGTCACGCAATTTATATAACTACCAACAATTTCCCCACTTAATAATAATAAGACAACATCTGTACCAGGGGCTTCATTCTAGGGTTGCGTATGACCGAATTTCGATAAATAATATTCAAATGTAAAGCTACCAGATTGGTGGATTATAGTAAGCAACTGGATGGAACTTAATTCCCCCACATCAATGTCACAAGTACATACATGAGTTTGCGACCACAATAAGACTCAAAATCATGTACCCTAAAACCATCACGAATTTGTCATGGTAATTAGTCTCCTCTTCCTCCCTTGGAAAATCAGGTGTCTTTTTGGTTACTACACTTGACAAATCTGTCACAGGTATGCGGTTGAGAATGGGGACTTTGACTCACATAACTGCACGGCTTGAAGTAAGATATACGAGTGGAAAGACAACAAACCGTAGAACGATTGAAAGGACAACTTGAGATGTAATTAGGAGTGCATTGATGCCAGATCGACCTACTAATGCAGCAACAAGTGCTGATAGGATTAAACGAAAGGCTATGAAAAAATATATCAGACTAGTGTACGTGTGAATATAATGATATTCTTACCGAAACCTTCCATTCCAAGGAATCTTCTGAAACAATTTGTTTAGAGAGCATTGCAGTGATGCTCGCACTGACCGGCTGAAAGCAGTGTGAGGGGGAAAATAAATGCAGCACCTACAAAATGCAAGATACATGAGTGAGATATGATAAACACTAACACACTGTCAGAGACCTTTTCCTAACTTGGCACCGATTAAATCATGTACTTCAAAGAGACTTGCAGAGGATGATCCATCCCCAGCTTCAAATAATACGATGCCAGCCAAAATCAGAATACTAAAACAATATCAATACTGATATGTTCTGTGAATCCTAATAACCCACGCCAAATTTATAGGAACAGCTATACCCAGCAGACTCATAGCTAGATATGGTGATCAGTTAAAGAACAGTAAACACACTTTTGACCTACTGATGTCTGCCATTCCATGCCCCAGGTGCGAACACACAAAAGAGAGCCTGTTGTTTTGGCGGTATTGGTTAAGTGTCCGCCGATCAGAACCATCTTCCCCTCCAGTAGCAGGGGTCGAATATAACTTGTCACTCTCTGGAATCTAGACAATCCTGGAATAGATGGCTGGGAAGGGAAGTGTGGGTTGTGCGGTGGAAATACAGCAATGGTTGCAAGTGAGGAACTTAAGAATAAGGCATGAGGCATCTGTGGCTCCGAATATTCCTATGGCTATGGCGAAAAATAAGCCTGAAAGTCAGATATTTCTTGATAAATATCTCACATATATATAATGCTCCAGGTTGGAGAAGCGTTTTGGGGGGCAGGAAACCATGGAATACGGCTGGCCATTTTGGATTGACCTTCACGATAAGAATGATGAAGCATATCAAAACCGTCAATACCTGCAAAGGCAAATATATCAATGGTCGTTTACGGCAACTGTAAGACTATGCCATACTAGTAATACAATGATACCTTCGAAGAGTCGCGCCAGTCGTGCCAGGTGCCCCCCCCCCCCCCCCCCCCACTACTAATGGCTAGGATAACAAGTACATCATCAGAATGACACCAACCCATAGTGGCGATTTAGGAAAAATCATGGACAATGTGATTGCACTGCATAGTAGTTCTGTTAGGTCGGTTGATATGATGGCAATCTCACCTTCCAAAGGGCATTTGGATTTACAGGTTAACACCATACAGCATTGCTCACATAGTGTGTATAGATGGGATAAAAGAAGTCGCCTCACTAGACGAGGGTGTCGTGGATGGTTGTGTAAGAGCACACGGTAATGGGCTGCCAAATCTGAAGCACATTGAAAAAAAAAACCAATGATATCAATGAAGATGAAAGCCACACACACCTAGTCCAGTAATGCTTCTCGACCTACATGCTAAGACCTCCATGCGGCACTGGTGCTCCCTACTCCCATCCCCTGTAGCGCGCGAACACATCCTCCTGCGGCGACAAGTAGACGATGCCCATGAACGGCGAGGACGGAAACGCCTCCGCGTGCGTGTCCGCGGCGGAGTAGAACGGCAGCCGGTGCGCATGCGCGTGGCGGAGCGCCACGTCCGGCGCGCGCGCGGGGGGGGGGGGACGACGGCGCGAGCGTCGGCGTCGTCGCGAAGTGCGCCGTGAAGGGCGCGGGCACGGGCACGGGCGGCCCGCGGTCCAGCGCCGCGGGGTCTGCCGGCAGCGCGTAGGCCAGCGTCGGGGCAAAGTGCGCGGATGTGAGTGTCGGCGTGAAGTGCGCGGGTGCGGGTGCGGGTGCGAGTGCCGGAGCAAAGTGTGCGAGTGCGGCGAGTGTCGGCGTGAAGTGTGCGGGTGCTGTGAGTGCGGGCGTGAAGTGGTAGACGTGGTTGGCGAATGCGGCCGGCGACTCGGCGAAGCGGGGGTCGACGTGCGGCAGCTCGCACACGGGGAGGAGCCTCGGCGTGGGTTGGACTGATGCAGGCCTCGCCGGGACGGGCCGGGCAAAGACGTCCTCCAGCATCGCATCCGGTTCCTCGCCCGCCTCCTCCCCGTCGATCTCCTCGAGCGCACTGGCTTCGTCAGGCGCGAAAGACCCGCGCGGGGGGGTCGGCGGCGACAACGAGCTATATCATGTGGAATAAGCACCGCGGCGCGCACTCGCAAAGCCGCACAAAAAAAACTGCGCACAATATATGCTCATCCAGCTCGACCACCCTCCTGTAAAACTCGCACTCCCGCGGCGTCCTCGTATCGTCCGCCACCCCGCCGTCACCCCCAATGTGCAGCGTCTCCAGCGCCTCTCGCGATATCCTCAAAGCAGTAGCAAAATACACCAACGCCGTGTATACCGATGGATCCCTCACACAGCGACAGGGCAGGACAATCGTGCCCAACCCAGCTAGGAGAATGACAAATAACAGTTTATATCCATATTCTGATCCTGATTGCATGTCAACCCTCCAATTGCCTCTGAATTAACAAGAAATTGCAAGTGTCAGGGAGTCAGCAGACCAACCACTAACGAGTCGAAGTATGTGACGCTGGCCATAACGCCTACCCCTGCATGTCTAATAAAATATAACGAATCTTGCTACAATGGTTGCAAAGCCGAGAGTAAGAAGTAGGTCGGCTGAAGTGGTAATGGGTGCAGCGGACTCGTCATAGAGGAGCGGACTAAGTGGTGGTCCAAGCTTGGCACTAAGGGAATTAGTGCAGCGGTGGGTAGCCTTGAAATGGCGTTAACGCTGAATGGGAGAGGAAGGAACGGAGACAAAGGAAAGAAAAGGTGTTAGCAGACGATAGAGAGAGATGGTCACGTCGATGTGACATTGGGGCAAGAGAACTATGATCGCTAAAGAACTCGGGCAAATAGAATTTGACGGATAGAAATAAGGCTCAAGTGCCTCAAAATTATTAAAGTAATAAAAAATGAATTTTATTAGGCAAATTTCTAACTCGTCCTCGACAATGTGATAATGTGATCAATTACCCGCCTTTGTCCTCCTGGTCATCCTGACGGCCCTAGGGCCTCAATTGAGGTTTCTCCTTCCCCACCCTACCTGCAGCTACCACTGCTTCCTCAGTGCTTGGGATTTTTTCTGCACATGGAGCTCCTGACATGCAAGACCCTGAATAACGAGCAAGGGGAGGGCCACCAACAATGTTGGGTATACTGTCCAAAGGTGTCTCTGATATTGGGGCATGATGGGGATGGGGTTCAGAGTGGATTGGTGGACTCAAAAGGGGATTGATGTTAGGGAGAGGGGATGTACTGAATGGGTCCGCAATCGCCATTGGCAAGGGCATGGGACATACACTTGTGGATTTGAGTTCAGCCAGGACTGCCTTCACAGAACTTTGTGGCCCTTGTGAGATGGATGTAGTACTTGTAGTGGCCCCGCTGAAAAGTTCTTGGTTCCAGAAGCTGAATATGTTTTTGACAATACCATTATCAACCAATAGAAATTCCAAATATGTTTGAAAGTCTGCCTCATAATCAATGCATGTTGCTGAACCTTGGCATTGAAATTGGGGATCATGTGAGAGGGCAAAATGGGCCTGTAAAACAAATGAAATTATTAAATGATGTGCACTTAGAAGAACACCCCTTACACATATTGCGGTCATGGCAATAGCTTCTGAGGTGATTTTGGATATACCCCATCTACTCTCCTTGGCCCCCCTAAGATGGTTTGGTTGGTCCAGTGAGCCTTGGCCATGCACAATTGACTTGTAAACCTGTATATAGCATTAATGAGTTAAAAATTGATATATATAACATTAATTACTCACCTGGATGAGGACCGGATTCAGGAATAGTTTATAAATGACAGCTTTACCGTGGTCATTGTGGTGGAGAATCGGTGTGAATGGCTCATAATATATTTCTCCATTTCCTGTCTGCACCTACCCAATAAGTTCATAGCAGTGGATTTCTCACCAGTCATGTCTTGCAAAATTGGCTGCATCAGGTATGTTAAAGAGACGAGGGCCACAGATATGACAGACCCAGGCAATGGCATCTGAACGGGCCTGGCTCATCCCCTCATTAAACTGGATTACATTAATGAAAATAAAAAAAATAAAAAATAAAAAAGACTTGCTTGAGTTTGGAAATATGAGTTTGTAATCCAACTGTGGTCACGTTGGTAGTCAAGTGGAAGAACCTTCAACAAATTGAGGTAGTCTCCTTGTTGTTTGCCCTCTACACTGTTAAATCTGTCTGCCAGCTGATATTTTGGATCCAGTGGTCTTGAAGAGTTCTTCAATATTTCCGATCCAAAGGACATACAATATTGTGAATTTTCCAGCGAGCTGGTGGATTCTCTCAGTAACCTTATCCTTGCCCTGGGTTGTGGCACTGTTGATAGGAATGGTGCTGGCAGCACTAGTGTTGATGGCAGTGCTCTTGTTGCAATTTTTTGTGGAGGTGGTGGCTAGATGGATCGCTGTGGCTAGCTGCCTCTTCAATTCACTCACTTCACGTTCAAGTTCATTGATTTGGGCATGTTTACTTCTGTGGTCACAAGAAGAAACCTAAAGATCAAAATCAGTGGATGACAATAAATATGAGCAGCAATGAATAGGACTAGATCCATACACTCTCATCTGAATCTGAGAAGCCCAGCTGGACTGTGAAATCCTCTACCTCATTGTGAGGGAGCTGGAAGAGTGGGATATTTGTTGAGGGCATTGGGGAGTTGACACACTGAGGGGGCAAGTGTTGAGGAACAAAGACACCACACATATTCCCTTTGTTCTTTTATCATGTGACACATACTTAGTGATTATTTATTTCATGTATATACAATATGTAGTTTGGTTAGGGCGGAGTTATAGCAACTAACAACGTGTAAACAGACCACAGTAACAATGATAATAGGGACTACTTTGTAACAGCAAGAATGCACTGGCACACAGTAGACTTGAGCAAGAAATGCTTTATTAAATTACTAAGCAATTGTACAGTAACATTACCAAAGCACCCACCACCTTCCCAAACTAATAGGCAGGATGTGAAGAGTTTCTGGTTTGTTGGTACCACTCTGGTATTCCTGAGGAGATTATGAGTGAATTGACTTGAGAGGTAGCTTGTTCTGCCAAGTTATAGGTCAATTGTTACCATTAATGTATATCCTTCCAAATCTGATGGCATCTCAAATGAGATCATCATGTCTAAAGACATAATAAAAAATGCCAGCCATGGATGTTAAGTGAGATGTCTAGCCACCTAGTTCTCAAGTTGCTTGTAATTTTATGTAGTCACTCATAAATGTGTACACTCTATCCCAATCTCATAGCATTGAAATATACATATTTTACAATCTTATTAAATAAAAATGATAAAAGAATTTTGAGAATAAGAGGATAAACCATACGTACCCTCCTATGAAGAGTGTGAGATGGAGTAGAGGACACTGGCGAGACAGCTGTAAAGATATTAGGTCATCTTGGTTGTTACATATACATTTGCAACACACCGCCACCTTTATCCTGTGTGGGATAATCTGCTACAAGGTTGGCACTCGCATACTTCTCATCAATAACGACTAGCCATGATTTAGCAAACAATGCACGATATGTAAGGAGGATATCTGAAAACTATTAAGTATACCAAATTCTAATATACTCTAAAGCTCTTTTAACATCTGAGATGTGATTCAAACATAATTTGGTTTTTAAAACTTTTTAAAAGTTTTAAACTCTCTCATACATTACAAACTAATGAATCTTTCTGGAGACGAGTAGACAATAAAAGAAATTAGTAGTTTGAGACACTAATGCTTTTAAAAAATAGATACTTTTAGATAGTCCATTCCATGCATATGTATATCATTGGCACCTCTAAATACATATGTATTACTTCGGAATGGATCTCTTGATTCAACATACCCAGAATATATAGGTGGTTCCACTTAATAAAGAAGGCCATGGGATGAAAAATCTCCAATGACATCTCATATATTTTACTAGGAAATAACTACAGTTTAGTTTTTAAAAAACAAATTAACAACAAAAGTATTAGCAAGTATTTAGATAAATCAGAAAACTATATACAATAGGTTCTATTAATTGACTCTGAATTATTTAGGATGTAATATGAAGAATTGTTTCTTATGATTGGCGGTTAACAATATAATACTCTCAGAGGATATGTCACTATTTAAAGATGGATTTTTGTAGCAATTTTGCTTTTATTAGTAAACATTTGATATTATAATGATTACAGACAACCTCCTAAGATCCAACTTACCATTTAAGCCACAAGCAGAGCAGAATGCACGGGTTGGTCCAGCAATGGTCTTCACCTCTGCAAATAGCAATACAGGTAACAACAATGCACAAAAACACTCAAATTTGATTTGTTGCATGTTTAGATAGGCAGGGATACCCTCTGGAAAAATGACATGGCCTTGTGACATTGAACGAGATAAGCAAGTTAGAAAGAGATAAACAAAAAGTGAAGAATAAGTACTCACTAAGGAAACTCTTGCACCTCATCAAACTCTTGGTCAAAAAAGAAACAAGGTTTTTAGAATACTTTTGCAGTGTGATGTATTCTGCACAGAGATCTCTCCTCATGGATGGAATGAATTGGTGCATGTATAGTAGCGGCACTCAATGCAAGTCGAGAGGATACATGCAGTTGGCCACCCACACCTGTGTCTGTGAGAGAGGTCGAGGACATGTAGACCTTTCTGTGATATTGGTATTACTGGTGGATGGGGTAGTAGAAAAGGTGGTGGAGGTGGTCAAGTGGTCGGGGAGTTGAAATCTATGTCTCTTTATGTATCAGTTAGACAATGCTGAGTAATTTTATGATGACACACCAATTTCTTTCAACACCTATAGATCCATGACAGTACTATGTACTGTACCCGAATATGAGCAGAAAACATTAAGATGTTATGAGCCGAGTCATTCCTAAGTGGTGAAAAGACACTGACAATATACATACTACACATATGAATAGGGCCATAGACTGTCTGTGGACACTGGAGGGACCCCAAGGTTTTTGCAGTTGGAGAACCTTCCAAAAATCCTACTATTTGGCCAAATTTTCTAGGAATTCTTTGAACTGATAAATGTTTTGACAATTTCAAGTTTTAGTAGGATTTTCCAAAGTGGAAAATCAAATCTGTAAACTTTAAATATTTGTATCAAAAAACTCTGACTACTGATGTTTCCTCAGATTTGTGATACAAATATTTAAAGTTTTTAGATATGATTTTCCACTTTGGAAAATTCTACTAAAACTAAAAAATTTCAAACAATTTATCAGTTCAAATAATTCTCAGAAAATTTGGCCAAATATTAGGATTTTTGAAAGGTTTTCAAACTCCAAAAACCTTGGGATGCCTCCAGTGGGATGCACCGTAGCCCGGGTGTCCAAGATTTCCCATGAGCCACACGCCAGGCTACTGTGAAGGGGGCTAGCGGGCAATGGCACAAGTGAGAAGCAAACTTACATATCCTGTAACATTGCTACTAGTGCCCAGGAATGATACCGATACTGCAAGACAAAGGTTAGCAATGTAAAGATATAACTGGTAGCTATGGTCACTGACCTTCAATATTACCACCTGTGAAACAGAATTTGTTCCAGCTCTGAAGCATCGCTGACTTCCAACTGAGTCCATGGTTTGTTGTTGGATCAGCTGCATCCAGACGAAGGCATAAACTTCCGTTAACCATTGTGGCTTCTTCCACAGTGCTGTGAGCTGTAAATACTAAACACTTTGACAGGAATGCTCACCTGGTGAATAGCGTTCCATGTCTTGGGTACCGCTGTACCAGAAATCTACCGCCACCCAGAATGGATCATCACCCGGCCAAAACATGCGACCTTCACCATTGAACTTGTCCAAAAAGACCAATTCACAGTCGTAGCTGTCCCAGCCTTTACACGCCATGACATCAACTGGCATGTGTATATCAACGAGTGAGGGAAAGTTTGTCAAAACTGGTACTTGTCCAGTGCCATTCACTTGAACATTATTGTTGGTTGCCAGATTCCACATATTCGATCGTAGGAAGGTGATGATAGGATAAAGAGTGAAAAGACAGATGAGTGTGATACGGAAAGTATGAGGACAGTCATGTTAAAACAGCCCCGGAGATTGAAAGCTGAAAACCTTTGTCATGGTCTAATGTCTCTGGGCCATGCATAATGTCTTCTGCATCTGGTGGTCCATTTTGGTCCTGACTAGGATCATACGCATATGCAAGAAAAGTCCCCTTCCCACCTGTGCTGAACTTCTCTGTGGGGCATTTCGAGCCAGAAGGGATGCTGTGTACTGATAGACCTGAATCAGAGCCCATACTGAATTGATCCCGTGGATGCCGAGACAGGGACATGCGGGGATCGTTGTCCCAAGGGTCAGAGTTGGAAGCTAGTCGGTATAACAGTATGCTTCCCCATGAACCAACAGACAATTCTTGTGCACCTAGGAAAAGATATCCACCTGGACTGACACCCAGTGGCATATGAGAGCCGTCAGAAATCAGCCATGACATGCTCCCATGAGATTCTAGCTGACTGTTAGGATACGTACAGGGCGGGTCTCCGGAGAAACCCGCAGACTATCCGGTAGGACTTGGCTTCAGCTTATAGGCTGTGCCCTCACTAGAATGTGTCATCCAATTTCAGACAGGTGGATGGGAATCCCAGGGAGTCCAGGCAGGGGTCGTGGGACGTGAGTCATAAGTCAGAGGTCTTGGGTCGTGAGTTGAGACTGGTGAGAGAGATAGATATGCTGGAGCCTGTGGGCTCCGACTAGTGCGAGCGGTGTGAATCAAGTAGGGTTTTAGAGCGGAAATGTATTAGATTACTGGGGGGAATCTAAGCCGATTTTCTGACTGGATTGTATGTACAACATCTGCCAGTTTAAATAGACTGTGGAGTAAATGTCATACCAAATCCAGTAATAATGAAACGAAACGAGCAAACATGAAACGGGAATAGTAAACACCAAATTGGTGTTAGGAATGGGACAGAACGGAGCAGAGTCTGAATAGTGACAAATCATAAACCATAACGGGAAATGGAGCGGGAGCAGAGTCTGAATCATGACAGGTCATTTGACTAAAATGGGAATGGGGCTCGGTTAGAGGGAAGATGGGTATTCTGAGTGGGGTCCGGTGACTGATGCATGGGATGAGGTCAGAATTAGACAGAGACGGAGTCTGATGAGTATTCCAGTGACTGAAACACAATGTAACGAAGACGGACCTAGATGAGTCTGACGTACGGAATCCGGTGTGAATTCTGGTGAACTAATAATGGGTGTGTATAGGGCACAGGTGCATATAAGTTGGTGCCCGGAGTCCGGTGGGAATTCCGGTCGTAACACTGACTCAAAGAATCATTTGGACTTAAAGGGGAGGTCAATGCTAGCAGGGGCTCATTTGGGTGACCTGCCATAGGCGTGATTGGCATTGTAAGGAGTGGATCTTCTTTATCATTCTGACCTCCACTGCTGCTGCTTCCACTGTCTTGTGAGTGTGGGGTGGGTAACCTAGATGTGAATGGATACTGCTGAAGACATTGCCACTGCTTGCAATCATTCGTATTCTGTGTCGTCTTTGTCATCATCACCACTGTCATTGTCATCGTTACCTCCATCATTGTCACCTCCATCATTGTTGTCATCACCGCTGTCAAGAATGTTGTGGTAGGGCCTTATTGACGGAGTTTAAAACCTTGCAGATATTCTTGTTCACGTATTCCCTTTAAAAAAGTTAGTAGTTTTTGTATATGTCTACCATTAAATTCATACTTTTTTACATGTCAGGCTTGAAATGGCTATTCTGGAGCTTTCATCAAAGAGTACAAAGCAGAAGAGAAAGACTCTATCCATGCTCAATCTACAAACGTGGTTAGTGAAAGTTAATAAACAACACATCCTTTACCTTCCACCAGGCCCAAATTTTGTCTGCCCTGCTGGAGGCTGGCATGCATGGAAATGCATTAACTACATTGAAGATGGTGATCAGGGTAACAGGGAGGCAAGTGCCAGTTGGTTGGTGGTGGTGTGTGGGTGGCAGCATATTGTGTTGTCAGGATCACATCTATGTATCAATGTCCAATTAGCTTTCAATATTCCCACTTTATCATCAAGACATAATTTCTGAAAACAATGTTTATAATAGAGCTGTAAACTTTGACAAATGATTAAAAGGCAATTACTAGTATTACTGAAAACCTGTGCCCAATGTCACACTACCCTCTGCATGTTGTCCTCTGCTATCATCCTTGACCATCTACAGTCTCTAAGCTTGGTTTAAGTCTGAAACTTCAGAGTCAATACTTCTGTGTCTTAGAACAGTGATATTATCACCTCACTGTAATTTCATTACACAACACTCCTGATGGAAGATCCTCTTAATCATAACTCATGCTCCATTGATGCAAGATCATTTTGGTGCAGCTACGGCAGCTCCTATAAGAACACCAAAGGATTTTCAAATCATGTCCACAGCTGCAAGTGAAAAATGGAAGATTTTACTGCTGCTGAGAAATTTAAATCACAATCACACCAAGGTAAGCAGGAATTTCCTACTTCGTACTTGGTAAGTGTTAATTGACATCTATTTTATTATCTGCCAGCTATTGAAGTTAGACAGGACCCAGGTGTGCTTGTTTCAGAACCATCCTTGCACTCTGAGCCTTGCACACTGTTTCACTTATCTCTTTTATAGAATTATATTCACACAGTTCCAGCTGCCTTTAGTAGTGCTATGTCATTTGAGTCTGAAGAATTGAATGACTTTGGATCTGAATCACCTTCCATACATGAACCTGAACCCTACCATTCTAACAACATAGAGCAGCCTACATCCTCAGGACCATACATCAGTGTTGTGCATCATCCCCACTCAGGTCTTCCTGATGACTTTATTTACCATGATGACAACATCCCCACACCTTCCACTGGTGAAGCTTTACTGCATGTACGCCGACATCAAATAGGGCAGCCTTGGGCCCCATTCCAAACTCAAGCTGACTTTGAGTTTGCACAACTTAATGTTGATGCTGGGCTCTCTGCTGAGTTCACAAAAAGAATGTTGAAGGGAGTTACTGGGTCTTGGGTTGATCCAGGGCATGGAAAGGTGACATTTTCTAGCCTTGATGACTAAAAAGCTGGCTTGGAAGCTGCAAGAAACTGGGTTCCTGAAGTAGGTCCATTATTCCTAAACCTTCTCTTACTGTAGCCCTGTTGTTCATGTTTCTCTCAGTTTAAAAAATCCAGTGTTTCAGAGATGTATGATGGCAAGGAATGCACTTTTGATTTCTATCATCATGACCCATGGCAGTGGATCCTTAGCCTTGTCACAGATGCAACATTGGCCAAGCACCTGATCTGGTATCCAGTCAAAAAATACCTACATGATGGTGATATAGTCACTCAGTTGTATGATGATATTGATTCAGGAAAGAGCTGGTGGGATATTCAGATAAATTCAGTGTTAAAATTTGGTTTGGAGATCAAGCTCATCTCTTCTTTAGAATGCACTGCTACATAATCCAGACCTTCCCCACTGTTTTCTCCCCTTGCATATCTGGCTTGACAAGGGAAAGGTCTCAACAACTGTCAAATTGCATCCAGCACTGCTTCGGTCTGGATTTCTTCCAGGAGATATTAGAAAGGGCTCTGGAAATGGAGGTGCAGTATTATTTCTTATGATGCCTGTAGTGAGTCATATGGTTGGTAATGTATATTGACTGCATTCTCATTGTATGTATTCAATTATCACAGGTTGAGGACCCATATGACCCCAAATCTCGGACAGGAACACAGAAAACTGCATTCTAATTTTTCAAGCGATCAATCTATCATAAGGTACTGAGAATTGCCCTCCAACCACTCCAACGTCCTTCACTGTATGGAGAAGCTGTCACGTGTTCTGATTATGTTCAGCGGTGTCAGGAACTGGAAAACCCGCCGGCCTCCGGGCCCCCGGACCCCATCCAACATGCTCCCAATCCTCTATATTGTATAGTAACAACCGGACTTCCCACAGGAGCCCGCATGTCAACTTGTTTATGCCTGACTCTCTGTATGCACCCCACCTGTCTGCACCTAACCCTCTATGTCTCATACACCACTCCTCAGACTCCTCCGGACTCCGGACTCCACCCTACATACACCCGACACTCTGTGTCTTATGTACCAGTCACCGGAATCTGACCGGACTCCTGGAACGCCTCTAACAGAGCATAGAACCCCGCTCCTGTTATCTGTCTCTGCATCTCACACACAAGTCATCAGAAAACCCAGTGGACTCCACCGGACCTCCTGCACATCAAGCCTGTCTATACCCTACACTATCTTGTGCACCAAGTCACCGGACTCCGACCGGACTTCCGGAACCACTCTAACTGAGCCCCGCTCCAGTTATGGTTAAATGACCTGTCATCATTTGTTCTCCGCTCCTGTTCCGTTCCGTCCCTAATTCCCAGTTTAGTATTTACTTGTTTCATTTTATGTTTAATAGTTCTGCCTCTCATTAATACCGGATTTGGTATTATTACATTTCACAGTGTATATAAGTCTGCTATATTCATGTACTTAGAATCCAGTTTCAATCTCGAACTAGTTTTCCCCCGAACAAGTTTGATCCTTGAACAGTCTCTAGTCCTCTTGTCTGTCTGCACACTCGATTCCCAGAACTCCCACGGGAACTCCGGAATCTATATCTTCCTGTATGCATTCTGTCAGCTCGAAATATGGACACCTGAATGAGTGTACGAGGGCACAGCCTATAAGCTGAAGCCAAGTCCATCTCAGTCGTTCACCATACTTTCTGGTAATTATTCTGATATCACCGTTCCTTGTACTAATATCCCCGGAACTTTCCCGGGACCTATTACCCGGGGACTCCGTGGGACTATTCCCGGAAGCAAGTGTGTGTTCGGAATAGTTACCGGAAACCTCCGTGGGACTATCCGTGGAGTTTTGTTTGGGAACTTAACAAGCGGGTTCTTACAACTGGTGTCACCATCCAATCTGTTGGGGTGCTTCAGCCCTTCATCCTTGTCCTCGATGCCTTGTTCATAAAGATGAACTCACCAAGCTAACAAAGGTGTTTTCCTTTCGCACAACACAATCAATGTTAGACATTATAAACCAGGCAAGAATGGCAAAGAGCAAGAAAAAAGGAGAAGAAATCCTCCAGGATAATGGTCTTCATATCGTACATGTGGAATTTGAATTATTGGATTTCAAATTGTTATAAATAGTGATTCAGAATGCCTTTTGGACAATTTCCAACTCAGATCCATACTCTGCAGTTTCCTATGACACTCTTCACTCAGATGATTTAGGAAAATGGGGAAAACATCTCTTTCCAAAAATGGTGGAAGTGTTAGGTAATATGAAACAAGGGGGGAAATATTCAGAATTGTAGGTTTTATTTCATTTAATCAATTCACCCAACTGGCTTTGGCATGTAGCATGTCCCAGATTCCCAGTTGGCCTGGCTTGAAAAATGTTCAGAATGTTATTACATTAGACTTTTCTGATGGCAACACATTTTGGGATATTTTGAAGGTATGCTTACTCCCATCAGACATTTTTATTCTGACAATGTCACAGACAACAGTTCCTTGCATTGTCCAATTGTTTCCACCCAAGTCATCCTTTGTTCACTGTGTCCATGCCTTGGCAACATTTTGAATGTTTGCAGGCTTGCATATGATCACCTCACTGCAATTGGAGAGAATGCAAGTTGCTTTGGGTGAATCTGAGACATACTGTGAAGTACATGTTTTTTATCAGCTCATATAATAGTTTTTCCACCAACATGTTATTTTACAGGTAGTGAGTGCTGAGTATGGGAAAGACTTCCACTTCCCAAAGCAACATGCACCATGACACCTTTATCACGACATCACACACAAAGGATCAACCATCAACTACACAACATGGACAGGAGAAGGATTTCAACAACAATCCTGATCTGCATACTTTCAAACTAACTACAAGAATGTGGAGAAACAGGTGTGTATTACAGTATATTACTCCTATTGAACATCTAATTAAAGCTCACTTCAGATAGTCATCATTGATGCAAACAAGGAGGCACTAGCCTATATTGCAATGGATGTTGAAAGCTATGACAATGAGCTTAAAGAGCTGAAGGCCCTGTATGATGACAACCATGAACAAAATAACACCAACAAGGAGCTGACAGCACCAATAGACAACAATCACTGGAGGCTTGGGTCTCCCCAGTATTGCCTAATGACATCAAAGCTGTCTACAGAGTTTCCTGATAATCCCATCCTTCACACTCTTACAGAGGATATCTCCAATGTTGTTAGACAATATCTTGCTCCAAGTGAAATCATTTTAACAGGATATAAGGTAAATATTGATTCATTTTCTAGACTTAGTTTGACAACATTACAGATTATTCCTTACAAATGTGTCCATATTCACTACACATCTCTTGAGGACTGGAAGGTTAAGAAGGACATTGCATGCTGCGATCCATCCTTTCATGGCCACCCTCGATATGACTGCATTCTTCTCAACACAAACCCAGTGAGCTATGGCTATGGTCGTCTGCTGTTTGTATTCTCCTGTATCCTACGGTCATGACAGATAGTGGATATGGCACTTGTCCAGTGGCTAAAGGAAGCTAAGTGGAAACCAAAAACATATTAGAAGAACTGCCAGGGATTTGAGGAGAAGGAAAGAAGTATGATTTTCCTCAAGTATGTGGTGCAGGCATGCCACATGATCCCAACATTTGGTGGACCTGACAGGATGTACTACTTGAATGATATGGTTGATGCAGACATGTTCTTATGCTGTGGTAAATAGGAGTTTGTCAGTCTACAATGTAGCATTAGAATAGACTTCATTGCATGGTAAGGGGTCAAGCAGCAGGAGGACTAGTGTGGAGAGCTAGAGGGCTGATGTGCACTTACAATATGTATGTATCTGTGTGACTCTGCAAAATAGTTAACATAATTTAACTTGATTTTATTCAGAAACATAACCAGAACAATCTAGCTTACCAATCCATGTTGTGCAACTTATTCCAAAAGGATAATCTACAAATGATTGTTTGACTAACGTTTATCTAATACAGCATACATACATATATGTATATTAACACTTTCCTGTTCTCCAGAGTGATACTTGATGGACTGGATTTTATGCAATACTGATTCTTTGCCAACGAGCTGGAAAATGATTTATTACACCATCCCTTCAGACTTTCATCACTCTACAGGTGACGAACATGTTATTTCGGCCACATTTGATTTTAGAATCACTTCGGGTAGAAATTGGATCCCCATTCGGAAAACTGAATTAGACACCTTTTTGCCCCTTCTCGTAAACTGACACCTGTCTTTCTTTTGCATAATAAACCCCTTTTTTGATTTTTTTATCCACTTTCCGGAATAATTCTAGACCATCATTGGCCGAGCCCCTTGCATTGCATACATGAGCCCACTGATTGACAGGGCCCTAAACCCTCCATGACGACAGACCAGAATAGAGGCACTACAAAGCTTATAAAGGCTTGTTATGGTTGTTTCTCTTTTCTATCCACTTAGTGTTCACTTTGCTACTTTCCGCTGATGTCTCTCCCGTAGATTACCATGCATGGGGCCAGTATCGTATTGGAAGTAGTTGGCTATTGGTCGTGATTCATAGCCATTGCTGACCAGACAATTCTGTCTCAGAGTCTTGAGTTTTTATGGAGGGCATTGCGATGAGTGGGGTCAATGTGTCTGATATTCTTCCTATTATTTTGGTGTCTACTTTTTGTTGGGTCGCAGGCTTTTGCTTTTGTCCACAATACCTGGGGGAAGTGTCGTGTCTTCATCTGGTTGTGTGTCGCTAATTCTTGGGATGCCATTGTCTGCCATACAATGGTGTCACAAGAGGTTTAGTGGCAAACACAGGCATCCCAGGATTTTGCGTATCTATGGATGTAACTGTTATGAAGCCCTGTGTCTCACGTTGTGTCAGTTTTATTAGGTGGCACTCTACCGTAGGAGGCTACAGTGCCTGGCCGTTGAAGGTCGGTCATGGCTGCAGGTATGCCTCACATAACCATACCTGAACAAACAACATACCCCCAGATTTTCTGTGCCCCTATGGATTATGGGTTCATAATTATGGACAATGCCTAATATAGTAGACACCACACATAAAAATATTTCCAAAGTAATCATACGAATCAAGGCGCCGAAACGTGAAGAACCCCCTGAGCCTCTCTAAGGAGCTCGTGACTAAATCATTGGGTGAAAGTGAACCTCACCACACCAGCTGAATGGCCTGAAAATAATGTCTGATTGAAAAGTGGTCTGTGCATTCAAAGACACAGTTCTTCATGTGAACAAAGGCTTGTCATCATGTTTATACTGAAAAATAGATGTTGTTCACCAAACTGGAGGGAAGAGAAAGAAGAGCGCCGAGGAGGTCTACATTATACTTCAATGATATAGCGTGGTTTCCACCACTATATATATCTCTTATTTCAAAACCATGCTCGACCCAATCCCAATATTCAGCTCCCCCTCTCCTTCCAAGGGCCTCATTACACTTAGCTGATGTTCCCCCACCGTGATGTGGTTGATACTTACATGATCTCCAAGAGTCCCATGTTCTTAAATTGAGTCTTTGACTTGTGATGCAATGTACTAACCACAAAAGTGAGTGACGATGTGAAAGCCATGTGGCTATGACAGTGCCCATTACCAAATGCAGTTTGGTGGGAATAGGGATGGAGACTGGAAATGAAATAGGTAATTAAATGAAAGGAGACAGATGATGGTGAGCAGAATGATGATATATCAGATTGAGATGATGAATGTTCTTGCCTAGATGTGGCATAGGAATACAATTGGAATCAGTATAAATTGACATGCACAATATCCCAATGTCTGTTAGATGTGTGAATGCATTATATGTCTGGAGTGACAGGAAAGTTAGGGGATTGTCACCAGATTGGTGAAAGTGAGGAGAAGAAAAACAGGGTCATGTTGAAGATCCCATGACAACTTGCCAAACACCCAACATTGCTATCTGATAATTGTGGCTATGTTGGAGAGCCTGGTACCAACATATTAAAGAGCCTCAGACTGATGAGAAAGAGACCTTTTAAATGCTGTACATAAGACTGCGGCCTCCATTGGGATCTGTAAAATTGTTCGTAGTAGTTTCCATAGCACATAGTGGAGGCTGGGTGGTCGGACACTCTGGAAGGTAATGGCAGCCAAGGAAAAATAGCGTTGAGAATCTGGTTTCAAAGTATAATGAAGATATGGACTCAACACACACCACTAAGCCCCTTACACTATACTTGTAAGGCCAATATTTCCCGAGTTACTTTAAATAACTTCGTCATAAAATTGCTTATATAATTATTTAAGAACAACTGTGTTGACCCAGACCAGTGAGCCTATTTGACAACAGGCTTCCACGAATCCTCTTCCAGGCTGGGAGTGGCTCTGGGCTATGTAGTACAGCACCATGATGCTCATTATCACTGTGCCTTCCTGGTGTCCTAAAGACAATAAGGGCATGTTTCACGGCAGTATTATCTCGTATAAAACATTGTCATCTATTTCCAAAACATTCTGAGTGGATCATAACTCCATTATGGCAAATGTCTGATACTGAATGTATGGGTAGATGTGGAATGCTGTAGTTGTGATACAACACATCCATAGAGGTCCCCAGACATTCATTGAATCTACTGAACCATAATCAGCCTCCTTTATAAATAACAATGAAATTAATAATCCATACTTTCAATCTTTGTACCATCAGTTAACTCTTGAATAAACAACTCCGTGATAACTCTTCAAGTGCAGAGATGGGTATTTGATCTGCTGTAAAATGATTTATTGTTATTTCACCAGTAGGATGCCCATGACAACTGACGACTGAAGCAATACAGTAGGTTGGTCTGGGACATGCACCCCAAATGTGTCATCAGTTGAATCGCTGGACTTTTGTCCTCACCACATGCAGTATAGAGTGGTTGTACCAGATTGATGGCTAGCCCATCAGGTCATCTTTAGTGATGCATTTGCAGAGGCATATTACATAATTATTCACGTTGATTCTTGAAAGAAAAAATGGCAACAATCACATTGCAAGGCTTCTTCGGCTTCCTCAAGCACTCATTTCAACTAAGCCATCCCCAAACAATTCACAGTGTTGAATAGCAGCCTGTATCAAGTCAGCCCAAGAAACACATTTGCACATAGTTTGCCATTTCAGTGAATCTGTCAATATGATTATGATATTTCATCCATATACCTATGGTTGTACAAAATCATCTCTTCAGGGAAGGAAAGGGCTGTTTTTGTATTTGCTGTAGATGGTGTAATTGTATATCCTTCTTTAATGATGACCATTCATGTAAAATTAAAGTATACAATAAATTTGTACAAATGCTAGAAAGCTGTGATATGATGACTACTCTAGGATCTAGAATCCACAATTTATATATTGATCCTACTGAGGCAATGTCACAATCACTAGAAAGATTAACGAATGTGGGAATGACAAAGATTGAAGTTAAGTTTTATAGTAAAAAAGTATTTTCAAAATCATGGTATATAGACAACTTTATCAGCATTAGAAACAATTTTAATGGATGTAAATTCCATAAAAGTTCTTTTGAAGAGCAGTGGAAAGTACTTGTGGATAACATCTATTCTAAATCAACAATAATGGTTTACTTAAAAGATAGAAAACTCTTTGTACATATATTGTCATTGGTGGAACTCCTTGACAGGAAATATTCAATGAGACTTCCAAAAAAAATGTAAATAAGGAAAATATAATTCAATTACTCTCTAATCATAGTTTTAATAGAAATAATTTTAAATCTATTAAGGTGTTAGGACTGGAAAACCTGCTGGGCTCTGGACCTCATCCTATATGCACCAGACTCTTTATACCCACCAGGTCCAAGTTCACAACTGGACAGCCTGCCAGGACCTGGATGTCAAACCTGTCTATGCCTGGCCCTCTGTGTCTCATGCACCAGTCATTGGAATACCTGCTGGGACCTGCACATGTCAACCTGTCTATATCCAACACTGTCCCAAGTACCAGTTCACTGGACTCCACCTGGACAACCCATCAGCTCTCTAACTGAGCTCCATTCCTGTTATAGTCAAATGACCTGTCATGTTTCACACCCTGCTTCCGTTCCATTCCATCCCTAACACCTAGTTTGGTGTTTACTCATCTCATCTCATGATTACTTGTTTCAGTCTTTATTATTACTGGATTTGGCATTGCATACATTCTACAGTCTATATAGTCTAGCTAATGTTGTACATACAATCTGGTCAGAAAATCAACTTAGTTCTCCCAATTAACTTAGTATGTACCCTGCTCAATTACCATCTCTCATCTTTTAATAACAATGCTATCAACCTCATCAGATCCCATGGGCTTTCTGACTGACCTCCCGACCTATTGACTACACCCAGACTCCCTGGGCTTTCTGTCTGCCTGTCTGAAATTGGACACCATGATCTCACAAGGGTGCAGCCTATAAGCTGAAGCCAAGTCCTACCAGATTATCTGCAGGTTTCTCTGAAAACCCTCCATGAGCCTGCATGTCCCTTAACAGTATTTTATGACCTGGACTTGCAGATTGTGTCAATATGCCACCAAGAAGATCATCAGCTGAAAGAGTCTGTGACTGGCCACATGAGCTCCTTTGAAGGGATTGTCGTGTATCAATTTGAGTATGGTTGACGTCATGCTGCTAGGTATGCAGATTCGACTTTTCCAGTCTGAATCTCAAAAAAAACATTAGCTTATTCTTGCCGATGAAATAGTGCAAAGGGGTAGCTACCATGTTTGGGGAAATGGGATCGGTGGCATAATGATTTCGGAAGGTGGGATCTTTCTGATATCCGTTGTAAAGTTCCTTAGCATAATTCTCGTCGATTTCCATAAGCAATTGGGGATTTGAGAGAGTAAAGTGTGCCTCGTCAATTTCATTGTTTCTGGGGAGGTTGTGCAGATCCCATTTCATTTGGGGGACCTCTTCCATCGTTCCAATCGGTTCAACTAACTCATGATGAGTGAGAAAGATGGCCTTTTCTGCTGGTTTGTTCTCCCATAATGTCTCATTGTCATTCTGGTTGTAAGAATCCGCTACAATTGGTAAGAGGTCATCTCTTGTGGGACTAGTGCAGTCAGGTACTCAAGGGAGTCTAGACAGTGGGTCAACATTCCTGTGTATTCATCCCGCTTGATGTAGGATTTTCCAGACCAGGGTATGCCGCATATACCACCCCCCATGTGGCCAGTCGATGATTGGTGTTCTCATAAGATCTGGCACCCATTGCAATGCTGCATGGTCAGTGATCAGAAGTATATGTTCTCCTTCGATAAAGGGCTGGAAATGGACTAGTCCCTCCTTAGCAGCTAATGCCTCTCACTCCATGGCTGAGTAGTTGCATTCTGCTTTCTTGAGCATGTGGCTCCAATAGGTGATGACACACTCAACAGTGACACTGGTGTCATCAAAATACGAGGCCCAGGAATCTGTCCAAGTGAATTCCAGCTCCTTGGTGTTATAATGAGTGATGAAAATGGGTATGTCTTGAGATTGATCGAAGGCTGATCTTGCTTGGGCATAGATTTGGTGTCTTTTAGATTCTTAAGCATCATTTTCTGTATTTGTTGGAGACAACATCCCAATGCGAAGTCCAAAGTGTCCGTGTATAGCCAATAAGGCATGCTGCTGATGGGGTGTCCAAGTACTGGAGCAGAGCTCAGTCCAACTTTGATGTCTTCAAAAGCCCTGGTGTGTTCGGAATCCCAAGTCCAATGAACTCGTTTCTTTAAGAAGTTGAAGAGTGGAGCAACCATCCAGGCATAAAATGGTATGTAAGCAGAGAAGTACAGAACCATCCCAAGGAAACATTGAAGATCTGCTATCTTGGTAGGCATAGCTAGTTCTAGTATGGCAGCGACCTTTTCTTGATGGGTCAAAAAACTGAGTCTAGACACCTTATGTCCTAGTAATAGAATCGAGTTATACCCAATGTAGCACTTTTTGGGTGAGGGGGTGATTCCCGCTGCAATTATGGCTTGTAGGACCTGGTCTAAATGCTCTAAATGATTGTCCCATGTCTTAGAAAAGATCACAATGTCGTCAATATAAACTAGGCAGAATATCCATAGGTAAGGTGCGAGTACAGTTTGCATAACTCCCTGGAATATAGAGGGTCCATTACAGAGTCCAAAGGGCATTCTCATGAATTGCCACAGTCCTCAGTGGGATCTGAAGGTGGTCTTCGGTTTGTCTTCTTCTAACATTTCGAGTTGGGTAAAGCCGGCTAATGCATCAAAGGAAGATAGGATGTTGGATCTGGAAAGCACTTGCATGATTTCAGACTGACATGGCAATGGCAATTCATTGGGAACTGTTAGGCTGTTCAACTTCCGATAGTCAATCACCACTCACACATTTCCCGTTGCAATAGACTACAAAGGCTGGCACCCCCCCAGGGACTCTTCGATGGTTCGATTACTCCCTGTTGAAACCAGGTATCCATTTGTTCATCAATGACCTTCCTGTTGGCCGGGGAAGTTGGAAACATTAGCATCGAAATAGGTTGTGCACCTTCTTTCAATGGGACACTGACTTTAATGTCTACCTGTCCTAACTGCCTATCTACTCCAAAGGCTTGGACATTCTTAGTCAAGACTGACTCAAAGCAAGAGGAGATGTCAGTAGGAATGTCAGGTCCTAAGTTAACCAACTTATGTAAGTCTTCTGAATGAAATGTTTCTGTAGTGGCAACCTCTGACATTTTAGAGCCTTCTGGGTTGAAATTGTCCATGAGTTCCCATTCTAGGGACTGTCCAGAAGGTTGAGGGTTAAGGACATGCTCCTCTTCTTTCTTGATAGGCTCTCTACGAGGTGAACAATCTTGGTTGCCATTGACTGCATCAATTCCTTCTCAGTTGAAGATCTAGGCATCTGAGCCCATTTGTTTGCATCATGAATTAATCCAACGGTTTCCCCTCGCCTAATGATTCATAGTGTCAGAGAGGGATTAGAAAGAGGTATCATAGTGTGTTCCCTAGAGATGGAAGTGGTCGGAGTGGCTAGTATACTTCCATTGTCATTCTGCAAGATGACTCCCTCGACTATCCATTGGTTACTGATAAGATCTCCAACATAGATTGGTACTAATCAAGCTGATTCTGGTTCTATAGTACAATCCTGTAGAGCTCATGCAACTCTCTCAGTACACACCCCTTTGTCTGGTTTGGAAGTCAATTCAGGTGAGTCATTGGTTTGTTCCTCAAAGGGAATCTTGCTAATTTAGAAGGCTAAAGGCTGTGGCTCTTTGGAGGAATTGGCTGGGATAGACCCCACCCTCCCTGATAGAATCAATCTAGAGCCCAATGGCTGGTCTCGTAGTGTCCCGATCTCATAGTTCACATGAAAGTCCTCCCCAAGAAGAATTGGCACAGTCATACCTCAGACAACATACATTTCAGTGGTAAATTTAAGGAGCATACTGGTTTCGTGTTAGGATACACACACAGGCCGGGTTTCTGGAGAAACCCGCGGGATATCCGGAGAAACCCGCGGGATATCCGGTAGGACTTGGCTTCAGCTTATAGGCTGCGCCCTCGCTAGATCGTGTTGTCCAATTTCAAACGGACGGATGGGGATCCCGGGGAGTCCGGGCGGGGTTCATGGGTCGTAGGTCGTAAGTCGAGGGTCGTGGGTCGTGAGTCGTGAGTCGAGTTGGTTGAGAGAGATAGATGCGCCGGAGCCCGTGGGCTCTGACTAGTGCGAGCGATGTGAATTGAGTAAGGTTTTAGAGTGGAAAATATTATTAGATTACTGGGGGGAATCTAAGCTAATTTTCTGACTGGATTGTATGTACAACATCTGCCAGTTTATATAGACCGTGGAATGCATGACATACCAAATCCAGTAATAACGAAACGAAAACTAACAAAACATGAAATGGGAATAGTAAACACCAAATTGGTGTTAGGAACGGAACGGAACGGAGCGGAGTCGGAATCGTGACAAAGCATAACCCATAACGGGAACTGGAGCGGGAGCAGAGTCCTAAATCGTGACAGGTCATTTGACTAAAACGGGAATGGGGCTCGATTAGAGCGGTGACGGGATTCTAAGCGGGGACCGGTGACTGATGCGTGGGACGAAGACGGACATAGACAGAGACGGAGTCCAGGGGAAGTCCGGTGACTGATATGTATCGTAATGAGGTCGAACGTAACGAGTCTTGACATAACGGAGTCCGGGCGGGAAATCCTATAAACAGACGATTGGTGCTTGTAGCGCGTGGGGGCGTACGGGTTAGTGCCCGGAGTCCGGCGGGATTGTCCAGTCATAACATTTCGTCTTCAAGGTAAATGGGGACATTGACATATCCTAAGGCTTTAGCATTACTGGCAAGCTGAACAAGGCACAACTTGAGTCCTTGTTTGAGCTTGGGGCGGTCTTCTAATTCCTTATAGAAATCCTCTGAAATTAAGGAAAGGTTGGTGCCAGTGTCCAGCCTGGGTTTTGATAGGATTAGAGGCTTCTGAGTTCCCTATGTGTTCATAGATGTGTAATGCTGAGATCCCTATAGGAGGATATCTGAAAACTATTAAGTATACCAAATTATAATATACTCTAAAGGTCATTTAAACATCTGGGATGTGATTCAAACATAATTTGGTTTTTAAAACTTTCAAAAAGTTTTAAACTCTCTCATACATTACAAACTAATGAATCTTTCTGGACACGACTAGACAATAAAAAAATTAGTAGTTTGAAACACTAATACTTTTAAAAAATAGATACCTTTAAATAGTCCATTCCATGCATATGTATATCATTGGCACCTCTAAATACATATGTATTACTTCGGAATAGATCTGTCAATCTAAACAGATTTCTACTTGATTCAACATACCCAGAATATATAGGAGGTTTTACTTAATAAAGACAACTGTGGTATGAAAAATTTCCAATAATATTTTACATATTTTACATGGAAATAGCTTCATTACAACTTTTAAAAAACAAAATACTAATAAAAGTATTAGTAGGCATCTGTAAAAGGAAGGAAATTATATACAATGGAATTTGTTAAATAACTATGGGTTGTATAAGATGTAATATGGAGAACTATTTCTGATGGTTGTTTTTTGATGATATAATTGTTTCAGAATAGATATCACTATTTAAAGATGGAGTTTTGTAAAAATAAGACTTTTATTAGTAAATATTTGAGATTATAGTAATTATAAACACCCTCCATACTGGAGTATCCACTGGGGGGATCCTTTCTGCAGTAAATGATGGTCAAATCCTCCTTCATACGCCGACTGGATCAAGGGTATTGGACCTTGGGTCTTTTGCTTTCCTTTTTTGCAGCCAGTTTGATGTCCCTCCTGACATGTCTATCATAAAGTACCTTGGGCATAGCATTTGGAATGGAGTTGTCCACTTCAGAGTCTGAATCCTCATAAGGAGATAGGGTGGGTAACTGTCCTGAGTTGAAGGGGAAGTTCTCCTCCTCCAATCCCTCTAACTCAGAGGGGTCTTCTATAACATAGGTCTGACTTATTTCTTTAGATTGGTTCACAGATGCTTCCTCATTGACAATTTCCTCAATGGTAGGAGGTTCATATCGCAATAAGGCTTCCGTCTCAGTCAGACCTTTCTGGTTCTGATTATGAGCGTCCAGCCAGTCTCAATATTAATCAGTGGCAGCCTTAGTAGACTTAGAACCCCTGAAGTCAAGAGTTTACTTGAATATCTGCACCCTACTTTGCAAAGAAGGTTTTGAGAGCTGCTTGTGCAAGCTTGTTCTTTTTCTGTGAAAATATATACTTAAAATATGAATAACAATTCACTGATTCAGAATCTAGATTCAACTTAGATTCTAGCTAGTTTATATATACTTTATACTATTTATAAAACAGTAAAAATATTTATAAACAGGTCAAAAGATTAGATATAGAATAAAACACTATTTGGCTAATATATGCTTTATTTACACTAACCTACAGGTCTACTGTGATACTAACTTATCAGGATCTTAATGTAGTCTTAGGATCTTGCAAGGATATTCTCAGTATTTATTTATGTGAATATGCTTTACTGATTCACAATGAATGAACAATGGAAAAGGGATTATTTGCAATGTAATAAACAGTCAAATTACTCAACTAGAGGTGACTGAAGTCTTAGACTACCAATAACAATGTAAGGAAAACTAATAATCAGTACTCAATTAAGAGTTGACTATAGTATGAGATTATTTATATATTATAGGTTGATAGCCAACAACTCTAACTGAGGTGGCAACAGATATATAAAAGCCAACTATTCAATTAAGAAGTGGCAAGGGGGAACAAAAGTCAACAAATCAGATTGAGGTGACAAGGGGAACAACAGATCAGTCAACAGCTCAGATTGAGGTGACAAGGGATCTGATTAGGCCAACAACTCTGATAGAGGTGGCAAGGGTTGCTGCAGTGACACACAGATGTGGTGTATTGATGATATGATATGATATGATATGATTTTCAAGGCTGGAGCTGAGCTCCTTATGTACATTTTAGTACATAGGGTACTTGGAAGCACTTCTCTGTAACAACAAGAGAGAAATACAACAATATGAGGAAGCAGCCTCTTGAGATGGCTATGGTCCCCTTGCTCCTTGCAATTTCTTGGCAGCTGTTCGAGACCAAAAGGAGCTTTGTCATAAGTCTAAAACAATTAATATTGGTATAGTAGTCTTTGCTAATTGAAAGTAAAAAAGCCATATGGCACAGAAATGCGGATGGCATCCTTGCCCGTGGAATATTAAAGTTACTTCAGAATGCCCTGTGCGTTTTGAATTCTATGAACCATATGATCTTCAATCATACCCATATATTTTACTTGTGTCACACCATCCTCATTCACACGCTGATCCCAATCCATCAATAACACCAGGCACAATTCTTCAAATTTGGAAGAATCTATTGAATCAGTTAAATTGGAAACTTGCAGATGCAACACCAAGAAGAATTATATTAGACAGTTTTTTTATGTCAAGTCTTCATCAGGTCTTGGGATGGGCAGGGATAACAGATCCGGCACTAGGCGATCTGCATCCTTTGCTTGCCAATGCTGACCAAGCTGCTTGTCTGATTGACAACCTCCAATATCTACATTATCCCCATGGCACCGGTTTTGAAGGTATGTGTTTTTAATATGTTCATAGCAAACTTTATGAAACAATATTATTTAGGGGCTAAACATGTTTATAATGAGCATAAGCTACTCCCACAAGATGAAGTTTATGTCTGCTGCATTGAAACTCATGAGATCCAGGGTGAGGGAACCTTTCAGCTTGTGGTATGCATGTTTCGTGCCATGAGTATACTGCTATCCAAAACCAAACAGCCATCCATTGACACATCTTTCAAATGGCTTCACAACTGGCAAGAATTCGAGGTGGAAGCGTGGTTCCCTGAGTATTCACAGTGTGAGACTACTTTTTGTTTTATTACCATCCCTAATCTCAAATACAGCCATTGTGGTCACTCAGGCATTTACTACCTCACAGAGTGCACTAGCACACAAAATTTTATTTCAATGTATATTTAACATTGTAGAAGAAGACACAGGTTCAAAGGTTAAGTTTCGTCATATACATGGTGAGGGCTTTGATAGTGTCATGGCTGATGGCCACAGAGGTCAAGCACTAGGTTTGTGAAAATTAGCTATGTTCAACCAGTCAACTCAATTATTATTTAGGTCTCGGGTTATACTACAAAGAAATTTGTCATGGGATGACAGGGTACTGTGCCATTGAACATACCAAAGCACTGCATACTCTGTCACCATATGAACACTTAGCCTGTTTATACCATCTTTGCTTCACACATTTCACATGCAAGATTGGAAATCTAAAAGGACACGTCACACTTCCCATTCATGCTGTGATGATGAGCCTTTACTCTGCAGAGCCATTACCTGACTTTGAAGGTACCTTACAATTAATCCGCTCAGGAGGAAAGAAGGCAGCAGGTAAGTTTTATCTATTGTTGCATATTTTCTAATATCTGATAAACTACAATAACTGGACTGGCTAAAAGATAAAGAAGCAGCATCTGGATTCACCCTTGCAGGGATTTACCAGCCACTGAGCAAAATTCCACTTGAAATATGGAAAGCATCACCATTAACATCCAATGGTAATGATCAGGCACATCAGAATATAAATCGAGATGGGATAAAACTCACAATGTTAGCGGGAATCATGTGTGGAATGCAATTTGACTCTGGATGTATGGCCAGCCTTAATATTCTGTGCAAATATGGTATCAATATGAGAGATCAACAGGCAACTCACTTTCGCAGAGTGGCACGTGCAATTCAAAGAAGCAGTAAGTAGTAGATTTCTGAACTTTTTCTCTTGTCTTTTATTGATCCTTACTAATTTGCTTCTTTCTAGGGCTGGTTCAAAAATGTACAATCAAGTCTATTGAGGAGGATATTAATATTTTGGATAACGAAGTGCTCAGTCTGCAAACCCATGTAGAAACTCAAGCCTCGGTCCTCGAATCCTCTACTGGCAAAGGCAAAGATCACGAGTGACCAGTGAAAAGGCTGCGACAGGACAGAAAACGACTCACAGAGATGCACAACAATCTCAGGAAGTTAATTTCGAGAGGCTCAGGGAAGATTGGCACACCAGGGCTTGACGAGGCTTCAAAACCATCCAATGCAGCGTCATTAACCTATAATCAGCAAATTCAGATATCACATCCCTCAACAATAACTCCAGACTCTCATTTTTCAAGCCCAACATCTTCATGTCATCCTCAAAACACTTTGACACCAACACAACCACCTGCCCACCGCCTTCAAGCCGAGCCTGAGCACTATAACCCACCCACTTTCATCATCCCTCAGGATATGCATCTATACTCTCCCAATAACTCTTTAATGCATTCTCATCACAACTCGCCATTTCCTTTTCCTCGTGTAGAGCCCGAATTCTTAACACAAAATTCACAAACATATCCTATAGCCCCCCTTCACCCAGCGTTAAATGGTCCAGCCTCACCACACACGCTTAATCAACTCCCTCAACTTGTCGCCATCAGCACTGGTCGACCCCCTCAACTTGCTGCCATCAGCACCGGAAATCCTGCAAGTTACTATCCATCCTATTTCAACACTAATGTTGCAGAGTCATATCCTAATCAATTTTATTCTTACACATCTCATTTTTGGTCAAGACAATAAGTCTTTTTTATAAAAACTTAATTTTAGATGCTTTTATGTAAATACAACAACAGAAATTTGTCTCGTTATTACAGGAGAATAAATTTTTTATTAGAAATTGATGATTACATGGTCTGAGAGCGTGTCTGGGGGGGACGGTATGGCACATAAGAGCAAGTAAGCTTAAGTTGACGCTAATGGGATGAGATCTGGGGCCAGGATGCCGAGTCGTAACAATCAACTGTGAACTCACAAAGTTACTACGATGTGACCCAGATGTCACCTGGCATACCATCTTTCACCTACCTCTACACATCACGATGCCCTCCAATCTAATGTAAGTGAGTGACCTTTTCAAACCATTTTATATACATAGCAGGCTAGTATGTACAGTAGGCAACAAAACCCTTACAATGTTTTGTACTTTTTGAAAGATATGTTTATTCCTCAAGAAGTAAATTCTCTAAATTTCTGAAAATATTATATAATATACTTCAACATCATACCTTCTTGCATGCACAGCCATAAGGCACCATGTCCTTATTTGGTAAGTCCATCATCTCACACAAGCCAACAACTCATTTAAGGGTTGTGTTGCATACTATTTTGAAACTATCATTGCAACAAATTAGTATTTAGTATAGCCCCCCTTTGCTCTGATCACTGCTGCAAGCCTTCTAGCCCTGCTTTCAATAAGTTTCTGGCATTTCTCCTTTGGAATCTCTTCCCATAATTTCTGTACCCTCTCCCAAGGTTGATGAACACTGTTTGCAGGTTGTTCATAATCTCCCAGCTTCTTCTTGAGATGATTCCAGAGATGTTCAATTGGATTCATATCTGGAGATTGTGCAGGCCACTTGAGAACTGTAACTCCATGCTCATTGAACCATTTCTGGGCCTTTTTGGTGGTATGCTTGGGATCATTATTTTGTTAAAAGTGTGCAATAGTATTCTTTCCTGTTTTTGAGAGACGGCGGAGGAGGTCGTTCAGTGTGCGGAGGAGGACTAGGGATTTGCCTTTGGCGGGTATCATGTTCTATTCTTGTATGTTTAGCAGGTGTTCTAGCTTTGATGTCTGGGTGCTCACAGTGGTTAATCGTTCCGTATGCTCCTCAATCCATGAAAATATATGCCAGGATGATTCAATTGTTTGCCCTTCCAGTAGATCCTCTAGAACACTAAACGGGAACGAGTTGTCGCACATATCTGCAAAAATATAAACGTAAGAATGGACACATAATAGAAGCAAGAAAAATGAGCAACGGACCGTGTTCCGTAAATGCAAGTACCAAATCCAACCTCGACTTCAACTCATCAAAATATCTAATCTCTGACTCTTTCAACGTCTCTCCCTCTGTCGCCTAATCCACCACGGCCACCACATTAATAAGTAAAAAAAAATGCTACAACAAAAACCAAGGCAAATCAACTCACAGCAAATTTAAACACCTCATTCTTCTACAAATACTCACACTGTGCACGGCGCGTATCCAGCGACCGATCATCCCGCGTTTCTTGTATTGCATACGCTACAAGCGGATCTAGTTCCTGTTGAGATACCGAGCGAGCCTCAAGGAGAGTCGAGAGGTGCGAACTGAGGTCCTTGCTCATTGTGGTTGCAATTGACCACCTACAATACACACACACCGCTTTCCGCAAAGGTGGCTTGGACGCTCACTTCGGCTGATGTAATCAACCGCTTATGATTAGCGCTTAGCGCCACAGACCCTGAAACCTCTCTTGACTGCTGCCTCCCGGACAACGGAATGCCACTCAAACCGAGAATAGGATGTGTTCCCCTCAATTTCGGCCATCCACCCATTGGGACAAAAAAAAACATTCCATTCGCCTAGCCCGACGTCCCCTTGGAAGATCCCGCGCATCTATGGTCACACCTACTGCCGGTGCGGTGCCCGAATGCATGGTCTCCAACGAATGGCTGTGTATACGGTCAGAGATTCTAGGTTAATTGGTGGAAGAGACTTTCCGATCTACTACTATTTTTGGATGCGCTCTCATAGCGTGCTGGATGTGGCTGACATTGTCGTGTCTGTTTTCTCTAATGAGGAGCACGATGACTACTCAATACTCATTAGCTAAGAGTGTTACTATGACTCCCGTTCGTTCTTGTGCCTTCCCATCTCCCAGGACGACGGTGTAGGTTAACTCGCTTGAGGACTGCCCTCTAGCTGCCGCTATCAGTATGACTCGGCGGAACAGTATATTGGATTGAATTACAGACGTGGATCAGCCACAGGTCTAGGGCCTTTGCTCATACAGATCAGCGCTATAACATCAGAAGGCAAAGTAAACATGTTCGTGGTCAGGATCGGTCATTAATTCCTTGCCTTCATTCTCATCAATACATCATACGACCCTTGAATTTTCTTGAACTCCTCGCTGCCCTCGTTAAATCCTGTCAGTTTCGTGATTACATTTCGAACACCCTGCTGCTCGATCTCATTCTTCAGCTCTACAGCCTGCTCGTCCTCGTCGTTCTCATATAACGTCGCAGCGGCAATGCCGCGAGCAAGATTATCAATAGGAAGGCCATATTATAGGGCGGTATAGATGGGACCGAGCAAACGGTCGTTTTTCGCGAGCTTCCGTAGTGGCTGGCGCCCCACCCGCTTTACATTATCCACGACATTCGGATTGCGGAATCGATCGAGCGTCCTCTCGATATACTTTTGCTGTTAATCCAGTGTGAAATCAGGGTGCTTCTTCACAAGGGCTGCGCCGCCCTCTTGCATGGCGCCTTCGACGATGCGGAGAATTTCCTCATCCTGGATGCTGTCGAATATGGTGGGGTAACCTTTTAGGAACCCGAGGTAGGCGGTTATTGCGTGGCCGCAGTTGAAGGTGAAGAGCTTCCGTTAGACGTAGCCGGGAAGATCGTTCGTGAGTGCCATGCCCTTAATCCCGAGCGTCCCACTGTTGTCAATACCTGTGAGAGGCCCTCGTTCGACGATCCATTCTGATAAAAAATTAATAATACACTTTTAGTGACCCGTTGAGACAGAACCGACCACAGAAGTCTTCCACCCCAACGTCCAGCGGTGAATCATTCTCGAATGGCGGCACGATGCGATCGACCGAGCAATTCGCAAAGCCAACGTGCTCCTTTGCATACTTCTTATCTTCCTCCGAAAGATGCTCGAAAACCGCCTCCCGGAGCCTTTCCGTCGCACCGACTCCGTTCTCGCATGCAATCACGTTTAGAGGCCCACTTCCCGCCTTTCTGCGCTGCGAAATTCCCCTGGCTATCGGACCGGCAATTTTCGGGAGTACGGGGAGTCCGACAGATGTAGTGACTAGTTTGACGTCTGGTGCTGCTATTTCGTTTGGAAATTGATCACTTGTGGATACGATCCCTGAGATGTCGGTGACAGTCGTAGTGCCCCGTTTCTTGGGCTCGAGGGTGTGTACAGCGTATTCTCCGTGTTCGTTTGCTTTGTTTATGACATCCGTGTCGATATCAGAGAATGTGACATGGTAACCAGATTTTACGAGTAAAGGACCGATGAAGCCTTGTCCTATATTTCCAGCACCAAAGTGAATTGCACATAGTTGTTTGTGATCGACAACCATGGTGTGTATAAATGTAGGGATGGTGGGTACTTCCTCTTGCTTTATGTACCAAGCGCGAACTGACGTGTGTCCTTGCTAGTGCGGTAGTACGTACATATGACGTCACACTCTCCACTGGAAGCGGCCCATTTTAGACCAGGGTAATTACATCGTACCGGAAATTTGAATTGGAAGGCTTCACAAGGTTCAGCCTGGTGAACAGAGTGGTTTGAATAAATATTAGGATGGTAGATGTCTATGGTAATGTCGTACTTTGACCTTGGAGCGGCCCATTTTAGACAAAAAGAGGAAATGTGAATAGAAAGGCTGTGACCGGGCTGCAGACTTTCCAGAAACTCGGCGCCAACTCTTCCGTGGCGTAATGAGAGAAACGAGAAGATTCCTATATACATATGTGCATTCAGAATCTCAGCTTAATGAATACAAAATATAAAAGAAGGTATAGAAACATAACTAAAGACATCGAATATTAGAAAATACTCCCTAGCCAGCCATCTCGTTAACACATTCCCAACCACCTTTAAGTCTTTCTTTCCAGAGCGTCACCTTCCCATCTGCACAGCTGACAGCAAGGATATTCCCAGCTAGACTTCATGATACACGCCAAACGACATCGGGGAATTTACCGCTGGAAGCGCCGGACATGGTGGACGGGTCTAGTGCGGTCTTAGTCCAAGGGAATGTCGGTGTGCCTTTCATCCAAATAATCACAGTTTTATCCTAGATATTTCGTAACATATGAGGTCATGTCAGTGATATTAATGGATATCAACGAGACGACGCCGACCGAGAAGCCGTAGCGATGTAGGAACGTGGGAGCCCGATATTGGGCGCCCAAGCAACGTCACGAACCCAATCGGCATGACCCTCGAGAACTTCTTCCTCCAGCCAGGCTTTTTGGTCTTCCCTATGATATTGAATGATGTCAAAATCGACAAATGAGTTCTGAATGTGACGGCATGCCTGAATTCCCATATTTTCACAAGGTTATCGCACCCGGCACTCGCAAACCTCTTGACTGTAGCATAGGAGGGTTGGTCTGGGTTTGATCCCAGTGCAGAGGGATGTTGTTGGGTGGGTGTGATAAGTGAGCCCGGAAGGGTAGCTGGAGCCCAAGATACAGCGTTACAGCCAATTGCGTGTCCGTTGAAAATATCGGCACCCCAGGTGCCATCATCTAGTCAAAGAGCAACACATTAGAACATGCCAAAACGACATGAGGCACGACACACTTTTGAAAGTAAGTACGGAAATGTTTCCATCGGAAGATGCACATGCAACAATCGCGCCGAGTTCATGGGGAGCCCAGCTCACCGAGTTGACTTTTCGCGAGGTGTCAGCCGCTACTTGCATTCGCGCACGGGGTGAAAAGCATACCTGACGCGCTGTGCAGACTGTGTTCCTTGATTTTGGTCCACGCACCAAATCCACCACCTTGTCCCTGTCCCTGCGACTGCTCCTTCCAGATCAACACCTTCCCATCGTACGAACAAGATGCAAGAATGTGCCCATATTTCGGATGAGCCCATGCGACTTGCCATACAGGTCCGTTATGGCTGTTAGTTGCTACAAGTTACCCTACATGCGGCGACACGACACGAAACGACCAGACATACCCGCGGAGCACCTGTCCCTCTTTTCTCTGCATTTCGCCGTTGATAACCTCGAAAACCCTCACGATGCGATGAGCATGTAGCTAACCTCTTCCCGTAGTAATCCAGTTGTGAATTATGCTATTCAAAAGCAATGAGCACCAGAACCTGGCAAGATATATAACGAACGTACAATCATATCATCGTGTGATGTCTTAACTGGGACTGCTTTTGTCGTTTTAGATGCAGCCTGGAGTAATTTTTTATATAGTTGACCATGTAGACATTGATACGGGAGCTTACCATGTTGTACCACTCTCATCAATGTTTTGGAAGGACGTGGCTGAGCGCGAGAGAGTTATTTGGGCGCTAAGCACTGGCAATGGATGATCTTTGGTGTCCTAAGTACTCCTTGTCAACCCTATAGTATGTTTTCTAGAGGAGTGTAAATTAATTTCTTGTGGTGTCAAATTAAGAGGTCTTCGATGATGTCTTTATCTATGTGTGTCTAATTAAGGATTCCGAGTCCTGTGATTTCGCAGGACTGAGATATTCACACCCAATGAATACAATTCCTACAGGATATCCTTAATCATATCCAACATTAATCCTTAAAAGATCATTTCCAAGGTCGAAATTTTTTATTATTTACGCGGCATATGGATGGCGTTAAGCGCCTCCCCAGTTTTAGTAACAACACCCCACGTCCCCAAACGTGAGGTTGCTTGAGCTACAGCTTTCTTTCATTCCATCACGTATATCTCTTGATTATCAGGGTGATGTAGGTGCTCAAGTCCTTTTATGCCAATAAGACTGATAGTAGCACCCAAAGATCTAGCGGTAACTTGTTACCCTTCCGAGTCGCCAACAACGTTAATGTTTCTGTCTTTTTTTAGCAATTTAATCCATTCCTAAATCCCACCATGCCTCCAAGACGGGAACCTCGTCCATTTATACCAAACGTTTTTTTTAGGGAGGAGAACGCATCGCGTCATGCTCCTGCTAGTGTTCCGTCGCCCTTGAGAGGACGACCCAGCCACCAACAACAGCGCGTAGAGAATAATCCTGGGAGTGGTAGGCAGCATTATGCCCAACCTCCAGACCCAGGATTTCCAGGCGCTTACAGCAATCAGTGGGGGTACGCCGTCCCTCCGAATCCATATCACCCCCAGGCAGGTCATTACTCCCCACCTGGTCCTTATTCCCCTCATCCGGCTCACTTCGCCCCTCCTCCTGGTCCATATCCGCCGCATGCCGCATATCCTCTGACCGGCGCATTTGCTCCTGCTCATGGTTATGGCGGCTTCCCGCCACTTGGTCCTTATCCCCCTTACGTCGCACCCGGTATTACACCTCATCAACGTGGCGGTCACCCTCCTCCTACCGCACCATATCCACATATGCCAATGGGTGCAGCACATTTCGTATATCCATATCCATATACAGGTGGTATGCCATTTGGTCCTTTACCTTATGGGCAGCCAGAGCAACCCGTCCCCGTTGAACGTCCCTCGGAAGCAGGTGACATCCTGGTTGATAGATGGGCCGTGGGGCCTGATTGTGCGTGTCCCAATTCCTGCTTTTTTAACCATTTCCCATCATATCCGTGTTCATCTATCACATTCTTTGGCAAAGGCGTGATGCCGACAAAAGCGTACAGATGGTCCTGTGTTGACGCCACTTGAAGTTGGTATCCTGGACGTCAAAGTGCAGATCAACCCACTGCTCGCACCATCAACCAACACAGCTGACCAGCCTTTCCTAGAGTATAACGTGCTGCTGCCCGTCCGCTCAGCCCACCGCTCAACAGATCAAGCCGGGAGATCCTGGACAGGCGGTCGTGCCGCACCCGCTACGTTTCCACGCGTAACCGAACTCAACCTGATTTCGAAAACCTTCCGCTGGGTAATAACCATCAAGGCAGCCAACCCGACCTTTGGAGTCACATGTTCGGACGTCCTCCACGGCATTCACGAAGATATGTACCGTCTTGCACCGCGCTCCACCATCGAGGGGCTTTCGCGCCGGGAGTATAATCTCCTCATGAAGTCGTACAGGGTCAACCGCAGCACGGCACGCCATGCGCCCGGTGGCGAGTTTGGGGCACCCGTGAAGAGAGGTGACTTTTTACACAAGTCGATAATGTTTGATGGTATTGTGGAAGATGAGGCATTCACGTTGCGGAAGCTCGTCGCGTCTGGCCCTGGGTGGAAGGGATTGAAAACGGATAGTAAACGGCGGGGGTACCCTGTCACTTTCGTCTTGAATCTGGATGAATTTGTGATGGGTCGTATTCACGGTCGTACGGACCATGTCGCCACCGGGACTGGAAAAAGTACAGTCACAGGTCCCCACGATACTTGAGTCCGACGCCCTCGGTACCTTCATTTTCTAGACCCTCTCCCGTGCGTTTTTTGTATCACGTACCTTCAATTTTTGGACCTCTCCCAAGCGTTTTCTTTTGTATCAAGGTATAGACGCGCTTATTTGTTGTCATTTGTCAGAGCTTTTTTCAACACTTCAAACTCTTTTGACTGTGCATTGCTACACTGGATTGGTAATATTTGGTCCCATTGTTGTCCACATCCCATTGTTCTCACCTCCCATTGTTCTCATCTCCCATTGAATTTGTGACATCATTGTATTGAGAATATGAGATCATGGAACTAAAGAGAGGAATAGACCTTTATCGATATGCATTGGCCCTGGAGGAGCAACGATTGAGGTTCGAATATATGGTGTAATTGTGATGAAATCGCTCAATGTCTCGCATTGTGACAGTATTATTAGGTGGCGCTCTACCGTAGGAGACAGTACCTCACTGGTATCGTACAGTATGTCTGCACCCACCTTGACCGAACGCTTTTCCTCTTTCGTCAATCACAGACTAAATAACACGTTTCTAGCGTTCCCTTCTCTTTTTGCCGAAACACAACTGTGTATTTGGATATTCACCAAAGAAAATTTTCAAGCGCTACGGAAGAGTTTGACCACTAGGTAAGCTCTATATCGTACCGTTTCTGATCGACCACTCGGCAAACGCATTTTCTTACTGCAAGATATAGACAGCTTCGCGAGAACGATATACTCACCCCTGCCTTTTATACAGGCATGCGTTACAGATGGATCAATAGGGCTAGGGCAGACCCAGGCTGTGGAAACTAATGGGGAAACCGGTGACGAGTAATAATTACACGGGGTCATTTACGAGATTTCATTGAATGATATCGCTTTTATTTCCATTTAAATGATTCAAAATAGTGGTACCATAGTATGCCACGGGATCAGCTTCTTCGGAGCTCATTTACGCGCCTAGGAGCCTCTCGAGGTTGCGTCTGACAAGTGAGAGGACATGTGGCTCCGACAGGCCTGCCTCCAATGCCACCTGTGGTGGTAAATACGAGTCAGAAATCAAATTTACTACGACAGTACTGCTCAAGGAGACAAAACGTACCCAAATATCGTCAAAACGTGCATTGCGTGATTCCCATGCTTCCTGGACGCCAAGTCAGACAGTTACATTGTGAACTATCAACGCTGAAACGGCGCTTTGTTCCGTGAGTGGAGGACCTGGAAGACTCAACCGTGTATACCGTTTTAGTATCTTGTAAGTCTGCACACCGAACACACCAGTACTCACATCCCTCGTTGGGGTCATTTCGAAGGAAACAGTCTAACAGGCGAGAAAATAACGCCAACATCAGCGGCTCCCAACTCGGCTGCAAACAAATGCGCCTCAGCGTGTCCGGAGATGGTACGTTTCAACCCCTTGTCAGTGCTTGTCTCGACTTCCTTCTTCAAATGAACCAGTCTCGCGATGAAAGCGCTGACGACGAGGGGAATATGGCCCTGCGACGTAGATGATACACGATTAGTTTGAGAAAGGGGATGTTGGGAATTGTCTTGTGGTGAAAGGGACTACTTCCATCTGTAACTGCTGCGAATGAAGCCGTCCGCTCTCCTGTGCCACCTCCGAACAGAAGTCTCCTTAAAGTTGCAATTTGAGTGCTGACGCTGGGTGAGCCGTTGGATGAGTATCCATCCAATCGGACCGTGTAAAGCTGTGGTATCGCGGATTACAGCGCCCCTGTGAGGTGGTGTTAATACCGTAACGTATATAAGTACTGTGGTTGGCCGAGACTTACTTTCTCCAACGTGTGTGCTGTGCCGGTTAAGAAGAACGTACCGTACCCTGAGAACACACCAGAATGAGCCGGTACTGTTATGGCCGTCGTGACGCGAGGGATATACGCCAATCTGAACTGCAATGGCTAGATTAAGCATAGCAACGACATGGTGAGTAAGGATAACCTAACCCACTCAGCATCACTCATAGCAAACTGTAACCCATCCTCCCTCCTGATAACAAACGAATCGCCTCCCAAGATACTCAGCACAGAGCCAGTCAATGGATCAAATACGTCCCCATCCTGCGTCGTCGGTTCTTCCGGGATCTCTGAGACCTTTTGTCACTGGATGGCAGCGAGAGCGTAAATTAGACGACCTTGAATCTGCAGCGGAGGCGGGAGGCCGTACCAAGCACGTTTGGGTGTTGAAGAAATTACTTTGAAGGGTCGATGAGCTCTTTGATACTAAAGACGATAAATATCTCAACGACGTGAAGTTGATGGTCAGACAAAAGTGCTATATCCTGAGGCTGCAGGCTCTAGACAGAGGTACACGATCTCAAAAGGGATCGGAACTGCATTTTTTTGCGATGAGATCCTTGCTTATCTAGCTGCATCTGTGATCTCTAGGATCCTGGCCACCGACATACACCGAACTTGGTACGCCGCCGAAAGACGCGTGTGTCACGTGTCAAATTTCATCCAGCACTAAGATTGAAAGCTTTTTGATATTTATCATTAAAACTCCATGGAGTATCCTTGCATGTAAGACAAGTAAAGGGGACCGTGATTTCAGAATACCCCCAGATAAACTGTCAGTAAAAATTGGCAAAGCTGAGGAAAGACTGTATATCTTTGACTTTTCTGGGTTCTGGCCAATCTTTGATGACTTGTACTTTGACTTCATCCATGCAGAGTCCATCAGGTCCCATTATGAAACCTAGATATTCCACAGAGTCTGTGTCAAAAGTACATTTTCTACCATTCTGAATAAACCATGTTGTCTGAGTCTCCAGAGAACTTCATGGACTTGTTTGTTATGTACCGTGGGGTCCTCGGAGTAGATAACACTGTCAAGCTCCCTAGAGCTGTTCCAGTCTACAATGTTGATGGAACACTGAATAATAGAGGATCTATCCAAGAGGAGGAGGAGGACGATGATCAGTCAGAGATTGAAGACAGTGATAGGATCTGGGCTACAACTATCTATCCTCAAGCTCATGTCAATGCTACTTTTACTGTATCTCAGAAGTTGGCAGAAGAAGCTCATAAACATGACCAGAAGAAAGCCTTTGAGGATTTAGTTCCCAGTTGTTACCACCAATTTAAGGAGGTGTTCTCCAAAGATTCCTTTGACAGATTACCTGACAGGAAACCCTGGGATCATGCCATTGAACTAAAACCTGGGTCAGAACCTTTCAGAACCAAGCTTTACCCCTTAGTACCAAATGAACAAAAGGAGTTAGATGCTTTTCTAGAGAAGAACCTCAAAAGTGGCAGGATCCAACCCTTCAAATCTCCCATAGCATCTCCAGTGTTTTTTGTCAAAAAGAAGGATGGATCCCTAAGGCTGGTTCAGGATTATAGGAAACTAAATGACATAACAATCAAGAATTCCTATCCCCTGCCACTTATATCTAACATTATGAGTAAGTTGAAGAAAGCCAAATACTTCACCAAACTGGATGTCAAATGGGGCTATAACACTGTCAGGATAAAGAAGGGAGATGAATGGAATACAGTATTTAGGACCAATAGAGGACTATTTGAACCACTAGTCATGTTCTTTGGTATCACCAACAGTCCTGCTACCTTTCAGACCATGATGAATGATCTGTTCATAGAACTGATTGATGGACAAGTTGTCATTGTCTACATGGATGATATCCTTCTCTTCACAGAGATCCTTGAACCACACAGGGAAGCAGTCAAAAGTGTTCTGGAGATTTTGGAGAAAAATAAGTTATACTTAAAGGCAAAAAAATGTGAATTTGAAAAGGAAAAGATTGAATATTTTGGACTGATCATTTCAAATGGCTGCATCTCCATGGATCCAATAAAGATAGAAGGTGTTTCCAAATGGCCATAACCTACTACTGTAAAAGAGACACAGTCTTTCCTTGGCTTTGTCAACTTTTATAAAAGGTTTATCCAGGACTTTGCAGACCTTGCCAGGCCCCTTCATAACTTAACAAGGAAGGACACACCCTGGAAATGGACTTTGGAAGAGAAAACTGCTTTTCAAGCCTTGAAAGACAGAGTCACTTCATCCCCAATTCTTATCTTCCCTGATGACAACAAACTCTACAGACTAGAAGCAGATAGTTTTGTGTTTGCAACTGGTGCTGTTTTGGCTCAGGAAGGGTCAGATGGAAAGTGGCATCCTGTGGCTTTCCTTTCCAAAAGTCTGAGTCAAGTAGAAAGGAATTATGAAATCCATGATAAAGAAATGCTGGCTATTATTAGAGCTCTGGATGAGTGGAGACACTATCTAGAAGGAAACAGTCACTCTTTTCAGATCTGGACAGACCACAAGAACCTAGAATATTTTATGTTTGTCAAAAAACTTAATAGGAGACCAGCTAGGTGGTCCTTATTTTTGTCCAGGTTTGACTTTTCCCTACATCATAGGCCTGATCTCTAAAACCAGATGCCTTATCCAGAAGACCAGATCATAGAAAGGGAGATAGAGATAATGAAGATATTGTCCTTCTCAAACCATCCTACTTCAAATTTAGGCTCTTAAGCAGGGTCATGCTGTCATGATAGGTCATGACACAGATCTGCTTAATGTTAAGGAGTGCATGTGGAGCTTATTGGAGGGCTTCCAGAGAAACCCACGGGAAAGCTGGTAGGACTTGGCTTCAGCTTATAGGCTGCACCCTCACAAGATCGCAGTGTCCAATTTCAGACAGGTGGATGGGAATCCTGAGGGGTCTGGGAGTAGTTGGTGGGTTGAGAGGTTGGAGGGTCAACTGTGGGAAACCCACATACAGTGACTCACAAAACCTTTCCAATGTTTGGAGTTTGCATATTGGCAGACTGCTACCAGGGGAGAGAAAATACCAAAAGATTTCAAAAATTCACACTGGATAGCTAAACATGTATAGAATCATGGTCTAGAGTATTATTACATAATATGCATTTTTGGGTATGCTACAAATAGTTTAGTCAGGCCTGCTCATCAGAAACGTTTTGTGGCTGATGATTTTGATACAATATATACTATATAAACTGGCCAAATCACATGTCTTTGTTGATTCTATTCAATATGGTCACATGACTTGTTGATCTATAGTCAATTTTGATATTACTATCTCTTCACATTGCCAGCAATCCATCATGCACTCCCTCTCTCTTGCTCAACAACAATACATTATCTCTCTACTTGAAGCTGGCCATTCCACTCCATCCATTGCCTCAATCACTGGTTTTGGCATTGGTACTATCTCCAGACTTTGCTCTAAGCACCTTCCTACCCTTCCCAAATCAACCTTGAATTTCAGACGGGTGAAGACTAATCCTAAAGAGTTCCTTTTGGCGAGATGCCGATTGGAACCGAAGGACAAGTCGAGTGTCGGGCCAAGGGGTCAGGGCCGGGAGTGGGGGAGTGCACGTGAAGGCGGAAGGGGAGATTCTTAGTATGAGACTGTTACAGATGTATGAGGGTATTCTGAGTCGATATTCTGATTGCCTAGTAACTACAACTACAGCGGGTTCATATACAAGAAACAGGCGTCTAGAAAATACTAACGGGGAGAAAGGCGGAGAACGGTATTAACAATAAGCTTGACTAGGAACGGGAAGTTTATGATTAGTTTGGAGGCCAATGATAACCAAGAGCGGAATTACGATAAAAGGAAATAGTTCGAGGACTACAAATATAGATAGATATATGTGAAACATAGGATAGGACGGATCAACATCATAAAAGGGACATATCAAAAGTTTAACCAGACAATATGAGTATTTGACGGGGGTGTAAACGGAGTTTGATCATTGTGAAAGCATATGTCAGCTTCGGGGGCTGATGGTTTCCGATATGGTGACTTGAATGGTAACTTGAATTGTTGATAAGTGGCGATAACCTTGGGGACCGATAGGGTTGCGACACGGTCGTAACAAGTTGTGGGAAAGGATAGAGAAGGAGTGGGAAGATATACCAGCTTCTGAGTGTCAGACGTTAATTGAAAGCATGCCAAGGAGGGTTGAGGCAGTCATAAAGGCCAAGGGAGGGTATACCAAGTATTAAAATATTGCATATATTGCATCATAATCATCAGCCACAAAACCTTTCCAATGAGCAGGCCTGACTAAACTATTTTTAGCATACCTGTTAAGAACTGGAAACTGACTAATGTCGGGGGCCGACAGGGACCGATCGGAAGGACTTGGCTTCAGCTTATGGGCTGCGCCCTCGCAAATATCCGTAGGATGTCCTTAAATTTCGGGCGGGCGAAGACTAGTCCTAGTGAGTACCTTTCGGCGTGATACCGATCGGAATCGAAGGACAAGTCGGGCGTCGGGCCAAGGGGTCGGGGCCGGGAGTGGGCGAGCGCACGCGAAGGCGGATGGGGGAAGTCTTAGTATGAGACTGATACAGGTGTATGAGGGTATTCTGAGTCGATATTCTGATTGCCTAGTAACTACAATTACAGCGAGTTCATATACAAGTAACAGGCGTCTAGAAAATACTAATGGGGAGGAGGGCGGAAAACGGCATTAACATTAAGCTTGACTAGGAACAGGAAGTTTATGATTAGTTCGGAGGCCGATGATAACCGAGAATGGAAATTACGATAAAAGGAAATAGTTCGAGGACTACAAATATAGATAGACATACGTGGAACATAAGATGAGACGGATCAACATGATGAAAGGGACATATCAAAGCATAACCAGACAGAAAGGCGTAGTCGGGTTTGATTGACCGGAGAGCATACGTCAGCGTCGGGAAAACGACGGCTTGCGAAGGGTTGTATTGTTGAAGACGTATAACGAGGGTATTCCATCGGGGACCGTCGGCCTGCGAAGGGTTGCGACACAGTCGTAACAATACCCAAAAATGCATATTATGTAATAATATTCTAGGCCACGATTCTATACATGTTTAGCTATCTAGTGTGAATTTTTGATATTTCTTACTATTTTTTCTCCCCTGGTAGCAGTTTGCCAAAATGCAAACTCCAAACATTGGAAAGGTTTTGTGAGTCACTGTAGGTCAAGGGGTCAGGCAGTGATGGGTCAGAGGTTGCTTGGTAAATCATCTGGATAACAGAAGATCTCATTCAAAAAGGTAAGCCCAATTCACATTAAATATACATCATATATATGAGTCGACAAGGCATAATTTAGCAGAACTGAACCAAGCACAATTACATAGGCATCTAACTAATTCCTATACCTTCTTCTTCTTGTGCGAACTTTTCGCGGGTGCCACTGCTACTGCATTCCGTGTCGACCGACGCAACGATTGAACATCTGCGACTTCAACCAGAGAACTTTTCTAACCACAAACGACAATGGGTCAGATAAGTAACCACGTCTGAAATGGTTAGAGACATACCGTTCCCCGTGGGCCTTTCACGTTCTTCTTTTGCTGACCGTCCTTAACTTTATTTTCATATTCTTTGGCGATCGCACCCAACAGTGCATGGCAGCGTTTCGACAGTTCCTGGGGCGTCCGACTCTTAAAAGAACCAATTAAATCGGAAATCCGGGGACTCGGTGATGTCCTTCTTAATACGGTCATACACGTCTGGGCTCTTCAATCCATAATAGTTCAGCCGGCAAAGAAGGTAACGATCCTCTTTTTCTTCGCATAATTTTCCTTTCGCGATGGGGTAGTTGAGCTCTAGTTCTTGCATTGGGCACTGGACCGATTTAATCTTTTCATCCAGGAGCGCCACCAGGTTATCTTGCTTTTCGCGGCGGGCTTCACCTTCGAGAATGCGTTGCTCGAGACGTTGGAAATCTAAAAATATGGAGTCAGCCATGCCGTGGAATCGAAAATGTGCAATGATCTTCCTACCTTCCAACTCGCGCCATCGCTTCCAGAAGACTTTAGCATATGCTTTCACTTCCTCCGCAATCTTATGCTTCATCTCCTGAGCAAGCACCTCATCTGGCGCATCCCTGCATGAAAGACACCCATCAGAGTCCGAAGAGAGACGTAATGGCACATAATAAGAGTCTTACCGTCCATGTGCCTCAACGGCTTTCACACACTGCTGGAAGTCACGCTTACTCCAATTGTCGAAGCCATGTCGGCTTAGTTCCTCCTTACGAGCAATTTCTTCCTCCGTTAATGGTTCAGCTAGAGATGTATGCCATGGTCAGCTTACTATAGGCACAAATTTGAGATCAGAAAGCAGACCATTGTCAATGATGGCCTGTTCAGCTGCACGCTCAGCCTCAAGCATTTCCGGCGTCTCATACTCATTTTGAGGGTCCTGAAGAGTACTTTATCAAACCACAGCAGGTAGTAGCACATGTTACCTTTCGTGATCTTCGTGTGGCCTTGCTGGCTGGATGACCAGTTGATCCAGTCGAAGCTTTTGTGCAGCCCTCTCAAGCATACGCTCCTCAACTGAATTCTACGAAAAAGTCAGCATAAATTATGACGACGTATCTAGTCCAAAGAAAAGGGAATTCCCTACCTCGGTAATCAGCCGGGAAACGTAGACCTGTTTCGTCTGTCCAATACGATGGGCACGATCCATAGCCTGTAGGTCGGCTTGGGGGTTCCTAAATAACGAAGAACGGCGTTTTATAAGAGGTCCAAACGGTAAAACATCATATACTAACCAATCGCTGTCATACAAGACGACAATATCGGCAGTCGTCAAATTAATACCCAACCCACCAGCGCGAGTCGTCAATAGGAATATGAACTTCTCGCTACCAGGGCGATTGTATTCATCAATCAATGGCAGCTATTCGGTCCTCGTGGGCTGTACCCCCGTCTATTCTACAATGTGCTGTATGAAACCGGATAGTCAGAATGGCAGACGAGAACAACTGGAGACGGATTACGCACGATACCGCCGGAATGTACAATGGTCTTCTAAAATGTCTAGGACACGACTCATTTGATTGAATACGAGAACGCGAAAGCCTTTTGCTTTCATTTGGTGTAGGAGCTTGTCTAGGATAATCATTTTGCCACAGTTGTCTATGAGGTGCTCATCGGTCGTGTAGGGAGGGCCAGGTTCCTAAGGGATCCGGAGTGTAAGAACAACTAAGTAACACAATAGCATAGAGACATACACCTCCATCAAACAAGTATGGGTGGCAAGTGACTGCATGAGGGAGGTATCGGTATCTTCCACAAAGACAATGAGAAGACAATTCCCAACCTTTTCGAAGTTGCATGACGATGTTCATCAGCCTCGCCTTACCTTCCTTCTTACCACTCAAGCCTAAGCTTTCATTAGATTCCAGTGCACAACCGAGCGGTGTGTGGACATACCGGTTATAGCATCTATATCTTTCTCTAGCATTGATCGATACCATTTCCTTTGCATGTCAGTTAGACCGACGTATATATTGCCTTCCTTTTCTAGGTATGCAATTCAGAACTCGTCTCCATCAGCATAATCTTGAAAACACTCACTAGGCAAAAGGTTTTTCTCTACATCAACCTTCACCCTCCGGAGCAAGAACGGGCGCAGAATCTTATGCAAAGCTCCCACAACCTTCTTGCTCGCATCCTCTCCCGATCCCGATTTATCATCCTTCTGCAAGAAACTATCCAAATCTATAAAGTCCGAGAAGATCTCCGGACAGATGAAGTTGAGGAGTGAAAAGAGTTCTTGGAGGTTGTTTTGGAGTGGTGGACCGGTGATGAGCATCCGACCACGGGAAATGAATATGCGCACAATCTGGGAGAGAATAGAGTCGACATTTTTAATCCGGTGGGCTTCGTCGATCACGATGTATGAAAAGGGAAACTTCTTGAATACGTTCTTCTCTCGGAGACACATCTCATAAGAGGTGATAGAAACTTCGAATTTTTGAGGCAGTAGCCGTGAAGCAACAATCTCCGCCTACAGGTCGTCTAGTCAGTGGGTGTGACAAACGTCCATGAATACAGTACACGGACCCTTTCTTCTCTGTTACCAGTCAGAACTACAACTTCAAAGTCGGGTGCCCATTTTGCAAACTCTCGCGCCCAGTTTTGCAATGTACTCTTTGGGACCATGATAACATGCGGTCCGGGCATATCTCGGTAGTGCTTGAGGTAAGCCAACAAGGAGACAGTTTGAAGGGTTTATCCAAGACCCATCTCGTCTGCCAGAATACCGTTAAGAGCGTTATGATGCAGCGATACCATTTAGTTCAGCCCTTGAATCTGGTAGTCACGCATTGTCCCTCCATGAATGACTGGTGCCAAGTATTAGTGTCATAGACAGTATAAAAAGATGCATAAAACACGTGCATGGTGGCGAGTCCTCAAAGACAAATGGTTGATCATCGCTGTCAACCGCCAGCTCTCCACCTTTCAACATTTCTTCGTCCTCTTCCTTTTCACTTTTCCGATGTTGTTTGTCATTTTTAGCGCTACAAATATAACAGGAAAATAAATTGCGTCGAACGTGTAGAACACAATGCACAAGTACTTACGTAGCCTTTTTCCGCCAACGACCTTTTGGCTTAGGCTGCGCGTCCATCAGCGCTGCATACTCAGGATCTCGGGCGCGCTGCAAGCAAGTCAGAGAGGAAATTTCCAAAGTTGCGCATCTCCACCGGCGGAGGGAATGTCGTGGCGGACCACATACTACACACTACAGCATAAGAGTCTCTCTCCGCCTTCCGCCCTCCGCCCTTCCCGGATCTCCCTCATTCAAAAGCGATGCCTCTTAAGTACTGAAATAGCACCACACTTACTATCCATTATAGTAAGTTATTTGTGCCTCTACCGGTCGCTACTGAGTTGACTCGCAAGTACTGTAGTTCCTGATGTTCTTCTGTGGGAAGCCTCGTCACATCCCGGCGGAGTCGACAGCTTATCCTCAACCTCCTACCCGCTCTTCGTTTTGATAAATTCTACCCCAACCCTGGAACTTTGCCGGCTCATCTATATCGGTGCTACAGTATGCCTCATCCACGGAGCGAGACAGAAGCAGCCCCAAGTCATCACTCGACGCAATGACCACAGCCAGGGCATTTCTAAGTTTCCCCACTCCGAAAATGGCGAGAATCCACCATATTTTCTCACCATTTAATACCGAACAAAATGCTAAAATTTATCAAATCTTCAGAGGTAAATAGTGTGAAAAGATTGTGAGGGAAATTTCGATAAAATGGTCTAAGTAATAGCGCCTGATGTTATTCAGATTAAACAGCTTATTTTTAAGGTGAAAACACGGTGCCTACAGAGTAATATTTTGGCACATGCAAATTGTTACAGAGTATTTTGCAAGGGCAAATGTGATAATGGTGAGAAAATGCAGATTTCCTCATTATCTCACCATTGTCGCAAGATTGGTAACATGCTGGAGATTTTATCAGAGTTTTCACGCACCCAAAATGCTAAAAGAAAATAAGTAAAATCATCAAAATTCTGTCAAAGTGAAAATTACGGTCTGGTATTATGTTCGCTCTTCGGAAACGGTGCGAAAATAAACTGTTCGATCTGAATACTATCAGGGGAAAAATGATGCTGTTGCTGGATGTATGCCGCACTATTTGACCAAAATTTTCCTCACAATCTTTTCATTACTATCTTACCTCTGGAAACCGGATCAACTTTAGTATTTTCCCACAATTTTGTCCAATTCTTGACGTTAATAAACTGTGACCGGTTATCGCCATTCTCTCCTTATCTTCTTAGTGAGAAAGCTTTCAAATGCCAGCTGTAGATGCCCGATATCTGGATTATAAGTGCTTGTTGACAATTAGTCGAGTCCGCACAATTTAGAGACCCTTAGATAAAACACACAAAAAAAGTGGCACTACAAACGTATTTGATATCACCTAAATTGACGTCAATCATTACAAAGAAACCTAAGCCGGGAGTCGGGACTTTGTCTAGAGGAGTACTGTTCAGTGTAGTATTCGTTACAGTGTCTCTTTATTCGGACATTAAAATGATCAGTTTCCCTCCCTGATTGCCTTTTCAATTGCAGCTCCCAAGGCTTGAGTCTTTGCTTTACCTCCGAGGTCAGGCGTGATTTCAGATGTGTTGGCACGACCGAGAACCAGATCAATGGCGTTCATGATACTTTCTGCGGCTTTCGTTTCCCCGAGATGCAAAAGCATCATCTGACCAGACCAAATAAGCTGACGACGTAAGTAAGTAAAAACCGCATTGCTTTTCCCAAAATGATAAAACTGACTCCGACGGGGTTGGCTATGTTCCTTCAAAAAATGTCAGGAGCAGAGCCGTGGACCTGTCAGTAGTCAACTTATTAGTGAACGGTGACTAAGAAGTCTGTTTTAATTTGCACCGGCTCGAATAGGGAAGGCCATTCTCCCGTCGGATTGATGTTTCCAGATGGCGCAATTCCTATAGTTCCAGTTGTAGCTGGGCCTAAATCCTGAAAATGCATCAATAAACCAATGGCTTATAATATGCAACTGTATTTCCCATGTACCACTTACGGAAAGAATATCTCCAAAAAGGTTACTATATCATGAGTCAAGCGATGTCAATGGGAGTGGTCTTGACGAATAAGATGCATTCACCTCCCCACTACCACATCAAAGCTTTGAAGAGAATGGAAATTAATTACAGAATCTGTCATACTGAACGAATATTGACATACGTGTGAGGCCTCGCCACGAAGTGCGCGCAAAGAATGTCGATCTATAAGGGCGTTAAGTTATTGCACAATAGATTGAGTTGAACGGATCATGACATGGTACATATTTTTCGACTTTCACATCTGGGAATTGCTTGGACTTTTCCGCTACTCGTTCATCCCAGTAAGGCATGGTGATAGAGATCCCTACAAGACCAAATTGGTTAGTTATCCCAGTCCGGTGCCAGAAACAAACCATTGCTTTTCGCTGTGCCAGCAAATTGATCAACCCATATAAGTCGATGATAAGGATAATGACATACTCGCGCTCGTTAGCATCTTTCTGGGTCTGCTTTGTGCTAATTTGAATGCATAATCCAAGATACGGTCCACGCCAGTGCGTGTCATGATCGTTTGCTGGGTCACGAGTTCTCGGTCCGTTCCCGAAAACATTCTGTCAGTGACCAAATATGTGATTGTCAGCTAAGGAGGTCCAAGAAACCCAGAGTCATTCACCTCCCGCCAACCTCAGAATATTCGCCTAATAAGATATAAGTATAACAGTACTGCCTTACTATATTCTTACTTGCCTTCGGTGTTTTCACGGACCACCCAGTAGTCACTGTTGGATGGGTGTCAATATCACTTGAAGTAGTTTAGAGTTCAAAACTGGTTCACATTTTGTCATTTCCCGGGTCTCGCAGCGCAAGAGGGCTCTTGACACACGAAATAAGCCGAACAGGGCGTAAATTGACGTATTGATCAAATTGTCGGCGAAACTGAATGCGAACTGTGGTGGGTCGTCCGTCACCCTCCCTTACGTGTTAATATTCACCTGCAATAAACTTCTCCAAAGCCTAATGTGATCCTGAAAGCTATTGTTAGGAAGTATATATTTGCAATATACAAACTGTGGTAAACTTACGGGGTACCTCCTTGGATCGCCCACTGCTCCAAAATATATCGCATCAAATGGCTTCAGAATCTCGACCCAGTTCTTTGGCAGCATCTCTCCGTGTTTCTCGTAGTAAACGCACGAAGCGAAGTCAGAATGCTCAAAATTCCATTTAAAACCATATTTTTCTGCAGCAGCTTCAAGGCAGCGCAGTCCTTCAGGCATAACTGACCATGAGAAAGGCATCCGTTAACGGCCTCCTTGGCAAAACATATATCGACCAAACATGTTGTCAAATCTCACCCTCTAGTCCGATGCCATCTCCAGCGATCACAGCGATACGGTAAGTCTTTCCAGAGCCTGGCATAGTTGCGGAAGAAACGGGAGTCCTTTGTGCTTATGCTTTCACAGGGCATTATGCGTAATCTTTTTTCCACCAGCTTACAAATGAGCCAGCTTGTTACCGTTGCCGTTCCCCGACGACTCTTCCGACGGTCCGCCATCCGGTCACTGGGCATGTGCTGTAATCAAGATTACTCTTCTTTTCTTTTCTTTGATGGAGCTTACTGGGATAGAATGGAGTAGCCACGATCACCCAGTAATCAGAATATTACTCTTGTTACTATATCTTTACGAACTGCCCCTTCCTCGACTCTCTTCGCAAATTTCTCTGGGCTTTATGGTGTGTTTTTTTGACTGGTTATTTTTAACCTTTCGGACCAACCACGTAGCTGGGTCTTACACCTTACTATCACTTGAAGCTAACCTTAAAACCTCACCTGGCCTTCTTTCCCTGCCTGACATGTTTTCTATAATTACCCACTGTTTAATCAAAATAAGGAGCACATTCTTTACAATTAGCCCCCATGAATTTTTCACAACTTAAACAATAGATAGCACTACAAAGTTATCATCATATATACCAATAATTACTATGCAGGCTTTCATGCCAAAAGCGCGCCAATTATGTATTGGATGACGAAAGAACATGGGCCAACCGAGTATTAGCTCTGTCTATTTCCTATACCGAAAGATAAGTGTTGGATGGTCAAAAAATTGATAGTTTCTCATTGGTGTTGTCTGAGTCGATAATGAAGCAGTATTAAACCTTTGTAACTTTGACAAAAAGACAAGCAACCCCTATAACGTGGCATTACGGCTAACGATATCGGGGTAATATTGAGAACGTACCGCCAGTAGGTAATTGATATGGTCGAGCACCTATAGCTCTCATGAGCGCTCGGGAAGCTCCACCGTGAATCGTGAGGGATATATCTTACATAAAATAAGTATGAAATAATTTTTTCAAAAGTAGAACTTACATGTCTTAGAGTCTTCTATGAAGATCTCTTGAAGGGCCAGTCCTAACCTCGCGGTCAACTCATCTTCGGTTTCTCGGCGGTTCGCATCCCATAATTCATCTTCTTCCGAGAATCCCGGCTCAATGTCGAACTGAGGAAACAACTTCACTATGTGAGAGCGTGGGCTACGCTTGTCACATGTGTGCACTCCGTTCACTTCTCTCAATTTCTGGATGAAGCCCATGTATGGTTTCCCGATCTGTAAAACGAGAGAATAAAATCTAGCGAACGTACCTCCTTGACGACCGGCCTCTTCTGGAAGGCCTCTTCAACGTTGATTAAAATTTCATCGAATGTGAGAAGCGCCGTGTGTGCTGCTCTGGTGAATGGGCTGGAATACAGGCTTTCTGGCAAGGGCATGCCATTTTTAACCTGCTCTTTCCAAGCCCTGTTCACGGCTTTGCTTGTTTTACTCCCATATCTGTTAACTGAGGATCCGCTAACGCCACATCGGCGATTATTCAGGTTCGGCGGTATAATAATAAGGACTCACGACACCTACCTTATCATTAGTTTACTGACTCAAATTAAAAGCTCCACGAAGTGCCAAATGACATACGCCGTTGTGCCTTGGTTATTCCCACGCTCAGTTTTGTAATATTATTACACATTTGTAGCGGTGCGTAAATTCGGCATGTAAATCTCCGGTTAATACGTAACTCCTTCACATATAAGGTAATAAAAATACCTCCAAGTTGTAAAATTCAACAAAACAGTGATACTGTTGTAAACCGCGGGTGGAAAAGGCTCTGAGGATAAACCCATATCTACTTCGGTGCGCTACTACTCGAAGGAGCTGCCTTCCCACCAATCATTCTGGATGTTTTATGACCATCCTTTGGAGCTTTATTGTTCTATATACTAACTACTAACTCTGTAAACCTGGCGCACCAAGCATACCAGGGGACCTTTAGTTATGTACATAAGCACCCTGTTCCTTATTTCGTCAAAAAATGCACGGTGGGCCTATAAACCCGGACCCAGTGAAACAACAGCCTTTCAAATTCTGTCGGTCTTGCATCCTTGCAGGGTAGAAAGCAATATCTCATCCACCCTTCGCCACTGACTTGAATCTCACGCTATAGACAGTGGCGCTTTATAGAGGGATGTTCTTATTATGTTCACACAAGACATGGATGAATTTATGAATGTGAATCCATGTATGCGCGTGCACATGTGGGTACCGTGTATCATTCGTAAATCCCATATCCTCCATCATAGCCACCTCTGGAGACAGCTCGGCCCCTCTTCCACTTGGCCCCTCAGCCTTAGACTCCACTAATGGATCATGACGATAATAAAAGCATGACAGTTGGTCAAACGGCGATATTTCATACCATGAGCCACCAACCCGGATCGTCCACATGTCGAAACAACTGCTCCGATAGTTGCCTCTATATCACTATCCACAACAACAAGTAGTGCCTTTTGAAACCGGACGGTAGGAAGCCAATACCTTCTAGCGAGGCGGGGCTCGGCGGTTATAAGAGGGTGGGGGGATTATAGGGGGGAGGCTGGAGTTGGCGCGGCGATAATGTGTGAAGAAGCCACGTAGGATAACGGTGGAATAAGAGGGAGTGGGAGGAGTGTAAATACAGGTAGATTCGACCAATACCTTAGATTCCATCGAATGTGAACAGGAAGAGACGAGGGAAGAAGGGAAAGGAGATGAGTACACACCACTAAGTGTTCATCACAATTACCATCCGGCATATTCCCCAATAACGTCCCCTGCGCACTAACGCAACCCCACCTGTTTATGCGGGACCGACAATGCCTCCAAGGCCGGGAAATCCATGCTCAAAGAATCACACTCGTCCACACGATACCGCACCTCCTTGCGCAAGATACACGGCTCCATCAAAGATGTCAGCAGACTCCGGCTGAGGCTCATCAACCCCACTGGGCGGGGACATTTTTAGCTTGATGACATGGGACCTTCAGATACGCGAAGAAGTATCCCGCGTCATCTGTGTCATCATTAAGAATTCCTGTCGCCTTTTCCAATGGGCCACCTGAACATTGTCGGTTTAGCCTTCTTTGAATACGGGCACTGGCGTCGGGGAGGGATGAATGAAGAGATTGCCGTCTCCTATCAGTTGTTCCACAACCTCCCTTAGTACTGGGGCGGGAGCGGGGACACGGCCAGCAGGAGACGGAAAATGGGTACGAGGTTGCCATTGTCCGACTGAGGAGTCCTCCGTTTTGGCATCTGATGGTCACGACAGGACGCGTGGCGCTGGTTGGTGCAGGAACAGGCGTGGGTGAGAAAGGATAGTAGGTGGTAGGTGCGGAAGGATCGAAGTCTCAATATTGATTGCATCGCCTCGCATCCTCCCCACGCCGTCTCTATCAAAGCACGGGAGGCACACGTCGATACTTCCGGTGGATCCTTAATAAAACTCAATAGTTCAATTTTAAAATCAGTACTAGATCGCGTCGTTAGCACGTCAGCAATATAAGTGGGATCTCTTCGATTGAAAGAAAAGAGGACATAATTCTTTATCAAAGCATTATGCTGATTATTCTTTGTGAAACGACTCTGAAAGACAAGTGCTGGCAATGCGAGGAAATCGAGGAAGATACATGAGCGCAAGCGTAGGACTCGGGTTGAAAATGTATAAAATGGTGATATCGTTATAAATTTGATAATTCCGCGAGCGTTTTCAAGGGGAGGGGGATTCTCACTAAAACCCATCAAGTGGAAATATTCCAAGTCACGAAAGCAACAAGATAGTCCTATGTTATTTTGAGATAATCTTGGTACAAATAAATTCCCCTACCTATTTCGCAGATACTAATCAATGCAGGATATTCACACCCGAAAGCCACATAACTACAAGTGACGAAAGATTGTTCGATAATTCCGTCGTGTTGGTAGTCATAGAGTTCTGAAGGGTTCACACACAACTGTGCATATTAACGAGTAGTCACTAGGATTGCGGAAACCTTGAGAAAGTATTTGGTTTGGTGCATGGAGATACAGCTGTACCAACGCCTTCAACTCCGTCATGTTCCCACATTCCGCCTTCGCAGCCTTCTCGTCATCAAACAACACACTACCTTTATCCGCACCACCTCCCGTTCCGATCAGTATATGCGCGATGCAGTACTCAGAACGGCAGGGCGCCCTTTGTGCGACATGAACCCGGGAAGATGGCATCTGGCTGGGAGCGATCTTGACCTGTGAATGTGTGGACTTTGAGTGGATGCGGGCTTCATGCGGAACGGGGTTTGACCTGGTTGTTGCCCCGAAGCAAGGTATTTATCCAAAGTGAGCCTACCATCGTTGTTGGGGATATCTTCAAGAAACAGAAAGGCAAGATTAGGCCAAGAGATGAAGCGAGAACCACCACCGCTAATCAAGTTTTGTAGATACCAAGCACACGTGCACAAACTTCGTCGAATGTACAACAAAGATAACAGGGGAACCTGCAACAGGTGTACGGCTGGAGAGACATTCCCGAGGCAGTCAGTATCAGCCCAAAATTTCGACGTGTACGGCTGGAAACACATAATATCAGGAACACCATTCAGTTTGCTAATATTTATTAGTTGAAAATACTCTCTAGTCACCCAGATATATCAGACATGCGGCCCTGAGGCTCAAATGCTCGAACTTGGGTGATCCTCTACCATGCATGAACAATGGACAGATTTCATGAGAAAGTCCAAATTTTTGAAAGTGTGGGGAAGATTTTAAATCTTCCAACGAAGTCTTCGGGAACTTTTCAAATCGGACAATCATGACGTTTAGGGGATATTAACAATACTGAAATATGTACTGTGGAATTCCTTGTCCTCTACACTGAGGGCGATAAACATTCCCACTCTCATGCATATTCCATATTGTGAAAGTGCCCAAAGCATTCTTCAGAACATATAATATCCGCAACGCAGGTTCGAAAATTTGGTCCTCCATCGATTTTATAGGGTATTCCGAGAGGAGAGAGAATTTAAGCCTTGTGAATTCGCCTCTACGTCATATTCTCAACGCCAGACCCTGTGTACATTATCCATACTCGGTCGCGGGCTTATCCCGTGGTTTCTTCATTTGGTCACGCCGCTGTATCCTTTCTCTTCCTCTTTTACATGTCAAGTCCCAGAAAAAATTAAAATAATACATTTATTGTAGTAAAGTTGACTGTTTTTTCATTTACTTACGTTCCCGCGCGTAAATCCCAAATTCTATCGGTTCTCTACAATGTACTTCATTGACTCTAATCATCATACACTCAACACACTGACTTGAATCGGAAATATCTCTGCATGCAAAAGGCATAGACTCTGGGTTTGATGAGTAGCGCATATTGGACTTCGCGCCGCTGCTAGTCAAAGAAACCGTCTTCCCACCATGTCATAATAGACATTTATGAACAATCTGGAGAATTATATTCCTGGTACCTCTGTCGGTCTTGTAAAGCTACAAGTTAGAAAATAATATCCAATCGATCTTTCGCTGACCTGAATCAGATGTTCTTTAGTGGGGCTTGGTCGTAAGATGTTCATTATTATGTTCCTAGAAGACGTGAATATAGTGCGTGTATATGGGTATGTGCGTGTATATGGGTATGTGCGTGTATATGGGTATGTGCGTGTATATGGGTATGTGCGTGTATATGGGTATGTGCGTGTATATGGGTATGTGCGTGTATATGGGTATGTGCGTGTATATGGGTATGTGCGTGTATATGGGTATGTGCGTGTATATGGGTATGTGCGTATGTGCGTGTGGCTACTCACCGTAACTCACAAATATAATATCCTACACCATAGCCATCTACTCCGCAGACGGTTCAGGTCCAAAGATGTCTACCGTCAACCAAAAGCTGGGATCCTCCATCTGTCCAAACAACCACGTGACAGCCGTCTCTCTGCCACTATTCCAAGGAGTAAATAGTGCCTTTTGACAATAACCGGCAGCGAATGACTGTGACCGGGGCAGCGTTGAAGGTTGGGAGGGACACAGGGCTTTGGTGCGGGAGAAGCCGGAGTTAGCGAGGCGGGAATGTAGGATGAAATGAAGGGCGAGAGATATGGAATGGGAGGGAGCGGGGAAAAGTGGCAAGACAGATGAATTTGACAACATGGTCAGAATGAAGTGAATACGAACGGGAATAGACGAGGGAAATAAGGATATACCAATGAACGTTCACCACAATCACCATCCTGAAGCGGAGTTGGACCCGGTTCAAGTCCGAAGGAGGATGCTAGTTCAAAATAGGTAAGCCATGATTACGTAGTTTGACGGGGGAGGTCTGCAGGAAAAAAGGAGCAAGATCAGGGAAAGTCGCAAAATGTGCAGGTCTGGACATATATCGAAAAATATTAAAACTCACATGTCCGCCACAACCCCCGCATCACACCGCGGACATGTGTCCTCAACAGTATCTTCGCCGATCACGTCCCCTGTGCGTTCACGTAGCTTCACCCCTTATACAGCACCTGCACATTCTTCCCCGCCTCTGGAGCCGGGAACCACGATAAGATCATCGCTGTCACCTAAATGACACCGCACTAAGTTGCACTACATAGACTGCAGCTCCTGATCCACGGAAGGCGAAAGATATCAGTAGTTTCCAGCTCAGGCTCATCTCCATCGCTACCCGAACCGGCAGGTTTCTTAGCTTCTTGAGACAGGACTCTGAGAAGACACACGAAGAAATATTCCGCATCATGATGTTTCATCATTCATAATTCCTCGTGGGGTCTTCCGATGAGGGATTTAAACGTGGTGGGTTTGATGCCTTCTTGGAATACGGGCGGTGGCATCGGGGAGGTATGAACGAGGGGATCACAGTCGATGTCACTTCTTTCACGCCCTCACCAGCACTCGGACGGGGACGGGGAGACGGGAATCAGCAGACAGGAAATGTGTGCGAAGGTGTGGTTTCCGGCCTGAGAGCATTCCGCAATTTTGGCATCTGACGGTCAATACAGGATCCGTGGAGCTGGTTGGTGCATGAACATGAGTGGTGAGAAAGGATAGGTGGCATTTGCAGAAGGGCGGAGGGGTGAACATTGCTTAAGGGTGGATGCCATGTAGCAGCTGTTTCCGAGATTGTTTAGTTCGGTCAGTCCTGCAGGGAACACAAGCTCGCAAAAACTACACCAATATGACGTACCGCAGTATGACTCGACTCTTGTCCATTACCAGGCCAGTACCTCACTGTCGTCAAAAATTCATACATATCATTCCCCTTCTCTTCAACGGTAGCAAGGTTCTTCACCGGCGGTCCGCTTCTGCTCTATCACCAACGCTACCAATGCAATAATAAAAGCTTCCAGTTCATACTCCCATGGCCACAGAACCAAATGAGCCACCTACTTACTCGTTTCGGGGGTTCGGTTCCAGCATCTTCACATTCAGACCACACTGATCCCCAAGCCTCCCATAAAGCAGCTGCCCATGCATCCGCGTTGCATCGTACCCAAAACACTCTGTATCAGCGCACGGGAGGTACACGTCGATGCCTTCCGGTAGATTCTAGTAGATCGCATGGTTAGCATGTAAGGATAATAAGTGGAACTTCACATCAATTGGAAAAAAGGAGAACATAGTTCTTTGTCAAATCATTCTTCTGATTCGTCTCCGTGAAAATAATCTACAAGATGAGGACTAGGGATACGAGAAAGTCGGCAAAAAAATATCAGCGCAAGACGTAGGACTCGGGTTGGAGCACATGTCACTCGGTGTCACACAGATAAAGGTTAGTCCGGAGAATTACTTTTTTGTTTATGTATTTTCGAATGTTAGTATTCACATACAGTGGCTATATTCTGTTCTTACATCGTTTGCTTACAATTGAATTATGGGAAAAGTCTATAAAGCTTCAGTATATACAGAGCTTTACATCTCATAGTCATACAGCTAGACATGGCGGGAAAATGATCGATTGTTTGGTTTGATCACGTCCGAGGTCCAAGTTTAGTCCTCCTCCAATATGTAGCTAGGTAGCTGCAAATAAGTTACCGACCTTATTCAACACGTTAAGTCTATTAAATATGGACAACATCGACGCTCACAGGTTTCCCTCATATACCATGTCCGGCCACACAGTGTCATTTATCCAACAAGGCTCCGGATCATAAGAAGCGCACAACTGCACATCCAAGACAGGTCTCCCCGAGCGGCCAGAAATATAACCTGGGGAAATAGCTTCAAACAGGAATAAGGCAGGCGGGTCCACATCTCCGGGGTGACTAAATTACTCTGTCAGATGCTGAGATTAACAAGGGGGGAAGTGGACAACAATTGTGAGAGTGCAGCACATGCAGTAAGCTAAAGCCAAGTCCTACCTGGAACCTGGAACCTTCACATGTTTTCCCTGGAACCCTGCCCATAAGCCCCAGGCTTAGTAGAAACATCTAAAAGCACTTAAAAAACATTCAAAGGCTTTAAAAATATTTAAAGGCATTTAATGTGTGCAAATCATTTAAAACCATGTAGAACAATTATAAATAGTTTAGAATAGTTTAGAATTGTGTGTTAGGACCAGAAAACCCACCAGGATCCAGACCCCTATATGCACCCAACTCTCTATATTGTACCCAAGGTACAGTTACAACCAGAGTACCTGCCAGGGCCTGCACGTCACCCTATATGCACCAGTTGTTGGACTCCACTGGACCTGCATGTTAACCTGTCTATATCTGACACTGTCTCTCATGCACCAGTCATCAGACTCCACCAGACCCACACATCAACCTGTTTATACCCGACTCTCTGTGTCTCACATACCCATCACTGGACTCCAACTGGACTCCTCAGAGACAAGATAAATATTCATATTTCCTGATTCTCCAGAGTATCACCTGATGGACTGAATTTTATTAAATATTAATTCTACAATAAACAATATAAACATACATATATACTTGAGAGGATAAATAACTTTTAAAGTTTTTGGTTATCCTCCTAAGTCAAATATGTGAATAATAAGCATAAATAAGCTTTCACAGTATGAGGGAAGATATTAATACTCACCTGAAGTTGTTTTATATCTCCCAGGAGGAATTGAAATAGCAAAAAAGCCAAAAAGCCACACAGTGGAAGTCAATGGTAATTGTTGAATTATTTTCAAGCAGAAAAAGGTGAAATTATTTACAGGGACAGGACTCACCTTCAATACTCCACATACATATACTCACAGGGAGTGCTCACAAAAGCAGTGGAGAGTGGCAGGGAAAATGAATTTCAGACAAATGAGTCTAAAATAGCCCACAAATATGAAATATAAAGCATAAATGATTTAAAACAGCATTGAGGAAGCCCAAATCACACTTGGAATCATAGTGGCCTGTGGACTGTATGAGAAGAACTGCCAGGAAAGGGCAATCTGATTGCAAATAAATTATTTAATCATTAAAAAACACAAAAATTAATTAATAATGAGTAGATGCTCACATACCTTTGAGATTGCCCCAAGAGTCCAGAAATACTTCAGGAAAGTGCCACCTCTAATATGGAGAGTAGAGGGCTGGAAGGGAGGTAAAATTGTTTTGTATGATAACATGATAATAAACAAATATTTACTAAAAAAGGGAAATTAAATAGAATTAAATACAGTCCTCAACACACCTTGATAAAGGTCAAATACTTTCTGAAATAACTCCAAATCCAACCTTTAAGGAGGAGAGGGTTGGGAAAGAGGGGGAAGGGAGATAAGGATGGCAGCCTCAAGGCTTGACAGCAGGCTTCATGTGTTTCTGCAGTGGAAAAACCAAAATGCTCCCACAGTGTCCAAAATGCTCCTGTGAAGTCAAAAATGCTCCCATGCAGGTGAAAATACTCCTACATGTTGACCAATATGGCACTAATTCATGGTGCTAAAGTACAGTGCTGAAGCATGGCACTAAAGTGTGGCACTCTTTTGGCGTCAGTGGGTGTCCACAACCCACCAAGCAACTTTACTTTATAGGATATTCACATTGGAAAATGATTCTGTGCTATTCTTACATATATCATTTGGCTAAAACTAAATTCTAGAAGATTTTACAGGGCATCAATAAAAACTAGTGTTCATATTTAGAATCATTTAACTAGATGGGACTAATATTTGTTGGTTGAGAAGAGAAGGAGCAGACACAGGATGAGGGTGTTATGAGGTGTATTTGTGAACTACAGTGTGCCTGTTTTTTCTTCGATGTCGTTTTGTCTCGTCCTTGTCCCTTCTTTTTGTTTTCTTCTCTCTTTGTGCCGGTGATACGAATATGTGGCACAGCAATAATGGCAATGTTCATTAAACAGAACTGGACCGTGACGACGGCTTGGAGGCCATGGCATATCGTCCAAAAAGCTCTAAATAATTTATGACTTTACACAACTCCTCGATGCGCTTCATCGAGGGTTCGCACAAATGCGCGTCGACCTCACCAAAAGCTTGGAGAAGAGACTTGTCTCGCAGGCCTGTGCTGTATTGTTGTTGTTCACATTTGGATCGCTACGACAGATGGAATAGAAAGGGAGGTTTCATAGTCGATAATCCACTGCGGCTGGCCCTCATCCAAGAAGCTCTTTCGCCTTTATTCCTATTCTTATTCATATTTGCAATCTGATTCCTTCTCATTTATATTCATTTTTGTCCTCTTATCCAAATTTTACTAACTTCTCTCCTGTCCTGCCCCACACACATTATCATCTGGCCTCATAATTCAATGTGAATCATGTCCCGGTGGTGTATCTTTGTGAGCGCTGTAATCCGCGGGCTGTTGATGGAGAAGAGGAGGATGAAGAAGGCTCTGGAGCTGACGAGGCCGCCAGAAAAGAGGGATGCGAATGAGGAGGGGAAGGGTGATATGGGGTGTGGGTGTGGGTGACAAGGATGGTGAAGGGGGAGGGAGGAAGGTTGGGCGCGGGAGAGGGATGAGTGTTACTTCTGCGGCGGGAAGTGGGAGGACCAGTTTGGGTGATGACGAGGACCAGTATCAAGACAAGGACCAGTATCAAGACAAGGACCAGTATCAAGACAAGGACCAGTATCAAGACAAGGACCAGTATCAAGACAAGGACCGGGATCAAAACAAGGACCAGGATCAACACAAGAGGGAGAAACGTCGTGGCATGAACGGAGAAAAGCGAGGGCGAGTGTGAGGGCGAGCGCAAGCGGTGTGGATCATAGTCGCGGGACGAGCATCGATATGGACAGATCAATATCAGTCGTTGAACGTGAACATAATAACGAGCGGCCCCGGCAGCGCGAACAGACCAGCACAGGCCGCTACCGCGGCAGGGACTTCTTGCGAATATAGGAACGACCTTGGACGATCGAAGACCAGAAAATCGACGTTAAGATAACATCCCCTATTACACGGCCAAGATCGGGATGGAAGTGTACGAAGACAAAAGTCAAAGACACGGTTGCCGTCGTTGTTATCGCCGTTGGATATGACTGTGGGTGTGGGTTTGTCTACGGCAGCTGGATCTGGGTAGGTCGTGACAGCCATCACAGCATCAATACGACTCACAGAACAACCTAAAACGTAGTATCGTCCGGCGTTGTCATTCCGTCGCGCACTAGGCTATTCATCCTACATTAAAACGGGACCATATGGGGATTTCGTTGGGTGTCAGGGGACGGAAGTGGATCGACGTCGCCGTCGCCGGCGCCCGGTTTGGAGGCGGACGTCGAAATGGATAAGGATGTTCGTGATCGTGGTGATGTGAAAGGTGGATGATGACGATGAATCGATAACGAGGAGAGGAGTTTCGTCAATGTGACAAGGTCTATGATGCCTATGACAAGCTCGAATACTAATGCGATTATGTGGCCTATTGTGTGTTCTGGCCCTTCCGGTTCTGGTTATGCGTCTGATCAGCAGCTACAGGAGAACGGCGGCGTTGGGGAACAACAGTAGGATGATCTCGAGTTGCCTCGATGGTCCCAATCGCACGGCAGCCACGCCCGCGCGTCCGATGCGGTTCATAGTTAACGTGGAAAGTTTTACTTAACGCCGAACGCCGAAAACGCGTCCTAGAGCGGACGCGGTCTTCAACGGGCCAGATAGGAAAGTGATCATAGGAGGAGGGATCCATTGCGCCAAGGGACTGATGGAAATAATCAATAGAGTCATATATTAGTCATAAAAAAACACACCACTTTCGCACATGCGTCACCATCACCTCCCCACCTAAAATTGACGGCCTTGCGATGGGTACATCGAATGTCCTTACCTTGACGGGGGTTGGGGAGACGACCCACCATCGATTTCCACCCACCTCGTCCTCAAACTCTCAAGATTTTCTACCCTTAATCTAGTATCCCTTTCATCGTCTCTTCCTCACCATCGTTCGAATGATGGTGAGGAAGAGACGATGAAAGTGATCCTAGATTAAGGGTAGACATCTTGAGTGTTTGGGGACGAGGTGGGTGGAAATCGATGGTGGGTGGTGGCAGAAAGACAAAAGCGGAGCTTCGTAGACGCCTCACATCCCTTTTATCCTCTTTAATGGTCAGAGCCGCCACAATTCTATTGCTGACTATCCATGGGAAGATCCAGCTGACAAGGCAATTCAAATTTTCAGAAAACTCCGGAGAATAATGATCATACTTGATATTTTCGGAAATTGTTAGGAAATAAGAAATAGCAATACACACGGCTGCAAAGATTGTTCTCCAACTTCATGCGACTTGCATCAACCAGTGCTAATGTCACAATATCATCCAATACAAGGAAAATGGCAGGCAGAGAATCAGCACAATAAGCAGAGACGATCCCTAGCGTGCCACACTGGCAGTCCGTCCGAACAAAGTTCGTCAATAAGAGAAATTATGCGCAAGCCGTCCCGGCGGCTTTGGGTTCTGGCTCTGGTCCCACATGCGCACGCTCACCCCCCACGCAGTCGCGATCACATTATCACCGTGCGTCACCCCGGTATCGCTCCTCGCCGTCATATCGCCACGCTCTGTCGCCAGCAGGGAACTTGCAGCCGAGTGCGGATGTTAGACACGGGCGAGGCGCGGGTGGGCTCTGGATCTGGATCTGGTTAGAGTGAGAGGTAGGGTACGAATCATCAGAGTTATAGCGGGTTCTCATCGAGACCGCATTGGACGAGAACGAGGAGAGAAATGAGAGGAATTGGATGGTGCGGTAGTTACTATTGATCCGAGTTGTTTGTCCCACTCTCAGATCGGACCTGATGTCTACCACTGCTGAGTGCTAGCTTTTTCCACCGTTCTAGTGTGTCACAGTTCTCGTCGTGCAGGGGGATACATCAAACCAAGTGGCAAGGCCGGTGCCACTATGGATGACATTCCGCATTCAAAAGAGACGGCTTGCTTTCGGCTGCCGACTAAATTTTCCGTGACATGGGTACAGATGAGAGAGTAGTAGCCTGGTGAGGAATTACTGTAAGTCCGTTTTAGACAGAAAACACGACTGGCCGACGAAGAACAAAATGATATAAGAGGGATGCGAGGACTGGCATGATATATCTCATTGAGCATCAGCTGAAGAGAAGATTTGTTGCTTCTTGGAGTAAGTATATATATGTTAGAAGAATGCTGATAGACTTCTGCAGCTAGACAAAATAATTACGGGGAAGTAATTTTAGAATCGATTTTATTTGCGAGGCAAGAGCTTGCAATGTGCTCATCGATGACTGGGATGAGAGACAGGTACATAATCAATCCTCTGACCGGTTTTTCACCATAAATCACAATTGAAGCAAAGGTTGATGTCAAAGCGCAAATGAAACTATAGTGTCGAGTGACTTCCGGTTCACCTCAAATAAAACCATCGATATATCAAAAATGAGCGGTTCCCGAGTGTGAAGTAAATATATAGGTATAAGGGGAGTAGCAGATACATGAGGGAAATCAAACCTTAGTGAGAAATGTTGTGTTGCAACACCTTCAGAATGTGGTGGTACTTAGTCAACGAGGGTGCAACACTCCATTTGGCTTCCTCTGGACTAGTGGTTTGCAGGCCCGGCTCGGCTCAAAACCCTGGCTTGGGCTCGGCTTAGTGGGGCTCGGGCTTTCCTAGACCTCGAGCTGAGCCCAGGTAGAGGGCTCAGGCTCGGCTCAGGCTCAGGCCGCGACTCTAGGGGGCAAAATGTGTCGAATTTCTCTGATGTTGTACCTACACAACACTTTGAACAAAAACCTCCTCCTCATCTAAATCCTCAAAGCCCTCATCATCTTCAAGGTCTCCAACCAAGTCATCTCAACTCCCAGGCTCCCCACTCCCCTCAACACACTCCAAGATTGTGCTTGGTTCTTCTCAGTAAATCAGTTCTTGGTGATGGAGGCACTTGAGGAACTGTAAAGCCTCAACAATGTCAGGTTTGAGCAGACTATGACGTTTGCTGATAGTTATTCCAGCTGACGAAAATGGATGTTCACTAGAGACAGATGATGCCATGACAAGAAGGTAGTCCTGAGCTAGTGAGGCCCAGACTGGGTACCTGGTTGAATTCCACTGTGATGACAGCATGAGTATATCACATATAGTATACAAGTCACATCCATACCCCCCACCATTCGACAATTGTCATAGTCCCAAGTTCATCCCTTGAATGTAAGTGGCCCTTGAAGTCTTTGGGCCATGGGTCATTTGGGTCAGTGTGAGCATTCTGTATATGTGTGTCTGCATCATCTTCATTGTCTGATAGTTCACAAAGCAAGATCCCAACTTTGCATGTCATCAAGCTTCCTGTCCAATTTGGTGGTGGCACTGGGTTACCTATATACATCTCTGTGTAACATTCCTTGTACTGACAGCCATTTAATCAGAGTTTCTTTGGTTCATAGATGATAAAACATACAATCTCTTCAGCACAGAAGAGGATGTTGTTGAGTTTATCTACACCCCAGTATCTCTGAATGTACTCGGTCTTTTGTGAGGGATCGAGAACTGCAAGATATGTGTGTTAGCACCAGGAAAAACTTATGAAATGTTGTTACGCACACATAGCAAATGTGTATATCAGAATCAGTAGTTCGATCATAGTACTCTGCAATTTTAACCAAGACTGCATCCAGGGCAGCAACAAAGGCCTGATACTTCACACAAGCACATTGAGAACTCCATGCCTTGTGTAGTGCTTCAAGGGCAGGTAATGCAAGGTGCAGGGTGGGTGCTGGTCTGATGAGAATTCATGTTGAGCATTGTCAGCATGCTAGAAACCCTGAACACTCAATGACAACAGGAATAAGAACAAAGTTAGGCTTACAGCAAGAAGATCATTGAATAACTTTAGTTCATCCCATTCCCCAGCATCAAGCCATAGATTATCAATTTTTTCACATTTCATGAGGTCTTTCTCATCCCTTCTAATTTTGTATACAAATGTATTGATAATCTGTTCATGTCAGTGGATATGCATGTCATAATAACAGTACTTACATCACCCATTAATTCAATTTGTGAAGTCATGATATATGTTGATGACCAGCGAATGGCATGTCAATAAGGAGCTGACAAATTGGCTTCATATTGACATGGTGCTGAAGGTCTGCAAAGAGCTGCTTCCATTTTCCAGAGGAACATGCCTAGATGCATGTCATCAACAGTGGGTTATGGGTGAAAGGAATAGGATGTTGGTTGCCTTGACACTTATTGCCCGCACAAGGCCCACCACATCATGCCCATTACCAACTATGAGGTCAGCCTCCAGTTCTGCTGGATTGTAGTGTTTTGACTTGCTGTGTGTTGAAATCAATGCCTATGTCACAAGGTTGATGATATGAGCGAGACATCTAGGAGCTGTCCATGTTAAAGGGAGAAGATGAAATAGAGGTCTCATACACACCAAATACAATTTTTGTCTGGGTAGAATGTCTGTCCCACCTCTGTACAGATATGTTTTGCAAACTCTTTGAGCATAGTGCCATTGTTTAATGCATTGTCGCAAGTTACATGACCAATCTATATTTACTGGTGACAGTCAACTTGCTTTGGGAGTTTTAAGTGTGACGTACCTTATGTGCAATGCCCAAGTGTGCAACAATCTTGAACAAGGCTTCACCCAGCCACACACCATGGTGTGCATTGTTCAACTGTGTAAAACCTAGCAACGTGGTCTGAAGTTCCCACTGACCACTGACCTCCTCAATCCAGGACCCAGTAACAGCAAAGTAACCATTGATATTTGAAGCCTGCCATGCATCACAAGTTAAACTAACATTCCCTTTTACAGTGTCACTCTATAGGATGACTGTCAGAAAAACTTAAATAAAGAGTGATATGATTTGATCACACTGTTAGTCTACTACATAGTGCAATCAGTTGTACCTTCAAGGTGTCAAGGATCACCTGGCATGTTTGGCAGCCATTTGGAATCATCACCCCATTGGTTGCATGTGTTGCAATATGTATCATCTTTTGGAAAGCTGGGTGGTGGAATGCTTGGATTGGCTATCATCAAACATCATTTGAACATGTACTGTATTGATTAGAACCTCTGTCACCTGGTCAGTCGATACAAGCCACCCTATTGTTGCCTGACAAAACAGGTTATCTGTGTATGGAATGACACTCTCTCGATGTGGTCTCTCTTCCAGGTGAGGATCAAGGTGTTGTTGTGTGTCCTTCATGGTTGCCTGACGATGACATTTAGCATCCTTGGGCCCATTTGAGGTATACTCCCTACCATAGGATGAAGCATTTAATGAAGTGGAAATCTAAAATAGACGAATTTACTTTGTGATATGATTCTATGTGTCATCGAGAGGTGGTCACATCTGTGACAAGAGACACCTGATGTTTTGGAGACTTTCTACTGTAAAGCCAGGCACCAGAGGTCAATGAGGGAAAGATTTCCACAATTGTATAACCACTCACAAGCAAATACAACAATTGTGGTAATTTTTGTCTTTCTGGATAAAGCTCAGTGTGAAGAAATGATCAATGTCATGGCTTCGATCCTTTAATGACATTTTTGGGGTGGCATTGGGAATAGGTTGGATATCCACATCAATGAGAAAACCATCTTTGTCAATGGCTTCTGATTGACAACTCTCTGGTGGCAGATTATGGTTTATAATTCAGTCTACTATATGAATGAGAATGTCTTGCCTTGCTCTGGTGAATTTTCTGAAACACCTTGCCTTTCCTCATTACTCTCACTGAGAATGACTAAGTGTCGTGACTTTGTGCTCCCTAGGTGTCAAGAGTTAGTAACCCAAAACAACTCAAGCTATGTAGATATGATGTACAATGCCTAATCAGGTCTTGATCATTGTCAGAGTCATCACCAGCCTTTGCCATTGGAAGTTACCTTGAATCTGGGTCTCTGGAACCGTTTTGGTCAGGGCAGTTGAAAACTGTACAGTTGAACCAAGCGGAGCATGATGTATGACTAAAAGCCTGGGCCCAAGGGCTCGGCTCAGGCTTTCAAACCCTGGGCTGAGCTCTGGGGCCGCCCGAGCCTTGTGTGAAGGCTGGGCTGGGCTCGGGCTTTGAGGGCTCAGCAGCCTGAGCTTTCGGGCTTTGGGCCGGCCCTTGCAAACCACTACTCTGGACGATGTCGAAAAACGCCTCTGCTCTTAGCCCGGGTGAGGAAACTGAATCACGCCCAATAATTGCATTGCTTATACATTTCTTAGCCTTGATTGTGACATCAAGGTTCAGCCCCTCAATGCGCGTCACCGCAGCCTAATCAATAGTCCGGGCATACAAGACCGTAATGAAGGCAACAATCTCCATGAATACTGGCGTAAAATTTAAAACCCACTAGCCATTGATATGCAATGGGGGCATTTTCTTGTTCAATAGCATGTGTCAGTTTCAGGTTAGCGATACAATTTGAAATCAATTGTGTCGTCGTGTCCAACGTCGATGGACAACCTGCACACAATAGCAGGGGTCTCCTTAGATACTTTTTTTTTCAAAGCACAGCCAATTTTATTTATAGCTTTTGGAGCTTGCTCATTATATCCGGATGCCATACCAAATATTACAGCTCTTGCGCATAAGTTCTCTTATTGACGAACTTTGTTCGGACGGACTGCCAGTGTGGCACGCTAGGGATCGTCTCTGCTTATTGTGCTGATTCTCTGCCTGCCATTTTCCTTGTATTGGATGATATTGTGACATTAGCACTGGTTGATGCAAGTCGCATGAAGTTGGAGAACAATCTTTGCAGCCGTGTGTATTGCTATTTCTTATTTCCTAACAATTTCCGAAAATATCAAGTATGATCATTATTCTCCGGAGTTTTCTGAAAATTTGAATTGCCTTGTCAGCTGGATCTTCCCATGGATAGTCAGCAATAGAATTGTGGCGGCTCCGACCATTAAAGAGGATAAAAGGGATGTGAGGCGTCTACGAAGCTCCGCTTTTGTCTTTCTGCCACCACCCACCATCGATTTCCACCCACCTCGTCCCCAAACACTCAAGATGTCTACCCTTAATCTAGGATCACTTTCATCGTCTCTTCCTCACCATCATTCGAACGATGGTGAGGAAGAGACGATGAAAGGGATACTAGATTAAGGGTAGAAAATCTTGAGAGTTTGAGGACGAGGTGGGTGGAAATCGATGGTGGGTCGTCTCCCCAACCCCCGTCAAGGGAAGGACATTCGATGTACCCATCGCAAGGCCGTCAATTTTAGGTGGGGAGGTGATGGTGACGCATGTGCGAAAGTGGTGTGTTTTTTTATGACTAATATATGACTCTATTGATTATTTCCATCAGTCCCTTGGCGCAATGGATCCCTCCTCCTATGATCACTTTCCTATCTGGCCCGTTGAAGACCGCGTCCGCTACTACCACGGGCAACCGCTCACGCTGTTGGAATCTCTCAGTCGGAAAACCTGGACGACTGCCACGGAGGGTGAATATGTCGATGCTCCATATCCCGGTATCAACTAGCCCCTTCGCCCCGACCCCGCTGCATGGTCCTCTGAGGACTCTTACGCATCGTCTGACACTAGTTCGAGCTCCAGCGACTCCAACTCCGACTCGGACATCGTGTTGGGCAACGATTACCTGGAGATGGATGACAATGGCATCGATCGGCAAGCTCCCACCATCTCCTACAATGGCGACTTTTACCTTCCTGTGTATGAGACGGATCCCGTACTTCTTGCGAGGATGAAGGCCATGTGGATTGGAAACTAGATTCCCCCCACACTGTTTCCAGCCTTTTCTTGGTATGGCTTATGTGAACCGTCTTATTTGTCCTTACCACTATGCCGTCTCTTGTTTTACTTTTATGTTATAATCTTATTTCTTGGATCGCTTTTATATCTGTGGATTTAAATCTTGTCTCAATCAATTTACATCAGTCAATGATGTTTAATCGGCCCGTCTGGCTCTGTGGTAAGTTTTTGCCTACGTATTTTACTTTATAAACTGAAGGTCGGACTCTCAATAGCTTATCAGGCCCTCGAATGGTTGCGTGATTGCATGCGGCAGCGATATTGTGGATATCGCTTCCCGATCACTTAGTGTTTGTTACGGTGAGTTCAATCAGTTGCATTGCATCGTCGGCAGTATTTTATTCATATTTTCACAAAAGGATAATTCCTCTTTTAAAATCTCATTTCAGTATCAGCTGAGTTATCCATGGACGCTATTTTTGCATGCATGTCGCCGTTTGCGGATGCAGTGATATCTGTAAAGGTACAGTGCCCGATCGCTGGTAGAGCTTTTCAGGTAAGCCGAAGGCATGTTATTCTTTCCGGTCGGTTCACATCTTTTTGATGCAGGTTCCGTCGATTGTGACTATTTACTATCCGTACCTTTCCTTCCTCATCATTTTGATTGTCCTTGCATCTGTGTTCCCGTTTCTCTTCCTTGTAAACTAAGGTTGACTGAGCATATATTTTCGCAATAAAAGTCTGAATCTGGATTCCTGTCCCAAATTGCGGCGCGGCAGTAGTATTAAACTCGAACTCTAATTTCCATGTAAATGTCTAAAAGATGGGGCTTAGAAGCCCGCTGTCAAATGGGCTCACAGGCGTTGACAGGACCACGGTGTATTGTCTGGAGCAAGACTAGATTCAGAACGAGTAGCGTACGGTACGGAAAGAGAAGAAAACTCACCGCGTAAGACTGGGGCACCGCTTACAGGGCTCTATTAGGTTCTATAGGAACTGGTAAGACTGGTGAGGCGCCCGACGGAGTGCATTCAAGAGCCTAGACCATATAGTCTACGAGAGTAGAACTGCACTAGTGAACTAGTTAATCTAAGATTGGTAGATGAAGTGGCTGGGCTGGCTATCATGCCAAATGAGCCAGCGGGTTGGAATTACACTTCCTAATCATGATGGGGGAGAATTTGGCACGACGAGTTGAAGCGCTGCAAGAGCGTGAAGCGAATGCTTTCAAGGTAAGATGGATGTTTGAGGTTGAGATCGTGAACCGCGGAACTTACCAGTGAATTTGGTTCCTTAAGCGTGCGCATAAGTATCAGGTACCGCTTCAGGACCCTCAAAATGAGGATGAGACGCCGGAAATGCTTGAGGCTGAGCGTGCAGCTGAACAGGCCATCATTGACAATGGTCTGCTTTCTGATCTCAAATTTGTGCCTATAGTAATCTCACCATGGCATACATCTCTAGCTGAACCATTAACGGAGGAAGAAATTGCTCTTAAGGAGGAACTAAGCCGACATGGCTTCGACAATTGGAGTAAGCGTGACTTCCAGCAGTTTGTGAAAGCTGTTGAGGCACATGGACGGTAAGACTCTTATTATGTGCCATTACGTCTCTCTTCGGACTCTGATGTGTGTCTTTCATGCAGGGATGCGCCAGATGAAGTGCTTGCTCAGGAGATAAAGCATAAGATTGCGGAGGAAGTGAAAGCATATGCTAAAGTCTTCTGGAAGCGATGGCGCGAGTTGGAAGGTAGGAAGATCATTGCACATTTTCGATTCCACGGCATGGATGACTCCATATTTTTAGATTTCCAACGTATCGAGCAACGCATTCTCGAAGGTGAAGCCCGCCGCGAAAAGCAAGATAACCTGGAGGCGCTCCTGGATGAAAAGATTAAATCGGTCCAGTTCCCAATGCAAGAGCTAGAGCTCAACTACGCCATCGCGAAAGGAAAAGTATACGAAGAAGAAGAGGATCGTTACCTTCTTTGCCGGCTGAACTATTATGGATTGAAGAGCCCAGACGTGTATGACCGTATCAAGAAGGACATCACCGAGTCCCCGGATTTCCGATTTGATTGGTTCTTTAAGAGTCGGACGCCCCAGGAACTGTCGAAACGCTGCCATGCACTGTTGGGTGCGATCGCCAAAGAATATGAAAATAAAGTTAAGGACGGTCAGCAAAAGAAGAACGTGAAAGGCCCACGGGGAACGGTATGTCTCTAACCATTTCAGACGTGGTTACTTATCTGACCCATTGTCTTTTGTGGTTAGAAACGTTCTCTGGTTGAAGTCGCAGATGTACAATCGTTGCGTCGGTCGACACGGAATGCAGTAGTAAAGACGTTTAAGTATCTCAGCGATTAAACGTTCGCTATATTATACAATACCTAAAGACGTTTAAGTACTATATACATAGATATGTTTTGTTTTGTGAGAGGCAATAAACATATCACTTACTCTCAGCGATTAAACGTTCGCTGAGAGATTCCCTAGCTATACTACGCGTATATAATAGTACATTTGAGAGGATATTGAACAATATGACGCATTGCGTCTTTTCGAGACATTTTGTCTCACCTTTTTCATACGCGCGCTCACTTCTGCAATACTCGTTATACCTAACAAGTAGCAGTGGCACCCGCGAAAAATTCGTACAAGAAGAAGAAGGTATAGGAATTAGATGTCTATGTAATTGTGCTTGGTTCAGTTCTGCTAAATTATGCCATGTCGACTCGTATATATGATGTATATTTAATGTGAATTGGGCTTACCTTTTTGAATGATATCTTCTTTTATCGAGATGATTTACCAAGATGGCAAGGTGTTTACACAATTAGAGAAGCATGAGAAAGTCAATTCCTCATTTTAAAGTCCTGGTGCGACTTCACACAGGGTGGCATTGAAGGTTTGAGCATCTAAACTCAATCAGCCAGTGGGAAATAATGATTGAGTTTAGATGCTTAACAGGTTGTGCACTACATCCATAGGCCACACCCTTGCAGCTGGTAAATATGTTGGAATTGGTCACCAGAAAATGAGGAATTGACTTTCTCATACTTCTCTAATTGTGCAAACACCTTGCCATCTTGGTAAATCATCTATATATTGTGCTTTCAGAAGTGGCTCGCAAAATTATGTGGATGCGTCATTTCCTCGAAGAACTTAATATAATATAAGAAGAACCGATGGCAATTTTTGAAGATAATCAAAGCACTATCGCATTCGCACAAAACCAACGTGCTTTGAGAAGAATGAAACACATTGAAGTGAAATACCACTTCATTCGTCATTGGATTGATAACGGCACTATCCAACTTATCTATTGATCGACCAAACAAATGATTGCGGATATTTTAACGAAATCTCTTTCTTCACCAATTCATTACCATCACACAGGACATTTAGGACTTACTTCTTCAAAACTCGAGGAGGAGTATTAGGTATAACGAGTATTGCAGAAGTAAGCACACATATGAAAAAGGTGAGACAAAATGTCTTGAAAAGACACAATGCGTCATATTGTTCAATCTCCTCTCAAATGTACTATTATATAGGAGGATGGTCACACTTTATTGAATATACAAAATTTTACTGAATAATCCTCATATTTTCCAAGTGAGTCTATTCCTTCTGGCCATGACAACTTATTGAATGAGTTTATATTTAATTACCTGAAATTTCAACTTTAAAATATGCATGTCCTTTTGAAATATGCACAAATGACATAGTTACACAAAATTATTTGGATTAACCTAGATTATTTGGGTTAAACAAGATTATTTAGGTTAAACAAGATTATTTGGGTTAAACAAGATTATTTGGGTTATGACTTAAACTTTGGGTTATGATGTATTCTCTTGTATACATGCAAAATTTCAAATGTATTTCATATAATTTAAATTTAGTTGGTTTAGAGAGTTAACCAGAACTATCTGGGGTACCAATCCCCATTGTGCAATTTATTCCAAAAGAATAATCTACAGACAATTGTTTGACTAAATTTTGTCAGATATAGGATAAATATTAATATTTTTGCATTCTTCAGGGTGATACCTAATCAACTGAATTTGATTAAATATTAATTTTACGACAAGCAATATAAATATATATACTTTAGTGGATAAATAATTTTTAAAGTTTTAGGTTATCCTCCATATGGGTAGTATAGCTAGGGAATCTCTCAGTGAACATTTAATCGCTGAGAGTAAGTGATATGTTTATTGCCTCTCACGAAACAAAACTTACTTCGCCAGATTTACCGCGGCAGGGGGGGTGCGCCGGGTGGTCGGGTGGTCGGGTGGTAGGGTGGTTGGATGGTGACGTGAGTCAGCTTGAGTCAGGTGGCGGGCCACCTTACCCGACCACCTGGCGCACCCTGCCACGGCCCATGCCACACATGTGACCTGGTTTCAAAACGAACGGGCATCACCCCCCTCGTTCCCCTCACATACCGCCCTCCATCCTGTCCATCCTGTCTTGCTCTCAGGGCCGGCCTGCTGGACCTGATGTGAGTGTCATCATCCCCTCATTCCCCACCACACACACCGCCCTCCTTCTCTCATGGCTCTCTCTCTCTCTCCCCCCTCTCTCTCAGCAGCCTGGCAGCTCCCCCTCTCTCTCCCTCCCTTGGCCTGGCACACACACACACACACACACACACACACTCTCTCTCTCTCTCTCTCTCTCAGCCTGGCTCTCTCTCTCTCTCTCCCTCTCCCTGTCCTTGGGGCCTTCAGGTGCAGGTAAGCCAGACATCCTCCAAGATTATGACATGAACTCATATTGGCTTTCACCCAAGCCAGCTTACTCTTCACCACCACAGAAAATGAAACTGGTCAAGTGTTAAAAACCCCATTCTCCAACCACCTGTCTCATCTCATTTGAACCTCTTGTTATCTGCGATCTTTGCCATATCGTTGACACTCCTCATGCAAAGGTCACATCACTCCTCTTCTCGCACAAAACAACTCTCTCGTTTAAGCAACTTGAACACATAATTGCACCATGTCTGCTACACAAATGTCCACGAGCAGCCAAGGTTCTCCCCAGTTCTGTTACATTCATTCCCCACCTCAGCCCCAAATGCAGTGGAGCTAATCACGGATGGCTGAAGACTTTCCACACATTCTCTCGTTCACATCGTTAGTGTGTACTTTCTCATTTAAGCAACCATGCACACTCCACACAGTCTCCTTTTCTACAGGCTGTACTCGACTACTTGAGCCATACCCCATCTTCAACTCACCCAGTTTCTTTGGTCCTATTTGTCGATGAAACATGTGTTTGCTTTTGCCAGCCAGTGATGAGTGATTATCTGCTGATTATTATGCCAATTACTGATCTCTCTCCCTTTTTTCTCCTCCTGGTGTTTTTGGGTTTCCACTTCCACTCCCCTGCACTCACTCCCCTTGCCACTACTGTGCCCTCCTCTCCAATCCAACCCCACCTTCAACCTGCCTTAGTGAGCGCACCCCCCCCCCCTTTCCCCTCAACCAACTTTTATCGTCGTGGTACATAATCAATTGTTTTGTCCGTATATTAAAATAGTATAAATAAATTCGGATTGAAATGGCTTGTGTTTGTGACTGGGTATATAAAATTGACACTGAGACTGAAATGACTTAGTGTAATAAATAAATATTGAGTCTTACAGTGTGTATTGAATGGAGATTGGAATGCATTGTTGCATATATCATGTCATGAATTTTTATTTTTATTTTTATTTTTATTTTTGATTTGACCTTTATGGCTTTTTCACAACTTGATGACCTCCCTGTCCTTCAGATCATCCGTGATTGCTTCGAGCAATTTCTTGGGACCTTCATGGGCAGCCGGGCATTTGGTGAGAAATACGGTGTCGTCTTGCTGGCATCTGTGCAATGGTGAAAATTGAGAAAATCAAGCAAGGGACGGCACTGAGTGAGATACTGTAGATAGATAGAGATAAACTGTGAGACCTGACTCACCTTTTGATATATTCCATCACGACGAGCTTTCTTTGGTGGTACTTTACGCCGAACGTCGTTCGATTTTCTCCTCTCAACCACTCAGGATCCCAATCCTTGAGTGGGACATAATGGCCATGGGATGGATCGGCACTTTCCCAATCATGAATTATTTGTTTCCAGCACAAATGGAGTGGGCCTTTCCACACGATTGAGGGGATACACAGCCTGCAGTTTTCTGGCAAGGTGAGCATGGGAGGGTTTTTTGTGTTTGCGTTCACATTGATCTCGTTTGGTGTCATTTGGGATGTTCGAGAGTGTGGGCCAGGATTGTCCCCTGCTGCTGTGTGGCCAGTATTTGTATCGCCTGAAGCAAAGGTGATGGGGGCAGCAGTTAAAGAAGTGAGGATTTTTTCTTCGAGTGCTTTTGCCTGTGCCACCATCATCTCACATAGCTCAGATTTGGAAGGTGGCTATGACTCAATGTATTCACTGAGAAAGGACTTATCGGCTTCGTGAGAGATCGGCCGGAGTGCATCACCATGTGATTCTTCATAATGGTATAGTTCATCCAAAAGGTACTGAATCAGGGTGTCCTGCTGTAATTATTGTGGGATTAGGGGTTGGGTTAGGGGGTTTAGTTAGAGGTTGGTTAGATATCCGTTCCAAAACATTAAAAAAATAAAGCCTACATACATGTTCTCCTTCAGCCCACCCTCCCCACCATCGAATGATTGCCAGACTCCATCCCTTCCCAAAGTGTGCGTACATAAAATGATACTGCACTCCACCTTGGTGAAAACAGTGTGTGGTCAGCCAGCCTCGACCTAAATTGATCTCACATGCCTCAACAAACTCGTCGAGCCATTTTTGAATGGTATCATGGGGAATGGGAGTCTTGATCTGGGCAATTCCATTTGAGCCTATGGCAGGGAAAATATAGTCATCCGCTTCCAGCGGATGGTGGTAGATGAATTGGTTGGAAAATTGGAGCCATCGAAGAAAGTGGAAGTGCATGTCGATATTTGGATTCTCCGGCTGCTTGTATATATGATATTCGTGCCCTTTTTTTGTAATTCATTTCCAAATTAAAATATATACATCAGAGTGGGTCATTCAAAGAGAGAGTGAACTAACCATGTATAATTTCATCCCTGGTTTGATGGTGAGCTCAGTTCTTCCTATTGAGTAAAGAGACCTTGAAGTAGGTGTATTTGTAATCATCATTTGTCTTGAGGTCTCGGGTGATATGTTTATACTGTAGCTTGGTGAGTTTGAAATTTCTGAACTAAATTAAATAGTTCAAATTCACGGGCACTTCACTTCTATTAATATGTAGCTACAAAGACGCACTGGGTCCATAGGGTGAATCCGCTTGTAGCAAATGCATGCATCATAAAGTGCTTCACTACAAAGGGAAGTTGCTTCCAGTATTCTCCCTGGGATAGCTTCCCCAGTTCTTCTAACATCGAATCTGGATAGAGTTGATTTGACCATTGAATTATTTTGTCCATATCCTGTTTCGTCATTGCTGTGGAGTGTGAACGGCTCCCCTCATTTCCGTCACGCCATTTGATGGCATCAATGATGCGTTCAACATCTCGAGAATTCGCTGGATTGCCACGACCAGTCCCTTTCTTATGATCATCTTCCGTTAGGGTCCCTAATTATATATATATGTACCATACAACATCAGTAGAAGAAGACACGAGTAGTTTTATTTTTACATACACAGTTTCCCACACCTGTTTGAATGCTGCATGTATCTGCCATGCTGTTGTCACTTTAGTCTTCTGGGTGAAGCACTTGTATGCAATGAATAATCCAAGAATCCAAGGTGAAGCCTGAGTTGGTATATTGTTGAAAGTGCCTTCTAGCTCTCCTGGCATCCAGTCAAAACTGCCTAGGTGGCAACCTAGTTCATTAGCCCCTGGAGGAATAGTTGGGGATTGTTCAGTTTCCACCAGCTCCTTCAACCACATTCTTACCTCACAAAGCCGTTGGTTATATTTATTGTTTGTAGTTTTGGCAAATCCATGCTCTTTCATCGAGACGTCTTTGACCATTTTTAACTCAGCAACGGACAGTCTTGCCGGCTTTGGCTTATTTTTTGTCATAGAATGGCCACATTTCTTCGTTGAAGTAGGTGTATGCACATGCTTCAACTTTGGCAACATCCCTTTGACAAACCTTGAGAAGGTGGAGGCAAACTGTGAAGAGTCGATAGATTCTGACCGTTCAATATACGAAGAATAGTGTTTATTCAACTACTATTAGCAGGTATTGACCGTACAGTACAATACCGTAGATTACTAGACAAGCAGTACTAGTAAGAAGACACGCTACACGTCACAAGAGCAACTGTACAGTTGCTCTTGACGGCTAGAATGAAAGAGTTGACCTTCACGGTACAACTCGTAGCTAGATGTAAAATAGATAATCAACGCGAAGCTGAATATCTAGAGTAAAGAAATAATAGCGCGAGTCGACTATAATGTCGACTAGCGCAAAGACCTTAGATTGGAACTCGACCTTCGCGGTTCGAGTCCAAAGTTCGTTAGTATGCAAGAGAATACTACCTTTAAAGGTAGTTGAGACGTTACCCTTGACACCTCTCGCTATTCGATGTCTAGGTCGTTTACGAGGTGGTGTCTGCTGGGTAAAAGTGTCTATCGTTTTTGGTGCCAAGAGCGCCCATACGTATACACAAAGCTTCGAACTACAAATTAAAGGTATGCTCGAAATATAGAAAGAATATAAAGAAAGAAAATAAAAGATAAATAATAAAGTACTATAATCCAACTATTATTCCTTAGTCCGGGTATGCATATATGCATACCCTTTACAGTGCCCCCCAGTTCGAAGGGATGTGCTATACTAGGTGTCGAAGAGCATCTGGGACGCCGCCCCAAGCTTCCTGTGAGGATCCCCCAAGGTCCAAAATGATGTTTCCCCATCGTTCCCTTTTTACTCTGAAGGATTCGGCTATTCTCACCCGAGCCAAATCGCTAGAATTCCTGTACAAGGAGTCGGCCCATCGTCTGTAGGCTTTCTCTCTGCAACGAATGACTGCGCGGACACTAACCGGTGGAGTGGAAATCCGCGCGAGAAGAGGAGCATTGGGGAGGGGAAACGAAGACGCGGGCAGTGGGGCAGGAACGTGTGGTTGCATGGTGGTCTCTGTGGGAGGCGTCAGGACAAGGGCCTCGAGTAAATCTACTAAGCCAGCAATAGAGAGGACATTCGCTGAGTCTGGGGGCAGACGGTGAAGCTCCACTATGATGTGCCGGAACATAGAGAGTTTAATCTCCTGTGCTGCTCGTGCAAAGTTCTTCCCCTCTGCGAGATCCTCGAAGGAGAGATAGAAATCCTCCATTATCTCCGACAACGGAGCCAGACCGCGACAACCATTAAGGCTCCCTTGAAGGACTGGTTGCTGAAGTACTGGCATGAGCTGTGATAGCACCCTTCTGACAGGAAACTGTTCGGAAGGGTAGTTGACAGCTACTCGCATCCAGAAAGTTGTGGATACGGGCTCAGTGAGGGGAAGCGGGCTGTCGAGGACGGGAATAGGGGATTGTTCTCAAAGAGGAGTGGTGGCTTTCTGCATCTCCTTCGCCTTTCTGCTTGCCATGGGATCAATGACGTCCGGTGTAGGGGGGTCCAAATCGACATCCATTTGCTCTGGTGGAAGGTCCTGGATAGGGCTACCCAAGGACATGCAATATGAATACGGAGAGTCGGGAGGGATACCCGGTGATGGCGGAAGTTGGGTCAGTACCGGTATAGCTTTCAGGGAGGGAGAGAGATGAGGCGCCAGAATTGGGGAAGGTTCGCGTTGGGCTGAGGGAGTGTGTGCCGGGTGAAGGATGGGAGGGGGCCTTGACATCCTGAGTGAGGTTGGGACCGGTACAGCTTTTGAAGAGGGAGGTAAATGAGGCGTTAGAATCGGGGCTGAGGGAGTGTGTGTAGGGTGAATGATGGGAAGGGGCCTCGACGTTGGCGAAAGATGTGGGACCGAAATCGTGGAAGGTTCGCGTTCCAGTGACTGTTGACTAGGGCAGTGACCCTTCCATACTCTGGATGATGGTCTCTGCGTTTGTCTTTGGTTGGGGTCACTGGTTACGAAGCGAACTTTAGACGGGAGAAGGAACCCTTCATGGCAATCCTCTCCCAGAGATCGGATGCTATACACACCATTCCTGTTCTCGTCTTCCTCCTCATCCTCATCCGAGGAAAAATTAATTGGTCCCCTATGGTATTCTTTTTCTCGTTGGGGCAATGTTTGACCGTCCCCTCGGGTAAGAACTATTCGTTGCAACTTAATGCGTCGAAGTAGCTCCCAGTCGTAAAAGATGGTACCCTCCTTCTCCTTCCAGCTCTTGGTTCCCGTCGTCCTAATGCAAGGCGTCCCACCCTCACTATCATCGGTCTCCGCGAAGTCGGCCCATTTCTCTCCCGTGGGGGGAAGGATCGGTGCGGAAGCTCTGTTTGCGAATTGCGCTCTGTACTCATGCCGCTGCCGCTTGGAGGGGACTCCTTCTCTTGCTCCCCTCGCCTCCTGTTGACTTCTATACTCAGCATGCCTTTCCCTTTTGCGGGTGAGCCTCCTTGTGTTGTGTTTTTCCATAAACATTTCCTGCTTCCGCATGATAGCAGCAACTTCCTCAGATGACGGTCTGACGGAGGGGCCTAACGGCTTGCTCCAATCCGTACCAGTATTTCCCCCCGGCTCATCACCAAAGGAGAAAGTCAACAGGGGGGTTGATTCTTGGGTACCCCAATTGCTCTCAACATTGTCTGTACAAGGCACGCGGGTGATGAATCCCCCGCTGGTCGTAGATGTACTGGCTGTCAGGGCTCGCAGGACCTTTTTGAACTTAGGGAGGACTTGCTTGTTTTGTTGGAAAGGGAGCATTATAGCACGATAAAGTGGTGAAGTTGAAGATAGAGGGAAGGGTTGTAGATAGGTGAAGGACGTGGTGTGAAAGATAAAGAAAATTTATGCAAATTTACGTGTACTTTTTTATATATATTGAATTGAAACTCCGCTTGGTTGGTCGTTAAATAAAATTCATTAATTGTGGCCGGCTTTGGGGAAATGTGTCCGCCGCCAATTAGTGGTTGTCCCAATCGACCGGAGGGATAGAAAAATGAAAGAGAATAAAAGCCAATGAGATGGCTCACTGAATAACTGAGATATTTCTGAAAGGAAGTTATGAAAGAGATGGAATAGATGATTCCTTGAGCGCATATATCCCATTAAATGTTGAACAGCGCCTTGTATGCCCTCAGAAGTGCCAGAGCATTTCTGAGGTCAGTGCTGCTTAACCACAAATCCTCTTCGGGTCCATAACCTTTCCAGCACACCCTAAATAGCAGATGATTTTGCTGTTTCCTATGTCCAGCAATAGCTTCGACTTCATATTCTTCATGATCTGATTTCAACTCTCTTAGGTTCTCAAGTTGGGGTCTTGGACCTAGCTTGGAAGGAGAGGGTTGATATTTCCGCAGATGATCCTGATTAATGACTGGATGCATCAGATACTCCGGGGGGATCTTAAGCCTAAATACTTGAGAGTTCAATTTCTCAAGGACCTCGAATGTGTTACGACCCGTTCCCGGATGTTTCAATATCCGACTTCCGGTCTCCCACTCCCGACTTCTGATCCCCGACTTCCAACTTTGACCTCCAACTATGGAACATCATAGTTACCATATCATCCGCATTCTTCCCTTGTTCCACATTTGGTAATTTGTCCGTTGACAAGTATTCACTCGTTTGTTTGTTATATTCCTGTTACGGAATATTGCCTTCCTAATATGTCTTATTGTATTTCCATTTTAAGAACACTTCCGTTTCCGTCTTATTATGGTCTTAGTTTGTAGTACAATAACGAGCAGACTTATATTAGTTTCCGTGAATTTGTACTTTACCTTAGATCTGATATCGACTTAGTTTCTTATTCCTTCTCCCGTCTTTCTGTACGCTCGATATTCGGAACTCTTCGGAACTCTGAATATCCGTAACTCCCATCACAAGTCTCACCTCCGAAATTAAGGACATTGAGCGTTTGCGTAGAGGCGCAGCACATAAGCTGAAGCCGACGTCCTGACCCTATCTAGTTGTTCCCGACTTTCCGGTGACTTCCCGATAGTTCCGGAATAAGTTCCTGACACGGCACTTAACAGTATATCAGATCTCAACTCTGCGACTTGCTCATCATGGGTCCCAAACGCAAAGCTGCCAAAGGACCATCCCAACTTCAATCCCCATTGCAACTTTACACCACTCAACCTGAAACCCCAATTCAGCCGACAACATCAGCTTCAGTCGAAGAAGTTACCGAGGAGGTTACCAAGGTAACAAAAGATCCCAATGTTCCCCACACTTCCGACAACGAAGCAGAAGATCAGCCAGAGACATCGAAAAAGAAATCTTCCGACGAACCGACTGAAATATTGTTTATCAACTCCATTGTGAAATTCGCTGACTATTTGAAATCCGCTGAGGATAGCAAAGAATCATCCTGCACCGGAGTCAAAGAACCCGAACCTTTTACCGGCAAGGATCCGAAAAAATTGAAGAATTTCCTTCTCCAATGCCGTTTCAGTTTCCGTGATCGACCCAATGCTTTTAAATCCAACAGTCGAAAAGTCAATTTTGCGCTCTCTTATCTCAAGGATGCCGCTCAGGATTGGTTCGAACCCGGACTATCCGGAATATCCGACAAGACACCCATATGGCTCGACGACTGGGATGCTTTCGTGGAAGAACTGGAAACTAATTTCGGACCTTACGATCAATCCGGCAAAGCAGAAAATGAACTAATGACGCTCAAGATGAAGGACAATCAACGAGTTTCCGATTATCTCGTCAAGTTTAATACCCTCGCCGCACGATGTGGATGGGACGATTCCACCCTCAGGCACCATTTCTATATGGGACTTCCGTCACGCCTTAAAGACGAAATCTGCAAAGATGGAAAGCCAAAAACTCTCCAACTCATGTGGATGAAAGCTCAAACATCTGATGCCCGTTATTGGGAACGAAAAGCAGAGGTTTCTCGAGAGAACCCGACGGAACGTTCTCAGAACAACAAGGCGTCGACTAGCAAGTCTTCCGGCAACAACTCAGGCAATAATACCGGCTCTGGCACTAATACTGGCAAATCAAATTCCGACCGGAAGAAAGACAAGAAATCCAACAAGGAGAAACAGTCAACTTCCGACAAACCCGACATTTCCCATTTGTTGGGTACCGACGGTAAACTCACCCCGAAGGAGAAACAACGGCGTATGGACAACGACCTCTGCCTTTTCTGCGGAAAAGGCGGACACAAGGTTTCCGACTGTACCGTTAAATCTAGCTCTTCCAAGGCTCGCGCGGTAACTTCCACTACGACTACAACGTCTAAGGAAAAACCCGCCACGGAGTCGAAAAAAGAGTAGGCAACCCTCCGGAATCTGCACGGACAGAGGGTTGCATTGACTCTCTCCGTGTTTCCAAGGTTATCCGCCTCAACGCGTCCGCTCTCTCTAATCCCGATTCATTATTCGTAAAACTCGTCTCTGACTTTCTTGGAAATTTAGTGTTCCGAGCTCTAATAGATTCCGGCTCCACACACTGTTTTGTAGATACCACCTTTGCCACGAAACATAATCTGAAACTCCATTCTGTTCCCGCAATTTCCTTACGTTTGTTTGACGGCACTAGCAATACGGCAATTACTAAAGCCTGCGACATGTCTATCCGGTTCCCTTGTGGAACATCCCAGACGGTTACCTTTTTCGTAACACAGTTGGACTCTAGCTGTTCAGTAGTTCTTGGATACAACTGGCTCACCCGATATAATCCGTTGATTGACTGGGTATTGGGCAGTATTACTTTCCGAACTCCCCACACTTCCGTTCCTCCTGCAGCGTCTTTTCCGGCCAACGCCTTTTCGGCATCAACGGCACCTCCGGCTTCTACCGAGACTTCCGAGCCTCCAAAAATCTCTCTCATCAATGCTTCGGCATTTGTTAGGGCGAGTAAACTGGATGGTTCGCAATGTTTTTCAATCAGCTTAAACGTTGATGAAGCATCTGGTCGTTTTGCGACTCCAGAATTATCTGAGCTAAAAGCCGACCTGGAAGGAGTTCCCGAAAAATACCATGATTTCATGGACATTTTCAGTAAGCAAAAAGCTGACAGGCTTGCACCACATAGGCCTTACGACTTAAAAATCAATATTGAGCCCGGTTCAAACCCTCCGTTAGGACCTATTTACCCATTATCCCAATCGGAACTTTCGTCTATTCGGGAGTTCCTGGATGAACATTTGTCGATAGGTTTCATCCGTCCCTCAAAGTCTCCATATGGAGCACCCATCCTTTTCGTCCATAAAAAGGATGGCTCCCTTCGACTCTGTGTCGATTTCAGAGGATTAAATTCCATCACACGGAAAGATAAGTATCCACTGCCACTCGTTACCGATTTACTCGATGCCCCACAGAAAGCTCGGATTTACACCAAAATAGATCTCAAACACGCCTATCATTTGGTCCGAATTGCCGAGGGTGACGAATGGAAAACTGCTTTTCGGACTCGCTATGGATCCTTTGAATGGTTGGTTATGCCATTCGGCCTTGCCAACGCCCCTTCCACTTTTCAATGTTTTGTTAATGATATAGTTTCCAGCATGCTTGACGTATGTGTTATAGTCTATTTGGACGACATTTTGATATTTTCTGAGGATCCCGCTCTTCACGATGAACAGGTCTGTGAAGTCTTCCGAAGACTCCGTAAAAACGGTCTTTTCGCCAACGGTAAAAAATGTTATTTCGACATGGATTCTATTGAATACTTAGGTTTCATCATCGGCCCTGATGGTCTCCGTATGGATGAAACCAAGGTTCAAGTTGTCCGTGACTGGCCCGAACCACAGAAGGTCAAGGACATTCAATCATTTTTAGGTTTTGCCAACTTTTACCGTCGTTTTATTCGGAACTACTCGGATATTACAGTACCGCTCACTCGTCTTACCCGTAAAACTCAACCATGGGTTTTTGACGATAAATGCTGCTCCGCCTTCCAGACTTTAAAAAATGCTTTCACTTCTGCCCCGATCCTTTCCCATTGGAAACCTGATGTTCCGATTATTGTGGAAACCGATGCTTCCGATTATGCAATTGCCGCAATCCTTTCCATTCAAGATTCCGACGGTGAAATTCATCCGGTCGCATTTCTTTCTCAGACACTTTCAGTATCTGAACTCAATTACGATGTTCATGATAAGGAACTTTTGGCTATTTTTGAAGCTTTCAAACATTGGTGCCATTATCTCGAAGGTTCTGCAACTCCCATTGATGTTGTTACTGATCACAAAAATCTCGAATATTTTTCTACCACTAAACTTTTAACCTGCCGGCAGGCCCGTTGGTCTGAATTCCTTTCCGCTTTCAACATGATTATCCGTTTCCGACCTGGACGTCTTGGTGGAAAGCCAGATGCCATGACTCGACGATGGGACATCTATCCTAAAGAGGGGGAAAGTAACTACGCTGTTGTTAATCCGCATAACTTGAAACCGGTTTTTACAACGCAACAACTTTCCGCATCTATCCGTGCAACTTCCGTTTACTATCCAATTATGTGTAGCGTCATGATTATGGACATTGAGCAATTACATCAAGATATCCTTTCCACACTCACTTCCGACCCGGCCCTCAAGCCACATTTAGACGTTCCCGACAATCCCAACCAACCCCGATGGTCACAAGACTCTCAAGGTTTTATCCGTCTCGATGGACGTATCTATGTTCCAGATTCCGACAATCTCCGACTCCACATACTTCAGTATAAACACGATCATCCAATCTCCGGACATTACGGCATCAACAATACTCTTGGTTTAATCCGTAGAGAATATACTTGGCCCAACCTCCGAGATTTCGTAACTCAGTTCTGTAAGTCATGCACCACCTGCTTACGCTCCAAAACCCAGAGGCATAAGCCGTACGGCCTTCTCAAACAACTCCCGATACCAGAAAAACCTTGGAATTCAATTTCCATGGATTTTATCGAACAACTCCCGACTTCCGAAGGCTTTACATCCATTCTAGTTGTTGTGGACCGATTCTCGAAACAAGGCATTTTCATACCCACTCATGATACAATCACGTCCTTACAATTAGCAGAACTTTTCATTATTCACGTATTTTCCAAACACGGAGTTCCATCTCACGTAACTTCCGATCGAGGCTCCAAGTTCATCTCCCATTTCTTCCAGGCCCTCGGAAAAGCCCTCGACATGAAACTACACTTCACCTCGGGATATCACCCGGAAGGTGATGGACAAATGGAACGCGTTAATCAAACACTGGAACAATATCTCCGCATCTATTGTAATTACCAACAGGACAACTGGAAATCCCTTCTTCCGATCGCGGAATTCGCCTACAATAACTCCCCGAATGCAACCACCGGCATATCTCCCTTCTTCGCCAATAAAGGCTATAATCTGAATCTCACAGTACATTCTGAACGAGATTTGGCTTCGGTCCGTGCTCAAGAATTTATTACCGATCTCGACGAATTACATCAAGAACTTCGGAAAGCTATTTCTTCCGCACAGGAATATTATCAACGTTCTGCGGACAAAAACAGGATCCCGCCTCCTAATTTTAAAATTGGTGATCAGATTTTTGTAAAAGCTCAATTCTTCCGTACTACCCGACCTTCTAAAAAACTCGCTGAGAAATTCTTAGGACCTTTTGAAATTATAGCACAAGCCGGTTCACTTTCATGGACTCTCCATCTTCCCGACAGTATGCGAGCAGTCCACCCCGTTTTCCACGTTTCCATGTTAGAACCTTGTGTTCCTAACTCATTCCCGGAACGTATTCAACCTCCGTCCCCTCCGGTCATCATTGATGGAGAACCCGAATTCGAAGTTTCCAAAATATTGGATTCTAAAATCGACAATCGCCGACATACTTGTAAATTGCTCTATTTAGTTAAATGGGCAGGTTATGAAGGTACCGACGAGGAAACTTCATGGATATTGGCCACGGAACTTGGACATGCTATGGAAATTGTTACTGACTTCCACACGGCTTATCCAGGCAAACCCGGACCTTTATCATCACTCTAATCTTTCTGTTCTTTTCTGCTCAGTTTCCGACACTTCCGTTTTCACACTCGTTTTTAGGTTTTGCAAGTCAAAAATAATAATATTATTAAATCTATCTCAAAGTCTCTGACACCCCAAATCCACCTTCCGTCCCAACCTCCGGCTCTTCAGCAATTTCCGCACTTTCCACCATATCCTGTACCTCTTCATCTTCACTCTCTGATTCTTCCGGCCCTTTTCCCGACACCCACCTCTTTTCAACACATTCCGCCAATGGATCATTGGTTTTTTCCCGTGCCTTATCGGAAAACCCCTCGGATACTGTGATTACACCAATGCTAACCATTATCTTCTCCAGGAAATCATTTTGCCTCCGGAAATTCCGGACCAACGAACGGAAACCTTTCTCCTGGATATCATTATGACGATCCATTGTATCCCGCATTTTCATGACTTCCGTCCCGATAAAAACCAACGTGTCGACGGTTTCCTTGAGAAGCTCAATGCCTGTACTATCCGTTTTCGACGTTTCAGTTTCCGTAGCTTTGGCCGCTCCTGAACTTCCCGCGTCGTTAGTTTTCGGAGTCTTCTCACCTTTCGGAACCCTTTTTGAGGCAAGGGTGCACGGAAGTTTGAGAACCGCACAGGGATAGCAAGTTCCGCCCCATTTTACCTTCTGTTTCCAACACGTCATGTTCCGTATGGAACATCGATGACACGGAGTTTCGTGGACGACTTCCATTCGTTCCGGAGCTTTGACCTTTGGTTTCTGTTTCGGAAGTTAAACGACTACCGTTTCCGTTACAGATACACTCACTTTAGGACTCGAAGGTCCAGCTTCGCCCTCTACGTCCACCTGCACGGCTTTTCGCTGCATCAATAGTTATCGGTTGGAATCACGGAATGTATGGGTCAAACTTACCTTTCCTTCCCTTATCTCCTTCAGTTTTTCCACCACCTGTGACTCCCGCTGAAATCTTTCCACCTCCTCTTTCTTTTTCTGCGCCTCCGCCGTTTTCCGTATCCATGCTTCTTTTTCCGCCTTCGCCCGCTCCAATTCCCGCTTTTCCGCCTCCTCCACATCCTTCAACTCCTGCATCAACGCTCTTTCCTCCTCCTCCTGTCGTCGCTTCAACTCCTCCATTTTCTGGCGTTTTTGTTGAAGTTCTGCGACCTTCGACATCTTTTGAAGTACGGGTATTTCGGTATCTGAGTCTTCCAGGGTAGTGATGAACAACGGCCGACGAATCGACATACAAGTTGTGGTTAAAGAAACAAAAACGTTAATTTGAATATTTGGAGGTTTTTATACTCAGAATAACAGCCGAAACTCTCACCTCCATATTTGCGTAAATTTCACGACACATAACAATCAGCCGTCGCTTCAAACACTTAGTACCTAATCGCCTCTATGGGATTTCAGCCTAACAGGGGGGTACTGTTACGACCCGTTCCCAGATGTTTCAATATCCGACTTCCGGTCTCCCACTCCCGACTTCCGATCCCCGACTTCCGACTTTGACCTCCGACTACGGAACATCATAGTTACCGTATCATCCGCATTCTTCCCTTGTTCCGCATTTGGTAATTTGTCCATTGACAAGTATTCACTTGTTTGTTTGTTATATTCCTGTTATGGAATATTGCCTTCCTAATATGTCTTATTGTATTTCCGTTTTAAGAACACTTCCATTTCCGTCTTATTATGGTCTTAGTTTGTAGTACAATAACGAGCAGACTTATATTAGTTTCCGCGAATTTGTACTTTACCTTAGATCTGATATTGACTTAGTTTCTTATTCCTTCTCCCATCTTTCTGTACGCTCGATATTCGGAACTCTTCAGAACTCTGAATATCCATAACTCCCATCACAAGTCTCACCTCCGAAATTAAGGACATTGAGCGTTTGCGTAGAGGTGCAGCACATAAGCTGAAGCCGACGTCCTGACCCTATCTAGTTGTTCCCGACTTTCCGGTGACTTCCCGATAGTTCCGGAATAAGTTCCCGACACGGCACTTAACAGAATGGTCCAATCCGTCTTTGTATTAGTTTCTTCCCCGTTCCCTTGACTTCCACCAGTTCGAGGGAGTGGGGGTTCACCAATACAAAGTCTCCCTCAGAGATATCTTCTACAGGTCTTTGCTTCTTGTTATACGCTCGTGCTTGAATCTCTTGGTCTCGAGCGATTGAATCCCGCACCATCTGCTGATGATTTTCTAGCTCGAGGATCCATTGGTCGGCCATAGGGCTGTCTGATCGTTCTCTAGGAACTAGGGGTTCGTCACCTCCTAGGACTCGAGACATTCCTCTTGGAAGGTATCCCATTAATAAGAAGGCCGGGGCGTAGTTTGTGGAACTGTGAACAGTCGAGTTGTATGCGTGAACAACTACCTCAATCCACTGGGACCAGCTTTCCTTAGCAGAGGCACAATAGGCTCGAAGCATCTGTTCTATGGTCACATTCATATTCTCCGTTTGCCCATCCATTTCAGGATGATGAGCCGAAGATACCGCAAGGGTGGTACCATAGATCTTACAGACTTCCCGCCAAAACCTGCAGGTCCATCTCTTATCCCAGTCACAGATTATTCGAGAGGGCAGTCCGAAGGGGCTTGCTACCTGTTTGACAAATATTCGTGCGACTCCTTCAGCCGTAAGGTTCGAAAAGGTAGGTATTGTAATAGCGCAACGCGTCAATTTATCAACAGCGATGAAGACTGCGGAATACGAATCCTTTCCTGAATCGGGTAGTCCAGTGATTAAGTCCATAGAAACTACCTCGAATGGCCTAAAAGGTACGTCAGCCGGTCTGAGGGCTCCTTGACGAGCGGTGTGATCGACTTTGGTTTTTTGGCAGTTGTCGCAGGTACGCACATACGACACGCAATCTTGTAGCATTCTTGGCCAAAAGAACCGATCTTTCATCAGGTTGAACAACCGCTGGCCTCCGGCGTGTGCTCCCTCAAAAGGGTTATCATGTACCAACCTTAGAATCGAGTTAATCATAGTTCTGGGTACACAGACTCGACTTTTCCAGTCTGAGTTGCGAAAGTACAAGAGTCAGTTTGCTCCCACGAAGTAGTGAGAAGGAGTAACAACCACGTTGGGTGAAGGGGTATCTAGAGCATAGAGATTCCTGAAAATGGGGTCCTTTGAATAACCCTCTAGAAATTTCTTTATATATCCCTCCTCGATGCTGATTAGTAGCTGAGGATGACACAATGCGAAGTCAGACTCGTCTTCCTGGTCGTTCCTTATTGCGTTATGAGAATCCCATTCTGACTGTCGGACCTTTTGAGTTACTCCGAAAGGTTCCATAGAATCGAGTATGGTAGAGAAGACCACCTTCTTAGCGGGTTCGTCCTTCCATAGTTTTTCCTCAGTACTCTTTGTCCAGAGAGGTCGAGGTGATAGCCTGCAAATCATCTCTAATAGGGCTCACGAAGGCTGGTACCTGAGGGAGTCTGGACAGTGGATCCACGTTGCTGTGAACTCTCCCTGCTCGATGCAAAATCTCGAGACCTGGAAATGCAGCGTATATTGCCCCCCATGTGGCTAGTCGACGATTAGTGTTCTCGTAAGATCTAGCCCATTGCAGAGCTGCATGGTCCGTAATGAAGCAGAACATGTTCACTTTCAATGAAAGGTTGAAAGTGGACTAGTCCCTCCTTTGCTACTAATGCTTCCCATTCAGTAGCAGAATAGTTACGCTCAGCACTTTTCAGTGTGCAACTCCAATATGCAATGACTCGTTCAACAGTAACTTCGGTCGCCTCAAAAGTGGATCCCCACGAATCGACCACTCAATCTCGGGCTGTTTGGTTTTGTACCAATGAACAAAGGATGGCACGTCCTGCGCACGGTCAAAAGCCAACTTGGCTTGGGCATAGATTTTAGTGTCCACTAAGTCTCCTAAAGCCATCTTCTGGACTTGTTGGAGGCAACAACCCAAGGCAAAATCCGAAGCGTCCATATACAATCGGTAGGGCATCCCACTAACTGGATGTCCCAGCACTGGAGCTGATCCTAATGCGGTTTTAACATCCTCATAAGTTCGGACATGTTCAGCAGTCCACGTCCAAGGTGTTCCCTTTTTTAGGAGCGAGAATAAAGGGGACACCATCCATGAATAGAATGGTATATATGCTGAAAAGTAAAGGACCATTCCAAGGAACCGTTGTAGATCAGAAACCTTAGTGGGTGGGGCCAATTCCAATATAGCGCGAACTTTTTCTTGGTGGGTTGAAAAACCCAACCTAGATACTTTATGACCCAATAACAATATCGAATTATATCCGATAAAACATTTCTTGGGAGAGAGAGTGATACCGGCCGAAGCGATAGCGCCAAGCACCTGATTCAGGTGAAGCAAATGATCATCCCAGTTCTTAGAGAATATGACTATGTCATCGATGTAGACTAAACAAAAAATCCACAAGTAGGGTGCTAAAACTGTTTGCATGACGCGCTGAAATGTGGAGGGGCCGTTTCTGAGCCCGAATGGCATCCTTTTAAATTGCCACAGCCCTCTATGGGATCTAAAGGCTGTTTTGGGCTTATCGTCCTCCAACATTTCTAATTGAGTAAACCCTGCCAGCGCATCGAAAGAAGAAAGAACATTTGACCCCGACAGCGCTTGCATAATCTCCGATTGACGTGGTAAAGGGAATTCATCTGGAACAGTGAGATGGTTAAGTTTCCGATAGTTGATGACCACCCGCGGTTTACCATTGCGATATACTACAAAGGCTGGCGCTCCCCAGGGGCTTTTAGATGGCTCAATGACACCCTGTTCGAACCAGGTATCCACTTGCTCGTCTATAACTCTCCTATTGGCAGGGGACGAAGGGAACATAGGCATGGATATGGGCTGGGCTCCCTCTTTCAAGGGGACAGGGACTCTACATTCCACTTGCCCTAACCGTCCGTCGACTCCGAAAGCCTTAATGTTCTCAGTCAAAACTGATCTGAGATGTGGCAGGACCTCCGTTGGTATATCCGGTCCCAAATTGACTAACTTGTGAAGATCCTCTGAGGCAAATTTTTCATTATCAGCCACTGCAGCCGTCTTAGGACCAGGCGGTTCGAAATCGTCCGCAATCTCTGGTTCAACAGGTGGCTTAGGCCTTTCTGAGGCGACTTGACGGTCCTCCTCAAGTTGAGAGAGACTTTTGATAAGGTGTGTGATCTTGGTCACACCTGCTACCATTAAACCTTTCTCCTCGAGTGACCTGGGCTTGTGAGCCCAACGAGCGGGGTCATGAATTATCCCTATTGTCTCCCCTCGTCGGATAGTCTTAGGGGTTAGTGATGGATTGGCTAAAGGTACTGCCGCACTATTCCTTGAAATTGCCGTGATTGGTGTGGCTAATATCGAACCGTCCTCATTTTGCAGTACAATTCCTTCAACAATCCATTCCTCGCCCTCTAGATCTTCAACAAAAATAGGCACTAGTCTGGCTGACTCTGGATCGATAGTGCAATCCTCCAAGGCTCGCGCGACTCTTTCAGTACGCACACCTTTATCGGGGAGAGAGGTGAGTTTGGATGACTCCTTCTCATGCTTCCCGAAAGGGGCCTTATTGACGGTGAAGGTCAAAGGTTGAGGTTCCTTAGAAGAACTGGCTGGAATAAAACCCTGTCGTCCCAGGAGAATAAGTCTAGATCCCAACGGCTGGTCTCTTAGAGTACCAATTTCATAATTAATATGGAAGTCTTCTCCTAAAAGAATTGGCACCGTCATTCCTCTAACGACATAAGTTTCTGCCGTGAACTTCAGTAACGTTCCACTGTCGTCCTCCAGGTAAATGGGAATATTAACATATCCGATAACCTTAGCGTTACCCGTGTGCTGGATTAGACGTAACTTGAGTCCTTGTTTCAACTTATATATGCCCTGCAGCTCCTTGTAGAATTCCTCCGATATAAGGGAAAGATCTGCTCCCATGTCCATTCGAATTTTAACGCGTTCGGGTGAATCGGGAGTTCCTACATGACCGAAAACATGGAGCGCTGCAACTCCTATGCTAGAGTAACCACTGGGAGGATCCCGTTTTCGATAAAGGATCGTAGTATCTGTTACGACCGTGTCGCAACCCTATCGGCCCCGAGGTTATCGCCACTTGTCAACATTTCAAGTCATCCCCTCGGAAACCATCGGCCCCGAAGCTGACGAATGTTTCGCGAAGATCAAACTCCATTTACGCCCACGTCAAATAACTCGTATTGTCTGGTCAAACTTTGATACGTCCCCTTTATTATGTTGATCCGTTCAATCTTATGTTTCGCATATGTCTATCTATATTTGTAGTCCTCGAACCATTTCCTTTTATCGTAATTCCGCTCTCGGTTATCATCGGCCTCCGAACTAATCATAAACTTCCCGTTCCTAGTCAAGCTTATTGTTAATACCGTGTTCCGCCCTTCTCCCCATTAGTATTTTCCAGACGCCTGTTACTTGTATATGAACCCGCTGTAATTGTAGTTACTAGACAATCAGAATATCAACTCAGAATACCCTCATACACCTGTATCAGTCTCATACTAAGACTTCCCCCATCCGCCTTCGCGTGCGCTCGCCCACTCCCGGCCCCGACCCCTTGGCCCGACGCTCGACTTGTCCTTCGATTCCGATCGGTATCACGCCGAAAGGTACTCACTAGGACTAGTCTTCGCCCGCCCGAAATTTAAGGACATCCTGCGGATATTTGCGAGGGCGCAGCCCATAAGCTGAAGCCAAGTCCTTCCGATCGGTCCCTGTCGGCCACCGACATTAGTCAGTTTCCAGTTCTTAACAGTATCCTCCTTCATCAGACGACTGGGACGAGGGTATTGGATTCGAGGCCTCTTACTTTCCTTGCGCAGGGACAAGATTACATTCCTGCGTTCACTTCGGCAAGGAACATGCTTCGAAGGGGAATCCAATACTGGATCATCGTCGCTGTCCTCTGAATCCGAGTTCTCCTACGGTAGTAAATCGGGGGGGTTCCCGGGATCAAACGGGAACGTGTCAACATCAGCTCCAGGCGAACAGAGCGAATTCGAACTGATTTGTTCGTGAGAATCTCCAGTCTGACAGTAGTCCTCGGTCAGGCCTTCAAGGTCCTGCCGATGAGCACTCAGCCGGTCTCCTTTTTTGAAGAAATCTGCGGCGAGTATGGATACGTAAGCTTCAGACAGAAGAGCTTCACCAGTCATTCGATTTTCCTCCCTCACTAATTTGTCTCCGACATGGGGCAAACAAATGGAAACAAAAGTCAATTCATCATCAGAGCTATTTACTTGTCCTTGTATAGATAGTCCATGAACCGCTTCATATAACCTTTGCTCCTCAGCTTTCTCCGACATATCCTGTGCGGAGCATTTGTTGATAGAGACATAATGAGACATTTTGCCAGCTTGAGGGCAGTCTATCTTAAAATGCTCCAGACTTCCGCATATCCAACATTCCTTGGTGGGTTTGACCGAACTCCTCTTGTTACTCCTCTCGAAGAACATTTTTCCGTGACGCTTTCCCTGTTTTGGATCAGTGACCTCCGGATCCTTCTCGTCGAGCCTCTCTCGTTAGTCTCACTAACGAGAATATGGTTAGGTGAAGAGGAGTCGCCGGTGACTCTAAAATCCAATTCTTGACCCTCCAATAACATTACGCACGGTTTCTGGAACCTGTAACGTTCCCGGTGTGTTTGGACCCAAGTGTTAATCAGAGCTTCTTGCAGGTTATTAGCATAAGTCTGTAAACTCATGATATCATCGATGGGTTGTCCTTGAAGAAGGTAGAGCCATTCCGTAGGCAGCGTGAGAATGAGTCTGCGTGTCTCATCCCCTCTGTCCTGGTGGAACCCATACAGGAAACGATAAAGTTTAACTCTCCGTTGGATATAGTGGACGGGTGTCTCACGATCGTGACCAGCCTGTTGAAATTTCATAGCTTCCCATTCTAAGGCTAAGGATTCACGCCAACGAGTTCCGAGCAATCCTTCGATGATACCCCAAAGAAACGACCCATGAGATTGACTGAATTCGGTACGATGCTCACGGTCTAAGGTGCTCCACCAGACCTTAGCGTGCCCCTTGAGTTGTCTTGGCAGAGCAACTCCTAAGATCGCACTCATAGAGTCTGATATCTCCGCGAGACTCATGATATCCATGATATAGTCCAGGGCTTCGGATTGAGCTCCATCGTATTCAGGGAGATCAGACCATTTGATCTTAAGGTCGTTGGTGTTAAGAGTGACCTTCTTGTCCTTAGGTAAGTCATCAATAAGTGCGCTAGCTCGAGACTGCATCGGAGTTCGAAAAGGGGTATTAGGCACTCCATTGTGGCGCTCCCCACGTCCTGAGTTCCCTCCCCGGTCTGAAGTATTTGAACTCCCGGATGAATCACTAGGGGGTCCTCCTGATGGCAAGAAAGGGTTTGAAGCGATCGGTAGAGAATGGCGGGGACCGTCTGGATTAAGCGATCCTCGACCAGCAACTGGGCCAGCTATGCCCTCAGTGAATGCTGTGGAGAAGGACGGTCGACCCTTGTTGGCAACTGATCGGTTTCTGAGAGTGGTCACTTCATTCCTGAAGTTAGGGCTTTTGGAGACTCCCTCAAATGCAACGCCAGAGCGGTGATCTCCCTGGAGAGACGTTAGGCCCGGTTCCATCGCGATTTGTCTCTCGATCTCCGTCGCGTTCAGAAGTCGACACGGCTGGGGTTGATGGAAGGGAGCGCAGACCTCAATCCTCTTCTCCTGAAGGCGTTCTATCACTTGCGTCCTCAAGTCCAGTGGAAAATCCTCCAATATTACGGGACAGTTGAGAGAATGCAGAAAACGAGTATCAGGGGACCCATTTAAGTTGTGAACGAATGAATTGGTCGTGGAGATAGGCGAATCAGGGACCTGGATCGAGTCATTATAGGGGAGGAGTACCTCTAAAACCATCTTATCAAGTCTTCTTTGGTTTCGCTTCAACCGACCTCTTAAAGTGAGGTATGCCAGCGATAGATTCGGCGTGACTCCATTGAGAGACTCCTCCAACATACAGATGTACATGTACTGGTAGTCAACCTTAGGCACAACATGATCTCCGCTAAGCAGGACATGCAGGATCTGCAACACATCATTATGCGTACAAAGTGCTTCAAGGAACAGAGAAAACACCTCCTGCTTGAGAATTCTTCTTCCTCCTTCCATAGTGGTCGTCACCTCGTTCGACCATTCAGGAATCGATTGGGTCAAATCCTCAAGGTTCCCTGGTCACGTGAATAAATCCTGCGCCGATAAAATCGCTTGATAACGCCCTAACCAGACTGCTACAGTCTCCGGTAGAATAGGGTAATCCGTACTGTACTCCTCCACGAAGGGGGTAACCTGATCCTCGGGGATTCGATTGGTGTAGTACATATCCCATTTGTAGTCGATGGGCTGGGTGTAAACCATATGACCTCCGAGGAACTGCTTAAGGATGACCTGTCTTGGAGGGAATCTGAGAACGGGCGTGGGTGCTCGATTAGGCTCAACATTAACTCCAGGGGTGTCCAACTGCTCGAGTGATGAGCATTCCTCAGGTGGATCGGGGGGAATGTTCATTGACGATCCAGCTACTACTCCGGGGGAATCCTCTGGAGGAGGTGATCCTTGAGGAAGCTGGGGAATGTTCGTAGACGATCCAGCTACTACTCCAGGGGAATCCTCCAGACGAGCTGATCCTTGAAAAGTCGACGAAGACTTCCTCAGGGTGACGTTACGGGGTGGTTCTAGGTTAGAAGATTTTTGACGAGGCATGGAGCTACTCGGCGTTGATGAAGGCCTAGGTGTTTGATTCTTGCCCATAGTCATTCGCGTGTTCAGGTCTTAGTAGTCAAATAATAAGTTTTTCCTCGTAGGAAAAGAACGGTCTGGCCCGGATCACCACTGTGAAGAGTCGATAGATTCTGACCGTTCGATATACGAAGAATAGTGTTTATTCAACTACTATTAGCAGGTATTGACTGTACAGTACAATACCATAGATTACTAGACAAGCTGTACTAGTAAGAAGACACGCTATGCGTCACAAGAGCAACTGTACAGTTGCTCTTGACGGCTAGAATGAAAGAATGAAAGAGTTGACCTTCACGGTACAACTCGTAGCTAGATGTAAAATAGATAATCAACGCGAAGCTGAATATCTAGAGTAAAGAAATAATAGCGCGAGTCGACTATAATGTCGACTAGTGCAAAGACCTTAGATTGGAACTCGACCTTCGCGGTTCGAGTCCAAAGTACGTTAGTATGCAAGAGAATACTACCTTTAAAGGTAGTTGAGACGTTACCCTTGACACCTCTCGCTATTCGACGTCTGGGTCATTTACGAGGTGGTGTCTGCTGGGTAAAAGTTGTCTATCCTTTTTGGTGCCGAGAGCGCCCATACGTATACACAAAGCTTCGAACTACAAAATAAAGGTGTGCTCGAAATATAGAAAGAATATAAAGAAAGAAAATAAAAAATAAAAAATAATCTACTATAATCCAACTATTATTCCTTAGTCCAATTATGCATATATGCATACCCTTTACAGAGTGCAATGGTTCGAGTGGAGGCCTCGACTATTACAGTTCGAGGCCAGAAGTATTCAGTAGTTCAGATAATGCTACCTATGTGGTAGCTAACACGTTACCCTGATCACCGCTCGTAGTAGACCTAGTTTGTGTCTTACGAGTGGTGGTTCTTGGGTTAAAGTGTGTCTGAGTTCTAATTGGTGCTGAGTGCACCCACAAGTATACACAATGCTTCGAACTAATGAAATATGCAATATTCGAAGAATATGAAAGATAGAAAAATATGAATAGAATATGTAAAATATGAATGAAATAAAAGGAGTGTTTTACCACAATGAAACTGTGGTAAAAGCATACTCCTCACAACAGCTCAGAAGCTTATCTCACCTGTCACGAATCAATTATTCTTCAATAAAGTCGAATAATATTCTACTATCAAACTCAAAAGCCTCGTTCGACGAAGTATATATTCACCCTGTCGATGAAGTAAGAGGCTATTACCAGTCGCGAGAACTCACGGAAGTATTTGTCGAAGAAGTTACGACAAGATAGATTACTAATATCACTAATATACAGATATTTTGACTGACTTCCCTCGCTCCTTCCGTAGCTCTTTTATGCTTTTCATCGTATCATTATGACTATACTATGAACTAATAATGAAATCATATATGACATTGAAATGAGACATGTCAAAAGAGATTCAATGGTGTTGAATAATGTTCAGGTTTGTCAAGTTGAATTCGATAAGTCGAAGAGTTGTCGAAAGTTACCTTTGAGTGTTTGTGACAATATTGTGACATGTGACGGTTGTGACAGTATCCTCCCTTTGTGACTGAGCCCACGAGGTCGGAGTTTGAAAAGTTTTTTCATCGTCTATTTTCATGTTCATCAATCAATGTCTGACATAGAAGTCAATCAACTCAAATCAGGATCCGAGTTTTTGGGTTTCGAGGATAAAGATGTGGTTGTTGATGTGGTTGGTAAGTCAATTTTTGGGATTTCTTTAAAATTTGTTAATTAGTTATTTTTTAGAAGAAATTCTCAAAAAGCGGATAGAAGACTGCGAAGAACCATTCAATAAGGCGACTCGTAAGGGAATTGGGATGCAATGGGAATTTGAGGCAAAATTGGAAAATTCATAATTTTTTGGTTTTGTCAAATTTTGTCGAATTTTGCTAATCTATTTTCTCCAGTTGCATGATGTGTTTTAACACGAATTTTGTGTGTAAGAAAAGTAATGTGTCGTCGAATTGTGATTGGTGCAATCGATTGCATCGGGCTTGTTACTGGACTGTGAATAGGCCAGCCAGAAAACCACATCAAAACCGAAAGAAAAGTCGAAACGTGATCGAAGAATCAAAGAATCGAAGAATGAGAGCGAAAATGGTAGTCCAGGAATTCGTAAACTGGGGCAAAGGAAGAATGTCCGTCGCAACATCATGTCAAGAATGTCGAATTTTTCTAGACGGTCGAGAAGGTCGGAACATCAGTCGGATAAGGACTTGGAAAAAGAAATAAAATCGATTGGTGAAAGGATGTCGAAATTAGAGGAAACTATGGAAGATTTAATCGGTGAGGTTAAAGCATTCAGAAAGGATTTTTCGGTTTTGTTGAAGAAATTGGTCGAAAGTGGCAATTTTAGTGAGGAGACTGACATTAGCATTAATAGTGGAAGATTTAGGGGGGCATGGTTTGACAAGATGGTGGAATTGAGAGAGGAAGGAATTGAGGATTTGTAGATACTTAAAATTTTGATATAATTGATGTTTTTTGCATTTTGATATGTTTTTCGATTTTGTCGATTAAGTGTTGAAATAAGAGTCGAAAGATAATTGAATGAAATTTTTAATGTCGTGGAAGATTTGGATATTTTTGATGAAATTCTTTGATAAGGTCGAAAGCATGTTCGAGATCTTGAGATCCTAACTATGAAGTTTCTTTGTCTGTTCCTTCATAACCTAACCAAGCAACTAAATATTGTAATGAATCTTTATATCTTTTATCAAATTTTGAATCCAAAATTTCTCGAATTTCATATTCAGGTTCTTCTTCAACAAAATTTGGTGGAGGAGGAGGTTGTTTTCGATTTGGGAAAGTATTGGGATAAAACAGTTCTAACATTGAGATGTGAAAGACAGTGTGAAGAGTCGATAGATTCTGACTGCTCAATGTACAAAGAATAGTATTTATTCAACTACTATTATTAAGTATTGACCATTCTGTACAATACTGTAGCTTACTAGACTGATAGTACTAGTAAAGGATGCACTACACGTCACAAGAGCAACTGTACAGTTGCTCGTGACGATAAGGACCGGAGAAAAGAAGAGTTGACCTTTACGGTACAACTTGTAGCTAGAAGTAAGAAAGATAATCAGCGAAAGACTGAATATCAAAGGTAGAGATATAGCAGTGCGAATCGACTAGAGTGTCGACGAGCGCAAAGACTTGAGAGTGGGACTCGACCTTCATGGTTCGAGTCCAAAGATTATTAGTACACATGAAGTTGCTACTTTTATAAGTAGCTGAGATGTTACCCTTGACACCTCTCGCTATTCGACGTCTGGGTCATTACGAGGTGGTGTCTGCTGGGTAAAAAGGTGTCTATCTTTTGGCGCCGAGAGTGCCCATAGGTATACACAAGACTTCGAACTAAGAAATACGGGTATGCTCGAAGGATATAGAGAATTAAAGAAAAGGAATAGAAACTAGATAATAAAGTACTATAATATGCATATTATTCCACTGTCCAATCATGCATATATGCATACCCTTCACAGACGGGATGAATTCCTTTGAGATGATTGGGGAGTTTTAATGTGTATGAATGAGATCCTGGTCGAGTTGTTCGAATGAAGTCGGATCATACAAAGGCTTGAGAATGGATCGGAAAGTCGAAAGACTCTTTTCGATGTATGTCGGAATATTTTTGATAACATATTTGCGCTTTCTGGATATTTGATTTGAGATGTTTATGTAGAGCTTCAAGATCTGTTGTATAATCGCGAGCTAGAGCAGAAGCTAGATCTTTTTCAGGTGAATTTCTAACAATGGATGATAACCTTTATTAGCAAAAAATGGTGTTTCACCAGTTGTTTCGGAAGGTGTATTGTTGTAAGCGAATTCGGCTAAAGGAAGTAATTCGGCCCAATTGTCTTGTTGATAATTGGAATATATTCGTAAATATTGTTCAAGGGTTTGATTAACTCGTTTGGTTTGTCCATCGCCTTCAGGATGGTATCCCGAAGTGAATGTAGTTTCATGTCGAGTGCTGTTCCGAGAGATTGAAAGAAATGTGATACGAATTCGGATCCTCAATTGGAAGTTACATGACTTGGGACTCCATGTTTTGAAAAGACATGTAATACGAAAAGTCGAGCGAGTTCGGGAGCGTTGATTGTAGTATAAGTTGGAATGAATATTGCTTGTTTCAAAAGTCGATTGACGATTACGAGTATTGAGTCGTAACCATTCGATGTTGGTAATTGTTCGATAAAGTCCATCGAGATCGAATGCCATGGTCGAGGAGGAATTGGAAGTTGCTTAAGTAATCCAACGGGTCGATGTCATGGAGTTTTTGATTTTGTACACGTTACGCATGATCGAATAAAATCTTGAATATCTTGTCGGAGTTGTGGCCAAAAGAAATCTCGATATATTGTTCGATATGTTTTCATTTGACCGAAATGGCCTGTGGTAATATGATCGTGTCGTGATTGAAGAACTCGAAGTCGGAGAGTTTGATAATTGGGAATGTAAATTCTGTTTCGGAAACATAAAAAATCTTGTTCGTTCTTTTGCCAATCTTCTTCGGTAGCATCGGAAATCTGTTGAATTTTGTCAAGAGTAAATTGATCTTCTTTTTGAGCTTTGAATATATCTTTCAATAGTTGATCTGTATCCATAATGAGAGTAGCTTTTCTGGCTATCGGAAGATAATATGTTGCACGTAAGGAAGCTTGAATTTGCTCATTCGTAAATACCGGTTGAAGATTAGTTGGATTCTTTTTCGAGTAGTCGGGTTCATTTGGATAAATGTCATTTCTTCTGGAAAGAACATCTGTTTTCAAATTTAGTTTTCCTGGTCAAAATCGAATAATCAAATTAAAGGTTGATAAATATTCTGCCCATCAAGCTTGTCGTCGAGACAAAATCCGAGTTGTCGCAAAATATTTGAGATTCTTGTGATCCATTAAGACTTCAATTGGTTCTTTTGTTCCTTCAAAATAATGTCGCCAAATTTTGAAAGATTCGAAAATTGCTAATAATTCTTTATCGTAGGTGTCGTAATTGATTTCGGAAATCGAAAGGGTTCTTGAATGATAAGTGACTGGATGAATCTCGTTATCAGGAGTCTGCATAGAAAATATTGAAGCTATAGCATGATCAGAAGTGTCAGTTTCGAGTATAGGTTTGTAATCTGGATTCCAATGAATTAAAATCGGAGCTGTAGTAAATTCTTTTTTCAAATAGTTAAATGCATGTCGACATTTTTCGTCGAAATGCCATTGAACCTTTTTTCGAGTAAGTTGAGTCAACGGTAAAACAATTTCAGAATAACTTGGAATAAATCTTCGATAGAAATTCGTGAATCCTAAAAATGATTGAATGTCGCGAACTTTTTGTGGTTCGGGCCAGTCTTGAATAACTTTGATTTTTTCTTCATCCATATATATGTCTTGAGGAGAAATAACATATCCTAGAAACTCAACACTGTTTTTGTGAAATTCGCATTTTTCGGGTTTTGCAAATAATTGATTTTGTCGAAGCCGTTGAAGAACTTCTCGAACTTGTCGTAAATGTTCTTCGAGATTGTCAGAAAATATTAGTATGTCGTCGAGATAGATAATTACCCAAATGTCAAGTAAATGTGAAAATATTTCATTCATTAATTGTTGAAAGGTTGCCGGAGCGTTGCATAATCCAAAAGGCATAACCAAATATTCGAAAGATCCATATCGAGTCTGAAAGGCTGTTTTCCACTCGCCTCCTGGAGCAATCCTAACTAAATTATAGGCACCGTGGAGATTGATTTTTGTAAAATATTTCACTGTTTGAAGTTGATCCAAAAGATCTGGAATTAAAGGAAGTGGATATCGGTTTTTTCGCGTGATTTTATTAAGTCCTTGATAGTCGACACAAAGTCGTAGGCTTCCATCTTTCTTCTTAACAAATAAAATCGGTGCGCCAGCGGGAGATTGCAACGATTGAATAAACTTCTTCAAAAGGTTCTCTTGGAGATATTCTCGTAGCACTTGAAGTTCTGTCTTGGATAATGAATAGATCGGACCCATAGGTGGAACAGTTCCTTCTTCTAATGAGATAGCATGATCATAACTTTGATGTTGAGGTAAAGCTTCAGCTTCCTTTTTGTCGAAAACGTCTGAGAAGTCGGAATATTCAGTTGGAATGTTCGGTATGTTGAATGAAGTCAAAGTCATAGTTTTTGCACCAGAGGCCTTACAAGTCTTGAAAGATTCATCACGAATAAAGACCACAAAGGTTTGAGAGTCTTTTGCTTTCGCAGCTCGTAAGAAAGTCTTCTGATTGACTATATTAATATTCGGATTAACAGTCTCGGATTTCAATTCTTCGTGGATTTTCTCAGATGTCGATGAATGACTCGCTGAGGTCGAAGCATGCTTCTCTTCCGATAACATTTTGATTGACGGTTGAATCAGATTTGGATTTGTCGAAGGTGTCAAAGTAGGTTCGAACGATATACGGCCAGATCGCCAGTCAATCGCAGGATTGTATTGCTTCAGCCAGTTGAGTCCTAATACCACTTGACAAGACGAGTTGAGATTGGTTAAAAAAAATTGTAATTCTTGAATTTGCCCAGATGGAAAGTAAACTTGTAATATAGTCGTATACGTGATTTGTCCTGATGTCGGAGTCAATCCATCGATTAATTTTAATGATAACGAATTTTTCAATTGGTCGAAAGATAGATTATTTTGTCGTGCAAACGTTTTGTCCATAAAAAGATGACTAGATCCTGAATCAATTAATGCTTTCATTCTCGGAATTTTTTTTGATTTAAGTTCAATAATTAAAGAATCAGAAATTGTTACCGCTTGTAATATTACACAGGAATCTTTTTCGGCGTGATCGAGTCTTCTTCGATACTCTTCACATGCCTGAACAGTATCCCTTTTCAATTTTCCGATTTAACATTCGATGTTTGATTCAACTGGTCGGATTGAGTTGTCGAATCTTGGACTTCAACGATTTGTCCTTTTGCAAGTTGATGGGTTTTTCTTTTCAGACAATCCCTCACCGAATGACCTTTCTCTCCACATAATATACAGTGACCTCAAAAACCCTTTCCATGTTGACCCCAAATGCAGTGTTTGAAGAATACTGCCTTACAGCATGGTAATTACGCTTAGCTTTGGTGGAGTCATACATAGTACATCCTCTTGGCTACAATATTGCTCCCTGGGTCACATGATTCTGATCACAGGGTATAGAGATATGATTAATTTAAAACAGCAATACCATGGAAAGGGCTTTTGCACTTTTGAACTGAACAGGGTATTTACATATTATCAGTACTTGGTATAGCCACCTTTTGCTTTAAGCACTGCCTGAACCCTTCTAGGCATGCTTTCAATCAATTTCTGACACTCCTCAACTGGTATTCTATCCCACTCCACTTAAATCCTTTCCCCACAATTCATGAATTCCATTGGGGGGGTTTTCATGCTCTGCAGGCCTTCTCTTGAGACAACCCCAGAGATGTTCAATAGGATTCAGGTCTGGGGACTGTGCAGGCCAAACCATAGTCCTGAATTCTTGCTCTTCTAGCCAGTTCTTGACCAGCCTGCAGGTATGCTTAGGGTCATTATCCTGCTGAAAGATGATGTCAGAAGGATTGAGACCATAATACTCCAGAGTTTGCTGGAGCTCATCCTTCAAAATTTGAAGATAGAGGTCTCCATCCATCCTACCATCAATCTTGCTAGCAAAGCCAACTCCCTCCCAAGTCATACAATCCCACATCATAAGAGAACCTCCTCCAAACTTCAGAGTTCCCTCTACCAGCCTATCATTAAGGTCTTCACCTGCCAGTTTCCATGCCCATTTACGTCCATCTGACCCTAGGCGATTGATTTTGGTTTCATCAGACCATATAACCTTCTTCCAGTCCTCCATAGTCCAATCCTTGTGAGCATAGGCAAAGTCCAAGTGAGCTTTGCGATGCCTAGTGGAAAGAAGGGGGCATTTTGACTTGACCACAGCCTTCATACCAGCTTTCTTCAAGTGGAGGTGAATTGTACTGGCAGAGAGGGGCTGGTTGATAATGTTGGTAAGGGCTTTGGTCACTTGGACAGCATTTTCAGCTTTGCCAGAGGTGGTGAGATGCTGAGCATGTCAAATATTTGTAGGAGAAAGCTTTGAGGGACGACCCCCAACAGCTTTGGGAAGGAGAGAACAATGTTTGGAGCGAAGTTTGGATATGGCAGATGGGCTAACACCAGTTCTCTTGGCAATAGCTTCACCAGAGTGGCCAGAATCAAGCAAGGAGAGGATGGTATTTTGTTGAGTAAGAGAGAGGGATCTGACCATGATGGTGGTTAGGAATCAAGAGGTGTGGAAGTGTGAGAACTTTTTTAAACTCAGACATACTATTTACATGTATATTTCTATTTGTACCAACAAATAATAGCCATTATTCTATGATTTGACTGAGATCCTGGTCATCAGTTCAAAAGTGCAAAAACCCTTTCCATGGTATTGCTGTTTTCAATTAATCATATCTCTACATCCTGTGATCGGAATCACATGACCCAGGGAGCAATATTGTAGCCAAGAGGGTGTACTATGTATGACTCCACCAAAGCTAAGCATAAATCCCATGCTGTAAGGCAGTGTTCTTCAAACACTGCATTTGGGGTCAACATGGAAAGGGTTTTTGAGGTCACTGTACATAACCCTTCTTTAAATCTTCTGTCTCATTCAGCAGGAAGTAATTGTCCATCAGGCCCTAAAATTGTCAAAGATGGTTTCACTTGAGTCGAAGGCCTAAATGTTCTTGAAGTCGAAGTTGTTGGTTTTGAAGTCGAAGGTGTTCGTGATGTCGAAGGATAAATCGTAGGCGTCGTTGATTGTCTTCTTTCAAATCTTCACTGAGTCGAACTTGATTCTGTTTCGCATTGTTGTTCATTCTCTCGCATCCAATAGTAAGAATTGAGTCGAAGGGCTGCCGTTCGCAGTTCAGCAAAACTTTTGGGCTGAACTTGAAGCTTCATTATTTCGTCCTTACTTCGATTCAGAAGTCCTTTATAAATCGTTGTCGTAAAGTGAATTCATCATATTGAGTTTGAGCAGCGAGACTTGTAAATTGAATCGAATACTTCGCAACATGATGATGAGCTTTCATTCGAAGATTATTGAGTTTTTCTTCAGCTTCTCCTTCTGCATCAATTTCTCCAAACTGAGCATATAATTTATCTAGAAAATTGAGATAATCCACAAGGAAAGATGGCAGAGGAATTGGGGGATTTAATATAAAAGGTTGCCACCACTCTTGAGCTGTTTTCTGGAAATATGAAGTTACCATCGTAATTTTCAATTGATTAGAATCGAATGATTTTGGTCGAGATCGAAAGACCATTTCGCATAGAGTGATAAAATTCTTCAGCATCGAAGGTTCTTCTCCAGTAAACTCTTCAGGCTTATTCACTGTGATTTCGGGCTCCTTCGAAAACATCTGGTCCTTCAATACTTTTCCGAGTGCATCTCCGAAATGTCGAAACATTGTTTCATCATCAGACGTAACAGGTTCAGGAGGTAGAGATTCGGGCAAAGGTGTTAAAGGAGATTCGGATTCTTGAATTGGCAAGATCGGTTCTTCTCGAACTTCTTTGGGTTCTCAGGTTGAAGACATTGCAGTTCTTCTAGTTTTGGTTAAAGGAGAAACTGGAATTCACAATGGCCGAATAACTCTCGGTGAAGGAGTGGGAGCCATGGATTGAAGTGCTGTGGAACTTGATGCTTTGGTAGTCTCGGATCACGTCCTGGGCTTTATCAACAGTTGATAGTCGAAATATACTGTCACGAATCAATTATTCTTCAATAAAGTCGAATAATATTCTACTATCGAACTCGAAAGCCTCGTTCAACGAAATATATATTCGCCCTGTTGATGAAGTAAGAGGCTATTACCAGTCGCGAGAACTCACGGAAGTATTTGTCGAAGAAGTTACGACAAGATAGATTACTAATATCACTAATATACAGATATTTTGACTGATTTCCCTCGCTCCTTTCGTAGCTCTTTTATGCTTTTCGTCATATCATTGTGACTATACTATGAACTAATAATGAAATCATATATGACATCAAAATGAGACATGTCAAAAGAGATTCGATGGTGTCGAATAATGTTTGGGTTTGTCGAGTCGAATTCGATAAGTTGAAGAGTTGTCAAAAGTTACCTTTGAGTGTTTGTGACAATATTGTGACATGTGACAGTTGTGACATCACCATCCTAAGGACAATAATAGCCTTAGTCTGATACACTAACTGCAAGCACCTACACTTGCAGAATCTAGAACTCTTTGTCAGCACACTTGAACTTAGCTAATCATCTAAGTTCTCCCAGCCTCACAGCTACCCTTTAGGCTTATTAAATATATAATAAACCTAATAAGTATTCTTACTGAAATCCCTGCCAACACTTAGATTATTCAAGGCCCATCCCTAAGTTAGTGAATTAATCAAGTACAAGCACACAAGAAATCCAACACAAATTATTCTCTCTATTAATAAATTATTTAACACTTTGTTAAATATCTATTAATAGTTACAAATAAGCATACAAGAAACTGAAGCTTTATATCAAGTCTCTGCTAAGTTACTGCACATATACTCAGCTTCTAGCCCCTATTCTCAAGGAATAGCTGTTTATTTGCTAAAAGAGTCATACACAGTTCTATTGAACCTTTCAATAATCAAAATAAGCATTGATTTTAGTTGTTTAAGCTTAATAGCACCACAACTAATTAATCTATCAGCATTTAAATTACTGGACCTTTGTTTATTTTATTGTTGAAGCTCTGTGACACTATAGCATTTATTAGCTGTCTGAGAGAAACCCCTAAATACATTACAATTTCTTTAGTTTCAATCTCTTAGGAATCCCACTAAAACAAGTGTGATCTCCCCTGTCATTGAGCTGTCCCCTCTCCACTTTATTTTTGTGTTCTATCTTGTGTTTGGTAGCCTTGTTAGTGTTGACCTGACATCACCCCTCATTCTCAGATACCCATCAGATACTGGATTTCCTTTTTGGGCCATTTCCTTATGTCCCAATTAGTACACCCTGTATGTCCAAATATGTTATCCCTTTCATCCTAGTTTGTATTCTCCAAGTATCAGAAATCTGTATATGTTGTATTCTCAATTTAGTTATGCTCTTGTTCTATTTTAGGTACTTTCCTTGTCTCCTCATTAGTACTGCAAGACACCAGAAATCCATATATATACCAAACTGTAAAGTAGTTACAGAGCAATCAGAATATTGACTAAGTTACTCCTACCAATCCTTTGCTCTTCTCTCAGACTTCCAATCTTCTCCTTCTCTCTCTCTCTGCTTTCTACCAATCCAGGGATCTGACAGTTTGACCACTGTTCAGATTCCCGAGAGATATGTAAGTTTTCACACATTTGAAATTTAAGGACAACTGATGGTAACTTTGCAAGGGCACACTGTGCACACAAGTTGAAGCCACATCCTTCAGTTTGGATCCCATCAGGCTTCTGACCTCATGGCACGCAACTTAACAGTATATTCTGATTTCAAACTCACAAATCTGTCCACTATGCCTCCAAAGAAGAAAGATGCCAAGCCAACTGGTGAAGCAGAACCCTCAACACTTCAGTCCCCATTCCTGTACATTGCTAAAGCAACACCATCCCAAGCAGACAATTCCAAGGCACTCTGGTTTGTAGAAGTTGCCAGTGATGATGATGATGAAGCAGGTAACCTGGCTGTGAAGAGTGGTGGAAGTTCTAACCATTCTATATACGAAGAATATCAACCGTTTAGGTACGACACGTAGTTGTATTGACTATCTAAGTTCAATACACACCGACAAGTATCAAATGTTCAGTTCGATACATCCGAGTGAAGTAACTATCTAAAGTAGAGTAGATAGCTACAAAGAAATAAGGAATCGACCGTAGGTACGATCCTGAGTGACTGCTCGAGTGTAGAAACGAGTAACGAGAGTCGAATGATAGAATAGCGTGGATGTCGTCCACGTGGATTGAGATATAGATAAGGTTTCGACTGGTGCAGTTCGAAACCAAGAAGGTGTAGATAGTTGAAGTCCATCTGTGACGGTCGAGACGATACCTCAATCACGACTTACAGGACACTAACTGTGTGTCTGGGTAAGTCGTGGTTACAAGGTAAAAAAGTGTCTGAGTTTTAACTACGGGCGCTAGAATACATAAGTCTGGTGTGTATGTGCCCACAAGAGTCGATGTACCACATACATAGGTCGTTGAACTAATTATAGTGTGTAATAAAATAGAGAGAAAGTAGGAATAATAAAGGAAATATAGTATGAGCTTATCCGACTATATTTCCTGATTATATTTCGCCGTACCTCTCACAGTGCCCCCAGGTCGAAGAGCTATGTCAAAGGAGGTGGCGAAGGACGCTTGGAACTCCTCCCCATGCATCCTGTGATGAACCTCCAAGGTGTAGGATAGCGTTGCCCCAGGCAAGATGCTTGGCGCGAAAGGAAAGAGCAATGTCCTCCCACTTTGAAACATCATTGGTGGATGTCAACCCGTCCAGCTTCTGGATCGACGAGACCCAACGACCGTAGGCCTTCTGGCGCGTTCGAATGATAGCACGAACACAATCAGTGGAAGCGTCAGTAAGGCGGGCAATGAGAGGAGGCCGAGGGTGTAATGATGACGGGGTAGGAGGGAGAAGCGGTGAGGAGCTCACGTCTCCACCAGGGGGAATGCCTCCTGAGAGTGCCAGAATCTGACAACAGTTGCTCCAACAAGTCAACAAGGTCCACAGCTGAGTGGATTGGTGTATGCTCAGGAAGAACACAAGAGGAGTGGACAAGCAGGGACCGAAACATGGAAAGCTCCACTCGTTCAATATCCTCCACTAAACGCAGCTGTTCCTTAGGGTCGTTGACACATAAGTAAAACGTACTCATGCGGTCCGACAACGTGAGAGACCCGCTATACCCTTGAATATGCCCTTTAAGAAGAGGGTGCCGCAGAGTTGGTCCTAGTCGCGTCAGTGTGCATCCCACAGTGAAGATGTCTGAGGGGTAATTAATGGACACATGCATCCAACTTGACGGGAAGAGACGAGAGGAGCCAGCCGTATCCCGAGAGTGAGAGGGAGAGGGCAGCTGTGGCAGGGGGCTGTGAATGGGGTCGGCCATGGGAGGGTCAATGACCAAGGGCTCGTCGGCTTGAACATCAGCTTTCCGCTTCCCTTTCACCTTTTCGCTTAAGGGGGGAGGTTCCTTGAAGACGTCCATTGCTGGGGGAGGTTCCTTGGAGACCTCCGTGACTGAAGGAGGTGCCTCGAGGACTTCCTCCATAGGCGTCGCAAGAATTTCCAGGGTAGGCTGATCAACATCCATTAATGTAATGTTAGATAGTTGAATGGGGCTCCCGAGGGAAATGCAAGGGGAGTAGGGAGAGGCAGGCGGTGGACTCCGCGCTGATGAGGAAACAAGGGAAGTGTCTGACACCACAGGGGGCAGCGGTGTCGGGGTAGAGCGGGTGACGACCAGAGGGCCAGGTGATGTGTGGAGGGGTGGGGTTGGCTGAACTCTGTAAAGGGTGTGAAGCACTGTAGTGGGGGTACAGAAGAGATGTGCGGAGGTGGGGAGAGATGAGTGGAGCTGGATGGCATGGCAGAGTAGGCTGGACGATACCCCCTCCAAACTCTGACGGAAGTCGGCAGTTTTCATCGCTGGTTAGGGTCACTCGTGAAGAAGTGGATGGCATCAGGGAGTAGAAAACCTTCATGGCAGTCAGCACTGAGGTACTTGCTGTCATAGGCAGGATAGAGCGATTGGTCGTCCTCCGAATCGGATGAAAGATCACTGGGCCCCATCCGGTAGGTCCATTCCTGAGGTCCACGTTGTGAAGGGGGTCTGGGAGGTAGTGCAATTCTGTCCTCACGTCGCAATACAATGCTTTGTAGTTTGATCCTTTGCACCTTGTCCCAATCGTAGAAGGTGACCCCGTCTTTTCCTTTCCTGCTTTTCTGTCCTACACTCCGAACACAAGGCGTGCCCCCATCACTGCAATCCGTCTCAGCGAAATCCATCCATTTATGACCTGAAGGGGGAGTGATGATTGAAGGATTGTTGTGTCCTTCCATTCTCCTCCATTCCTGTCGTGTCCACCTTGAAGGGACATTATCCCTAGCACCCATCTTCTGCTGTCCTTCTAAGTACTCCTCCCTTCTCTTCCGCTTGAGCATTTTCAATTCCTCTTGGACTTGCACAGAGAAAGCCTTGGACTGCCGTTTTTTCCTGATCTCCTCTTCGGTAGAAGGGAAAATACTACAAGAAGGTGGGGGGGTTTCACTCCATGTTCCCGAGGGAGCCCCCCAAGTATCAGAGGACAGGGGCGTAGTTTTTGAAACGGAGTCCATTCGGGTATGGTGCAAGGACGATGAGGTCTCCTCCACGCGCTCGACAATTTCTGTTCGGGAAGGAGGAACTGTCGTTTGGGGTCGAGGTATTCGTTTGAAATTGGGAAATCGAGGTCTGGGGAGAGGAGCGTATGGAGTAGCGTTTCCTGAGTTGGTGGACGTTCCCGCCGTGTTGTCCTGCATGGCAGAGGGTATTGACGAAGACCTTCCAGAATTACCCATGGAGTGCTCGACTTTGTCAGTACGAGATGACGTGGTAGAAGTATTAATAGTTTGGGGTCGCGGTAATAGTTTGGGGTCGCGGTAATAGTTTGGGGTCGCGGTAATAGTTTGGGGTCGCGGTAATAGTTTGGGGTCGCGGTAATAGTTTGGGGTCGCGGTAATAGTTTGGGGTCGCGGTAATAGTTTGGGGTCGCGGTAATAGTTTGGGGTCGCGGTAATAGTTTGGGGTCGCGGTAATAGTTTGGGGTCGCGGTATTCTTTTGAAATTGGGGAACTTGGGTTTGGGTTGTTGCTCCTGTGACATAGTGTACTGATTTGAGAGGTTGACGTGGAGGAAAGAGATAGGGGGATGAAAAATTTCTTTAGTGGATTTACGTATTTTATATTAATTTCAAACTCCGCTCGGTTATTGAGGTAAAAGCCTGACACTGGAGGCACCCCAAGGTTTTTGGAGTTGGAAAACCTTCTGAAAATCCTACTATTTGGCCAAATTTTCTAAGAATTCTTTGAACTGATAAATTAGTTGGAAATTTCAAGTTTTAGTAGGATTTTCCAAACTGGAAAATCATATCTGAAAACTTTAAATATTTGTATTAAAAAATCTGAGGAAACATCATTAGTCAGAGTTTCCTGATACAAATTTTTAAGGTTTTCAGATATGATTTCCCACTTTGGAAAATCCTACTAAAACTTAAAAATTTTCAACCATATATCAGTTCAAAGAATTCTTAGAAAAGTTGGCCAAATATTAGGATTTTTGGAAGGTTTTCAAACTCCAAAAACATTGGGGTGCCTCCAGTGTGAGGGGGATGAAAGCGAGAGGTAGAGCTAGAAGTAAATAAACCTTGTTGTCGTCGTGAGAACATGAAACAATCGTTAGATTCAATAAATAGCTTTGTACGCTCTAAGAAGAGCGGGGGCGTTACAAAGGTCATTGCTGTTTAACCAGGTGTCCTCTTCAGGTCCATAACCTTTCCATCGAACCTGGAAAAGGAGTCAATTTTGATGCTTTTTGTGCCCTACTATAGCTTCTACTTTGTACTCCTTGTCGTTATGGTTGAGTTCCCGAGGATTCTCAAGTAGCTCCCTGGATCTGAATTCCTTAGGGGAGAGGTGGTACCTTTTAAGATGGTCTCGGTTGATCACTGGGTGCAATTGATATTCTGAGGGAATGCGAAGTCGAAAGAATTGAGAATTGATCTTCTCCAAGACCTCGAACAGCCCTATCCGTCTTTGTATAAGTTTCCTTCCAGGCCCTTTGGCTTCGACGAGCTCGAGGGAATGGGGATTGATCAGAACATAATCTCCCTCCGAGATATCTTCCACCAATTTCCTTCTCTTATTGTAGCTGTGGGCTTGCGTCTCTTGTGCTCGTGCAATCGAATCCCGCGCCACCTGCCAATGGTTTTCTAATTCTAAGATCCATTGGTCGGCTAGAGGGCTATCTGATAATTCTCTGGAAACCACGGGGTCGTCCCCTCCTAGACAGCGAGACATTCCTCTTGGTAAGTATCCCATCAGCAAAAAGGCCAGCACGTAGCTTGTTGAACTTTGAACAGTCAAATTGTAGGTATGTGCCACCACTTGAGTCCATTTAGACCATTCCTCCTTCGAAGAAGCGCAGTACGCTCTGAGCATTTGCTCAACGATAGCATTGGCGTTCTCCGTTTGATCATCAGTTTGAGGATGGTGGGACGAGGATACCGCAAGGGCACTTCCATATACTTTGCAGACCTCTCTCCAGAATCTACAGGTCCACCTCTTGTCTCGATCACAAATTATCCTTGAAGGTAGGCTGAAAGGAGCGGCCACTTTATTCACGAAGATTCGGGCAAATCCTTCTGCGGATAGATCTGAAGTTGTGGGCTCACAAATTAAAAAAACGCGTGAGTTTATCCACAGTGATGAAGATGGCTGAGTAACCACCCTCTGCAGAAGGAGGCAATCCTGTAATCAGGTCCATCGAGACAACCTCAAATGGCCTTAAGGGTACATCTGCGGGTCGAAGAGCTCCTTGTCGAGCAGAATGATCGACCTTAGTTTTCTGGCATATGTCACAGCTGCGAGCGTATGCCACGCAGTCGTGCAACATCCTCGGCCAGAAGAAACGGTCCTTCATCAGCTGAAAGAGTCTGTGACTGCCTGCATGAGCTCCTTCAAAGGGGTTATCATGTATTAACTTGAGTATGGTTGACATCTTGCTGCTAGGGATGCAGATTTGACTTTTCCAGTCCGAATCTCGAAAGAACAATAGCTTATTCTTGCTGATGAAATAATGCGAAGGGGTAGCTACCATGTTCGGAGAAATAGGATCGGCAGCATAATGATTTCTGAAGGCAGGATCCTTCTGGTATCCATTGCGAAGTTCCTTGGCGTAATTTTCGTCGATTTCTATAAGCAGTTGGGGATTCGAGAGAGTAAAATTTGCCTCATCGAGTTCATCGTTCCTGGGGAGGTTGTGCAAATCCCATTTCGTTTGGGGGACCTCTTCCATCGTTCCGACTGGTTCAACTAACTCATGATGAGTGAGAAAGACGGCCTTTCTGCTGGTTTGTTCTCCCATAACATCTTGTTGTCAGTCCAGTTGTAATAATCTGCTACGATTGGTAAAAGGTCGTCTCTCACGGGGCTAGCACAATCAGGCACTCGGGGAAGTCTAGAGAGTGGGTCAACATTGCTGTGTATCCGTCCTGCTCTATGTAAGATTTCCAGACCGGGGTATGCAGCGTATACCGCCCCCCATGTGGCCAGTCGACGATTGGTATTCTCGTAAGATCTGGCCCATTGTAACGCCACATGGTCAGTAATCAGGAGGATATGTTCTCCCTCGATAAAGGGCTGGAAATGGACTAGTCCCTCTTTAGCAGCTAACACCTCTCACTCTGTGGTGGAGTAATTACACTCTGCTTTCTTGAGCGTACAGCTCCAATAGGCGATGACGTGCTTGACCATGACACTGGTGTCATCAAAATCTGAGGCCCAGGAATCCATCCAAGTAAATTCCGGCTCCTTGGTTTTATAACAAGTGATGAAAATGGGCACATCTCGTGATTGATTGAAGGCTGCTCTTGCTTGGGCATAAAATTTTTGTATCCTTTAGGTCCTTAAGTGTCATTTTCTGTATTTGTTGAAGACAACTTCCCAGCACGAAATCCAAAGCGTCCGTGTATAACCGATAAGGCATACCGCTCACGGGGTGTCTGAGTACAGGAGCAGAGCTCAACACGACCTTAATGTCTTCAAAAGCTCGAGCATGTTCAGAATCCCAGGTCCAACGAACTCCTTTCTTTAAGAGGTTGAAGAGTGGAGCAACCGTCCAGGAGTAAAATGGTATGTACGCAGAAAAGTACAAGACCATTCCGAGAAAACATTGAAGATCTGCTATCCTAGAAGGCATAGCTAGTTCTAGTATAGCGGCGACCTTTTCTTGATGGGTAGAAAAACCGAGTCTAGACACCTTATGTCCTAGTAATAGAATCGAATTATACCCAACATAGCACTTTTTAGGCGAGAGAGTGATTCCCGCTGCAATTATGGCTTGCAGAACCTGATCTAAATGCTCTAGATGATTGTCCCATGTCTTAGAAAAGATCACGATGTCGTCAATATAAACTAGGCAGAATATCCATAAATAAGGTGCAAGTACAGTCTGCATAACTCTTTGGAATATAGAAGGTCCGTTACGAAGTCCAAAGGGCATTCTCCAGAATTGCCACAGTCCTCGATGGGATCTGAAGGCGGTCTTCGGTTTGTCTTCTTCTAACATCTCAAGTTGGGTAAAGCCAGCTAGTGCATCAAGGGAAGATAGGACGTTGGATCCTGAAAGCGCTTGCATGATTTCTGATTGGCACGGTAGTGGGAACTCGTCAGGAACTGTTAGACTGTTCAACTTCCTATAGTCAATTACCACTCGCAGTTTCCTGTTGCGGTAAACGACAAAGGCTGGTGCCCCCCAAGGACTCTTGGACGGTTCGATTACTCCCTGTTGAAACCAAGTATCCATTTGTTCATCAATGACCTTCCTATTAGCTGGGAAGGTTGTAAACATTGACATTGAGATGGGTTGCACGCCTTGCTTTAACGGAATGTTGACTTTGACATCTACTTGTCCTAAACGTCCGTCTACTCCAAAGGCTTGGATGTTCTTAGTTAATACCGACTCCAAGCGGGAGGAGACGTCAGTAGGAATGTCAGGTCCTAAATTAACCAGTTTATGCAGGTCCTCCGCACTAAACATTTCCGTAGTGGCCACCTCTGACATTTTAGGGCCTGCCAGGTCGAAATCGTCTGCGAATTCCCATTCTGGGTGCTGTCCGAGAGATTGAGGATTAAGGACATGCTCCTCTTCTATTCTTGATAAACTTTCTACTAGGTGAGCGATCTTGTTGACTGCATCGATGCCTTCTCAGTCGGAGATCTAGGCGTTTGGGCCCATTTGTTCGTGTCGTGAATTAATCCAACAGTTTCCCCTCGTCTAACAATTCTTGGTGTCAGAGAGGGGTTAGCAAGAGGTATTGCAGTGCTTTCCCTAGAGATAGCAGTAGTGGGAGCGGCTAATATACTTCCATTGTCATTCTGCAAGACAACTCCCTCGACTATCCATTGGTCACTGATAAGGTCTCTGATGAAGACTGGTACTAGTCAAGCGGATTCCGGTTCTATAGTACAATCCTGCAAGGCCCATGCGACTCTTTCAGTATGCACCCCTTTGTCTGGTTTGGAAGTCAATTCAGGTGAGTCATTGGCTAGTTCCTCAAGGGGGATCTTGCTAATCAAGAAGGCTAAAGGCTGCGGTTCCTTGGAAGAACTGGCTGGGATAGACCCTGTCCTCCCTGGTAGAATCAATCTAGAGCCTAGCGGTTGGTCTTGTAGTGTCCCGAGCTCATAGTTCATGTGAAAGTCCTCTCCAAGAAGAATCGGAATGGTCATGCCTCGGACAACGTACGTTTCAGCGGTAAATGTAAGGAGCACACCAGTGTCATCTTCGAGATAAATGGGGATACTGACATATCCTAATACTTTAGCATTACCGGTAAGTTGTACGAGGTGCAGCTTGAGTCCTTGCTTGAGCTTGGGTGGTCCTCTAATTCCTTATAGAAATCCTCCAAAATTAAGGAGAGGTCGGCCCCAGTGTCCAGCCTAATTTTAATAGGATTAGAGGCTTCTGAGTTTCCTACGCATCCATAGACGTGTAATGCTGAGATCCCAATACTGGAATATCCACTCGGGGGGTCCCTTCTGCGGTAAATAATGGTTGAATCCTCCTTCATTAGTTGACTGGATTGAGGGTATTGAACTCTGGGTCTTTTCCCTTCTTTTCTTGTAGCCAGTTTGACGTTCCTCCTGATGCATCTACCGTTAGGTATCTCGGACATAGAGTTCAGAAGGGAGTCATCCGCTTCAGAGTCTGACTTGTCACAAGGAATTAAGTTGGGTAATTGTCCTGGATCGAAGGGGAAGCTCTCCTCCTCCGATCCCTCTGACTTAGAGGGATCCTCTATAACGTAGGTCTGACTTATTTCCTTAGATCAGTTCACAAATACTTCCTCGTTGACGATTTCCTCAATGGTGGGGGGTCCAGGTCGCGATAAGGCTCCCATCTCAGTCAGACCTTTCTGGTTCTGATGATGAGCACCTAGCCAATCTCCTTTCTCGAGAAAATCACACTCTGATATAGAAATATAGACTTGCGATGCCTCATTCTCATTTGAAGATGGGTTCACATCTGAAACAATGTCGTCCTCTGTTTGAGGAAGGTAGACAGAAATGAAAATCGATTCCTCATCAATGTTATGTACTTGTCCCTGTATGCTTAATCCATAAACCGTTTCATAAGCTCTCTGATCCTCTGCCTCCTCAGTTGGGTTCTGCATGGAGCATTTGTTAATAGAGACATAATGTGACATCCTACCAGCATGAGGGCAGTCAATCTTAAAATGCTCTAAACTCCCGCAAATCCAGCACTCCTTCGGAGGTTTAGCGGTGCTTTTCTTGTCGCTTCGTTTGAAAAAGAACTTGCCGTGCTTCTTACCATGTTTCACATTAGTTCTTCTAAGGACGGTTTTGTCTTCGACTTCACCAAGAAGGATGTGGCCTTGACTAATGGGGTTGATTCCCCCAGAGTATTCTTCCTCATGCCGGGGATCCGACTCTTCCTGTTTGGCGATCATGACGCAGGGCTTCTGAAACCGGTAATGCTCTCGATGTGTTTGGACCCAAGCGTTGATCAGAGCCTCTTGTAGATTGTTAGCATAAGTCTGTAAGCTCATGATGTCGTCGATGGGTTGTCCTTGTAGAAGGTAAAGCCATTCCATGGGTAGCGTGAGGATGAGTCTGCATGTTTCGTCCTTTCGATTTTGGTGGAAACCATACAAGAATCGATAAAGCTTAATTCTCTGTTGAATATAGTGAACAGGTGTCTCTTGATTGTGGCTGACTTGTCGAAATTTCATGGCTTCCCATTCTAAGGCTAAAGACTCGCACCAACGAGTTCCAAGTAATCTCTCTACAATACCCCAAAGGAACGATCCATGAGATCGACTGAACTCAGTGCAATGGTCTAGGGTGCTCCACCAGATCTTGGCATTGCCGGTGAGTCGTCTTGGCAGAGTGACTCCTAACAATGTGCTCATGGAGTCTGAGATCTCCGAAAGACTCATAATATCCATGATATAGTCCAAGGCCTTGGATTGAATTCCATCATATTTGGGAAGGTCAGACCATTTTATCTTGATGTCGTTGGTGTTCAGAGAGATCCTTTTCTCCTTAGGTAAGTCATCGATAGGCACGCTGGCTCGAGATTGCGTCGGAGTTTGAAAGTTAGGTACTCCACCATGACGCCCCCCATGTCCCGAATTCCCTCCATAGCCTGAACTACTAGAGCTCCCAGATGAACTGCTAGGGGCTCCTCCTGGTGGCAGGAAGGGATTCGAGGAGATTGGCAGGGAATGGCAGGGATTGTCTGGGTTCAGAGATCCTTGACCAGCGACCTGACCAGCTATGCCCTCGGTGAATGCGGTAGAGAAGGACGGTCAACCCCTATTGGCAACTGATCTATGTCTAGTTGTGGGTATCTCATCACCAAGGTTAGGATGATCTGAGATTCATTTGAAAGCGATGCGAGAACGATGAGTCCCCTGAGGAGGTGCCGGGCTGGGTTCCTTTGAAATTTCTCTCTCAATCTTGGTCGTATTCAAAGGCCGATGAGGCTGAGGTTGATAGAGGGGAGTGCAGATTTCCATTCCCTTTTCCTGAAGACGGTCTGCAACTTGTATCCTCATATCTGACAGGAAGTCTTGCAAAATAATGGGACGATTGAGCGAATGAAGGAAACAAGTGTCAGGAGACCCATTCAGGGTACGAACAAACGAACTAGTTGTGGAGATGGGCAAATCGGGTACCTGGATGGAATAACCATAAGGGTAGAGCACTTCCAAAACCATCTTATCGAGTCTCCTCTGATTTTGCCTTAACTGACCCCTTAGAGTAAAATACGCAAACGAAGAATTCTGAGTGATCCCATTAAGAGATTCCTCCAACATCCGGATGTATATATACTGGTAGTCAACCTTGGGGATGATGTGATCCCCACCGAGTAGGATGTGAAGGATTTTCAATGCATCATTGTGTGTGCGGAGCGCTTCGAGAAATAAAGAGAACACTTCTTGCTTAAGAATCATCCTTCCCCCTTCCATAACAGAAGTAACCTCACTCGACCATTCGGGAATTGAGCAGGTCAGATCCTCAAGGGTTCCAGGTCACGTGAATAGATCCTGCACCGATAAAATGGCCTGATAATGACCTAACCAGACTGCTATAGTCACCGGTAAAAGAGGGTAATCCGTATTGTACTCCTCCACAAAGCGAGTAACCTGATCTGCAGGTATTCGATTGGTGTAGTACGTATCCCATTGTAAGTCGATGGGCTGAGCGTAAACCATATGACCCCCAAAGAATTGCTTGAGGATGACCTGCCTAGGTGGGAATGAGAGAACGGGTTCAGGAGCACAGGTAGTCTTGACATTAGCTCCAGGAGTGTTTAACTGCCCAGTTGGTGGATGTTCTTCACATGGACCTGGGGGAGTATCCATTGACGGTCCTGCTGCTGCTTGAAAAGTCAACAAGGACTTCCTCATGGTGACATTACCAGGTGGTTCCAGACTTGCAGGTCTTTGACGAGGTTTTGAACTACTCAGGGTCATCGAAGTTCTCAGTGTTTGGTTCTTGCCAGTGGTCATTTACGTGCTTAGAAGCTGATAGTCGTAAAGTATCATTTTCTTTGTAGGGAAAGAGCAGTCCGGCTCGGATCACCACTGTGAAGAGTGGTGGAAGTTCTAACCATTCTATATACGAAGAATATCGACCATTTAGGTACGACACGTAGTTGTATTGACTATCTAAGTTCAATACACGCTGACAAGTATCAAATGTTCAGTTTGATACATCTGAGTGAAGTAACTATCTAAAGTAGAGTAGATAGCTACAAAGAAATAAGGAATCGACTGTAGGTATGATCCTGAGTGACTGCTCAAGTGTAGAAACGAGTAACGAGAGTCGAATGATAGAATAGCACGGATGTCGTCCATGCAGATTGAGATATAGATAAGGTTTCGACTGGTGCAGTTAGAAACCAAGAAGGTGTAGATAGTTGAAGTCCATCTGTGATGGTCGAGACGATACCTCAATCACGACTTACAGGACACTAACTGTGTGTCTGAGTAAGTCGTGGTTACGAGGTAAAAAAGTGTCTGAGTTTTAACTATGGGTGCTAGAATACATAAGTCTGGCATGTATGCACCCACAAGAGTCGATGTACCACATACATAGGTCGTCAAACTAATTATAGTGTGTAATAAAATAGAGAGAGAGTAGAAATAATAAAGGAAATATAGTATGAGCTTATCCGACTATATTTCCTGATTATATTTCGCCGTACCTCTCACACCGGCAGATCCCGATGTTCACAAGGATCTGGTAGACCCACCTGTTAAAGACTCAGCTGAACTCCTGTCTCAAACCCTGGAATCCCTTATGGAATACCTAAACGCAAACTCCAGAAAAAGTAAGGATGCTTTGCAATCCCAAGTCAATAAACCCAAACCTTCACTGGTCAAAACCCCAAAAAACTATCAACCTTCCTTATGCAGTGTCAATTTAATTTCCAGGATCACCCAGCTGCCTTTGAATTGGACTCCTGGAAGGTAAATGTTGCCCTTTCATATCTCAAGGACTCTGCAGCAGCCTGGTTTGAACCTGCATTCTCTGGTATCACAACTGAGAACCCTGACTGGCTCCATGATTGGGATGGCTTCATTGAGGAACTTGAAACCAACTTTGGCCCATATGATCAAGTCAGAGATGCTGAGATGGCACTCTCTAATCTTAAGATGAAGGAAAACTAACAGCTCACTGACTACACCATACAATTCAACAACCTAGCCACATGTTGTGACCCCACCCTCCATTACCAGTTCTATTCCAGACTTCATCTCGTCTCAAAGATGAAGTATCTAAAGGTGAAACTGGAAAGCCAAAGACATTGGCACTCATGCATCTCAAGGCTCAGAATGCAGATGCTTGTTATTGGGAAAGATATTTGGAAATAAGTCGTGAAAACCCGCCAGACAAATCCAACAAAACCCCTGATAACAAGTCCACCAACAATAAATCTGGAACTCAAAACACTGGTAATAATGACAACAAATCTGACTGGAAACCCAATAATAAGGGTTCAAACAACAATCAAGGCAATAAGGGTAAAGGTCAGCAATCTGGCAAATCACAAACCTCCACAAAACCCAACCTTACCAGCAAACTCAGTTCTGATGGAAAACTCACACCACAGGAGAAACAATGCCACATGGACAATAATATCTGTTTGTTGTGTGCTGATTCCAGACACTGCATTGCCAACTACCCTAAAGCAACCAAAGCCCAATCTGTGAATTCCACTTCAACTTCTCAGCCAGCCGACAAGCTGGCCTCCATGTCAAAAAAAGAATAAGCCACTCTCTGGACTCTGTGTGGATAGAGAGTTGCATTGAATCTACCCACACACCAGAGAATTTCTGTCTTAATGTTTCCGCTCTTTCCAACCCCAATTCCTTGTTTATAGATCTTACTTCAAAACTCCTCAGAAACCTCATTTTTTGAGCTCTTGTAGATTCCAGCTCAACTCATTGTTTTATAGATATAAATTTTGCCCGAAAACACTGAATAAAAACCAATTCTGTAAATCTGATCCCTCTCTGACCTTTTGATGGTACCTCAAACTCTGTAATTTCCTGAGCATGCAATCTCTAACTCTGGTTTCCATGTGGAACTTTTCAGATAGTTACTTTCTATATAACACAGCTGGACTCGAGTTGCTCAGTAGTCCTAGGACACAACTGGCTCACCTGATTCAATCTGTTGATTGACTGGGTATTGGGTAGTATCATGTTCCAGACAACCACAGCATGACTGTTCTGTCTACTTTGACTCCTGAGGCAAATCTGGCCCCTGTGGCAAACCTGGCCCCTGTGGCAAACCTGGCCCCTGTGGCAAACCTGGCCCCTGTGGCAAACCTGGCCCCTGTGGCAAACCTGGCCCCTGTGGCAAACCTGGCCCCTGTGGCAAACCTGGCCCCCATGGCAAATCCAAGCTCAAAGGAATCCCCTTCTGTCTCTCTTATTAATGCCACAACATTTATTAGAGCAACCAAGCTAGAAGGATCCCAAGCATTTTCCATCGGCCTAAAAATTGATGAAACCACTGGACATCTAGCTGTTGAAACAGTTGAATAACACTTTGCAGAACACCCCTGTGAGTGTGATTGGAAAGTAAACACTAAGTATATTCAACTGTAAAGACATACCTGTGAGTGTGATTGGAAAGTAAACACTAAGGAGACTTTCCCACACCCATAGTGGACTATACTACTAGGTGCTTATCTAAGCACCTATACAGGAGGTACCGACCTAAGGTAACTCACTCAATACTGCACCTACAGTGCTGGGAAAAATACTACAAATATCAGAAAAATATGGAGATCATAATAGACTATGTTAGAGCTGTAGTATCATACTCTAACACTAGCAACCCCAGTGTCCGAACCTATCACGGACCTAGAAGGTGTTCTGAAAAAATATCATGACTCCGACTTCGAGTTCTGCAACATAATCACAACCACCCAATCTTGGGACATTTTGGACTCAATAAAACTCTTGCACTCATTTGCAGAGAATATACATGGCCCAGACTCCAAGATTTTACTAAGCATTATTGTAAATCTTGCACAACCTGCTTACACTCCAAATCACAGCATCACAAACTGTATGGCTACTCAAACAACTACCGATATGGGAAAAGCCATGGAACTCCATATCAATGGATTTCATCAAACACCTACTGGTATCTGAAGGCCATACTGCAATATTGGTTGTTGTAGATCAGCTTTCCAAGCAAAGTATTTTCATTCTCACATATGACACAATAACATCCATACAGTTGGCAGAACTATTTGTCACTCGTGTATTTTCCAAGCACAGAGTCCCATTGCACATCACATTTAATCGTGGATCTGAGTTAGTTTCCCATTTCTTTCAGTCACTTGGAAAAGCACATGACATGAAACTTCATTTCACCTCTGGATATCACCTGGAAGGCGACAGACAAACTGAGCACACAAATCAAACATTGGAACAATATATTCACGTCTATTGTAATTATCAACAAGACAATTGGAAATCACTACTACTGCTTGCCAAATTCAATATAATGACACCCTGAATGCCACTACCAGCATTTCACCTTTCTTTGCAAATAAAGGTTACAACCCCAACATCGCTATCCACCCAGAATGTGATCTCACATCCACCCACACTCAAGACTTTGTTACAAATCTCAATGAGCTTCACCAGAAACTCTGAAAAAGCATTGTATTGGCTCAGGAATGGTATCAACATTCCACAGACAAGAATCGGCTCTTGCCTCCTGATTACAAGATTGGCAACCAAGTCTTTGTAAAAGCCAAGTTCTTCCAAACTACTAGACCATCCAAAAAGCTCACTGAAAAGTTATAGCACAAGCCAGAACAGTGTCATGGACCCTTTGGCTTCCCAACAACATGTGAGCAGTACACCCAGTCTTCCATGTTTCTATTTTAGAACCACATGTTACTAACACCATACCAGACCATGTGCAACCCCCTCCACCACCTATCATTATTGATGGAGAACCTGAGTTTGAGATATTGGAAATCCTTGATTCAAAAATTGATAACCACAGATGTTCTTGCAAACTACTCTATTTGGTCAAATGGACTGGTTATGAAGGTACAGATGAAGAAACTTTGTGGATTCTTGCCACAGAACTCAGAAATGCCTCGGAATTGGCATGTTACAACCGTGTCGCAACCCTATCGGTCCCAAGGTTATCACCACTTGTCAACGTTTCAAGTCACCATCTCGGAAACCATCGGCCCCGAAGCTGATGAATGTTTTCGCGAAGATCAAACTCTGTTTACGCCCACGTCAAAATAACTCGTATTGTCTGGTCAAACTTTGATACGTCCCCTTTATATGTTGATCCGTTCAATCTTATGCTTCGCATATGTCTATCTATATTTGTAGTCCTTGAACTATTTCCTTTTATCGTAATCCCGCTCTCGGTTATCATCGGCCTCCAAACTAATCATAAACTTCCCGTTCCTAGTCAAGCTTATTGTTAATACCGTGTTCCGCCCTTGTCCCCATTAGTATTTTCCAGACGCCTGTTACTTGTATATGAACCCGCTGTAGTTGTAGTCACTAGGCAATCAGAATATCAACTCAGAATACCCTCATACGCCTGTATCAGTCTCATACTAAGAATCCCCCCATCCGCCTTCGTGTGCGCTCGCCCACTCCCGGCCCCGACCCCTTGGCCTGACGCTTGACTTGTCCTTCGATTCCGATCGGTATCACGCCGAAAGGTACTCATTAGGATTAGTCTTCGCCCGCCTGAAATTTAAGGACACCCTACGGATATTTGCGAGGGTGCAGCACATAAGCTGAAGCCAAGTCCTTCCGATCGGTCCCTGTCGGCCACTGACATTAGTCAGTTTTCAGTTCTTAACATGGCATACCCAAACAAACCTGGGCCTTTGAATTCCCTCTGAACCCCCTAGAATTCCATCCCCTTCCGACCTCCTTGCTTTCACCTCATCTTTTCAAGTCACATTTAATTTTATGTTTTCCAACACTTTCTGAGTTAAATCAATGATTAATTAAAAATAACTAAATTACAAAGTCTCATTCCCCCAGGTAATCTCCTGCACCTCAGATCCCAACACAACCTGAGAACCATCAACTCCCAATGCATTCTCCATCTCTTCAACCTCCATATCCTCCAAGTTCCACTCCCTGGCCTTCATGTCTAAATATGTTTGGAATTGGGCCCTCATATGACCCAACTCCTCTCAGACCCTGCAGATCTCTGACATGAGGAGTTGGGAGTCCTGCTTCTGTGCCAGTTTGGACCCCTTTCACAGATGGTTCTGCTCTTCAAGGGCCTCAGTAAGCCACCCAACCAGAGCATTGGAGACTCCATTGGACCCTGGCCAGTGACATGCCAATTTGGATGTCACACACTCATAACAAGTATGTATGCCCCTGCCCCTTTTGTTTGTGGCACAGTTGGTTGTTCATGTGTGACACACTGATTGCATTTCAGAATATTCTCAGACCCCATTTCAATAGCCCATTTATGTTTCTGTCCAAAGTCAGACAACCAGCACACCAACCAATTCAACCATACCTTTGGGCTAGGGGATCTGCCTCCTCCTCCTCCTCAGAGTCTGAAGGACTCTTCACCTTACACTGGTGACTGTTTAGAAACCTTTAGAAAACCTGAGATGAACCCATCACTCACCTTTTGTCCCTCCTCTTTCCTCAACCTTTTGACCTCTGCCACTGCCTCCTTTGCCTTCCACTCAGCCTCCTCGACCTCAGCAATCCTCAGTAACTCCACTTCTTCATACTCCTCCTTTTCACACTGCAGGCACCATTGCTCCATCCATCATTGCATCTCTTCAAGTCCCAGAAACCCACCAGAACCTGCATTGTTTTTCTTTTGAGATATAGGCATAGGTTTTGGAGCCATTGGAGATGATGGTAGTTAAAAGAGAAGAAAAAATCATCCTTTTTTCTCTTATATGTATGTAATCCCCAACTAAACTACCAGGACACTTTGACACATACTCAGGTTACCAACCAACTTTTATGTAAAGCACCCATTTTGGCCTCCTTGAGAACTCAGCCAAATGGGGAGGTACTGTTACAACCTGTATTAGCCTTACTTTAATACTACTTTCTGAAAAAGGAGTCCAATGCTCTATCAAAATGTGCAAATACTCAATTCACTGCAAGGTAAAATAATTCAAGTATTTGATATTAATCAGTGGCAGCCTGAATAGACTTAGAACCCCTGAAGTCAAGAGTTTACTTGAATATATGCACCCAACTTCGCAAAGAAGGTTTTGAGAGCTGCTTTTGCAAGCTGTTCTTTTTCTGTGAAAACAACTACTAAAATATGAATAACAATTGACTGATTCCAAAACTAGATTCAACTTTGATTCTAGCTAGTTTATATATATTTTATACTATTTATCAAACAGTAAAAATATTTATAAACAGGTCAAAAGATTAGATATAGAATAAAACACTATTTGGCTAATATATGCTTTATTTACACTAACCTACAGGGTCTACTGTGATACTAACTTATCAGGATCTTAATGTAGTCTTAAGGATTCTGCTAGAATATTCTCAGTATTTATTTATGCCAAAAACTGGGTAGAAATTAGAAATGTATTCCTAATCTCAATATAACCTAAAATATTTATTACTTTAAATGATAACCAACAACTCAACTAGAGGTGGATAAGTAATAAAGGATAGCCAGCTACTCAACTAAGAGGTGGCAAAGGAGGAGAAAAGTCAACAACTCAGATTGAGGTGACAGGGGGAACAACAGATCAGTCAACAACTCAGATTGAGGTGACCAGGGATCTGATCAGGCCAACAACTCTGATAGAGGTGGCAAGGGTTTCCAACAGCTCTGATAGAGGTGGAATTAGATGTCCAACTGCCCAGATTGGGGTGGAATAGGCTGCTTGCTGCAGTGACACACAGATGTGGTGTAAATGGGTTGATAAAATGAGTTATATTTCATGGCTGGAGCAGAGCTCCTTATATACAGTACACTGAGATCTGAGACATTTAGAGACATATTGAACTTTATTTCTATCCTATTTTAGCTATTTTACTTGGAATGTTTTAGACATTTCCGCCATCCTCTATTGTAGCATATATGATGACATAATATATGACATAATATTCTCATGCTTCATGAGTCACTGCACATTTTGTGACGGTCATTTGTTGTGATGTGTTATGTATTTCTAAGTTTTTTCTGATTTTTTAAACAATCTCCCCTAACAAATTGTGAAAGAATATTTAAATGTAATTATATTGCGACGATAAAATTGTACAATATTTGCTTGATTTATCTTGAATTTATACAATTTAATTTGTATTTTTATCTTATAAATTGAGCAAGTTATTGAATTTCTAACTTTTATTCTTTTTTGATTAATATGTCGGCAACTCAGCACTTATTCACAACGCGCGAGTGATCACATGATATTCACATGACATTTCAAACTCTGATGCCAACAAAATGCGATGTGAAATAATCACACATATTCAAGGCAATATTTATATTTATATTATTATAATAAATATTATTATATTTATAGTTAACTAAAAGTAAATATAATAATTATATAATAATATCAAACCGGCCACCTGGTGTTTATTACATGGCGCGCGACAGTCACAGAGGCACACGACGGTCACAGAGGCACGTGACGGTCACAGAGGCACGCAACAGTCACAAGATGCGAAGGGTGTCATGCGCGCGCACAGGCGCGAGAGCATTATGTCATCATATATGCTACTACAGCAAAAACCAGAAATTCCCTGGAATATTCCAGTGGCTTCCAAAGGAATAGTAGTTAATAGGTACTAATAATAGATAGAATATTGTAGAATATTCTATAAGATTCCAGAAAGTTCTATTGTGCCAAGAATATTCTATAGTGTCTTAGAAGTACAGTGACCCAAAAAAGCATCCAGATGTTTGGTGAAATTGGAAAGATGGGTTTGCAGCTCCAGAAATAAAATAGATAAAATTCTGAATAAATCAGAGGTAAGAGGTATACATCTGACCTACATGATGAAATAAGCATGACATCATAGCTTTCCTTATCAGGAAAGTAGGAAATTAATAATGGACATGGTGCATCCAGACACTTTTTTTGCTCTTGTAATTAATTACTAGTTTTTACCAGTTTCAGTATTTAGTGTACCCCCCCTTGGCCTTTAGTACTGCAGCAACCCTTCTAGGCATGCTCTTGATCAATTCAAGGCATTTCTCCCTTGCAATACCCTCCCATTCCACCTCCACTCTCTCCCAGAGCTCCAATATGCTCTTGGGTGCCTCAGGGTATGTTCCAAGCCTTCTCTTCAACTCCCACCATAAGTGTTCTATTGGATTCAGGTCTGGAGACTGTGCAGGCCAGTCTAAAACCTCCACTTGATGGTCCTTGAACCAATCCTCGGCCAACTTGCAAGTGTGTTTAGGGTCATTGTCCTGCTGGAAGACAAACCTTTCCCTGTCCATCCCATAATACTCCACTGTTTTGAAGATATAGTCCTCCAATATGTCCTTGTACATCTCCCCATCCATCCTCCCATCTATCTTGCACATGTACCCCACACCATGTGCTGTCATACATCCCCAAATCATTAGACTCCCCCCTCCAAATTTGATAGTTCCATTGATATGCTGCTGAGTCAGTGCAGAACCTGGTCTTTTCCATACCCACAACCTCCCATCAGAGCCCAAATGATTGATTTTGGTCTCATCTGAGAAGATAACTCTAAACCAGTCCTCCTCAGTCCAATGCTGGTACTTGATAGCAAACTCATATCGAGCCTTGATGTGTCAACAGGCAAGAAGAGGTCTTTTGGCCTTCACCACAGCCTTCAAATTCTCTTTCTTCAATGCATTTCTAATTGTCTGTGTGCAGACATTGAGGGAGAGGTGGGACTTGGCTTGGGAGGCATTATCAACCTGTCCAGAGGTGATAGAACGAGCCAGGTGGTGATGATCCCTGGGGGAGAGTTTGGGAGGACAACCTCTGGAAGGTGTTGGAAGTGGACCAGGGAGTTGGGAGCGAATTTCTGATACTGTAGAGTGCCCAATATGAAGTTTAGAAGCAATTGTTCTGCAGGAGTGACCCTCCTGGAGAAGAGAAATGACAGAGAGCCTTGTTTCAGTAGTGCTTCTTCATCATGTGGTGAGGGGGTGAATTGAGGCAAAGGTTCATGTAAATGTGTTATTTAAACATGTGGTCACATGACATTGTTGAACCTAACCAGAAATTCCCACAGTTATATGAACCTTAGTTGAGTTTCATGTATCAGTTGACAGAGCAAAAAAAATGTCCGGATGCACCATGTCCATTGTTCATTTCCTACTTCCCTGATAAGGAACGCTATGATGTCATGCTTATGTCCTCATGTAGGTCAGATGTATACCTCTTACCTCTGATTTATTCAGAATTTTATCTATTTTACTTCTGGAGCTGCAAACCCATCTTTCCAATTTCACCAAACATCCGGACACTTTTTTGGGTCACTGTAGTTAGAACCTTCCACAATGCTCTAGAAAATTCTAGAAAATTCTAAATGACATCATTCCTCTTACATCATTCAATCTTCTAGAATCTTCTAAATGTCTCAGACTAAAATGTATATAAGGAGCTCAGCTCCAGCCCTGAATATCATCTTAATCAATCTTATCATCTTATCAACCCACCACATCTGTGTGTGACTGCAGCAAGCAGGCTACTCCACCCCAATCTGGGCAGTTGGACATCTCATTCCACCTCTATCTGAGCTGTTGGAAACCCTTGCCACCTCTATCAGAGTTGTTGGCCAATCAGATCCTTTGTCACCTCAATCTGAGTTGTTGACTTTTGTTCCCCCTTGCCACTTCTTAATTGAATAGCTGGCTATCTTTTATATATTATTTCCACCTCAGTTAGAGTTGTTGGTTATCAATCAATAATATATAAATAATCTTATACTATAGTCATCTCTTAATTGAGTACTGATTATTAGTTTTCTCTACATTGTTATTTGTAGTCTAAGACTTCAGTCACCTCTAGTTGAGTAATTTGACTGTTTATTACATTGCAAATAATCCCTGTTCCCTTGCTCATTTATTGTGAATCAATAAAGCATATTCACATGAATAAATACTGAGAATATCCTTGCAAGATCCTAAAACTACATTAAGATCCTGATAAGTTAATATCACAGTAGACCCTGTAGGTTAGTGCAAATAAAGCATATATTAGCCAAATAAGTGTTTTATTCTATATCTAACCTTTTGACCTGTTTATAAATATTTTTACTGTTTGATAAATAGTATAAAATATATATAAGCTAGCTAGTATTGAAGTTAAATCTAGCTTCAGAATCAGTAAATTGTTATTCATATGTTAAGTACATATTTTCACAGAAAAAGAACAAGCTTGCACAAGCAGCTCTCAAAACCTTCTTTGCAAAGTTGGGTGCATATATTCAAGTAAACTCTTGACTTCAGGGGTTCTAAGTCTATTTAGGCTGCCACTGATTAATATCAAATACTTAAATTATTTTACCTTGCAGTGAATTAAGTATTTGCACATTTTAATAGAGCATTGGACTCCTTTTTCAGAAAATAGTATTAAAGTAAGGCTAATACATCACATGACGACGGTCACTTGTTGTGACAACAGTCACTTATCATGACAAATGTCACGAACGTTACCTATCGTGACAAATATTCCTGCACATCGTGCTAGATGGCCAGTTTGAAAATATATTAGTTAAAAAAGAATAAAAGGTAGAAATTTCGTAGCTCCCTCAATTTATGAGATAAAAATACAAAATAAATTGCATAAATTCAATATAAATCAAGAGAATATTGTAAAATTTTATAATCACAATATAAGTACATTTAAAAGCCTTTGTTAAGAATTTCATTTTGGGGAAATTGTGAAAAATAGAAAAAACCTTAGAAATACATGACACAACCCATGCTCAGAATCCCAAACAACCTCCAAACCACCTGACATCACCCCTCATTCTACCCATCAGATACTGGATTTTCTTTTTGGGCCATTTCCTTATGTCCCAATTAGTATGCCCCATATGTCCAAATATGTTATGCCTTTCATCCTAGTTTGCATTCTCCAAGTATCAGAAATCCATACATGTTGTATTCCCAGTTTAGTTATGCTCTTGTTCTATTTTAGGTACTTTCCTTGTCTCCTCATTAGTACTGTGAGATGCCAGAAATCCATATATATACCAAACTGTAAAATAGTTACAGAGCAATCAGAATATCGACTAAGTTACTCCTACCAATCCTTCACTCTTCTCTCAGACTTCTGATCTTCTCCTTCTCTCTCTCTCTGCCCTCTACCAATCCAGGGATCCAACAGTTCAACCACTGTTCAGATTCCTGAGAGATAAGTTCTCACACATTTGAAATTTAAGGACAACCGAAGTAACTTTGCAAGAGTGCAGCACACAAGCTGAAGCCATGTCCCTTGGTTCAGACCCCATCGGGCTTCCAACCTCATGGCATGCAACTTAACACTTTTAAATAACAAATTACTAACAAAAGTATTAGCAAGTATTTACATAACTTGGAAAACTATATATGTACAATAGGTTCTATTAATTGACCCTGTTATGTATTTTTAAGGTTTTTTCTATTTTTCTCAGTTTCCCCAAAATGAAATCACTAAAAAAGGCCCATTGAAATGTACTTATATCACTATGGTAAAATTGTACAATACCCTGTCTTGATTTATCTTGAAATTATGCAGTTTACTTTGTATTTTTATCTTATAAACTGAGTGAGCTACAGAATTTCTACCTTTTATTCTTTTTTTAACTATATATCTTCAAACCAGCCACCTAGCACTTATTACATGATATGTGGGAATATTCATCACAACAGGTGACATTTGTCACAACTTGTCACAAACATGAAGAGTAATGTGATGTGCACAGTAACCTCATAATGTGTGGGAACATCACATCATCATATATGCTACAATGGAAAATGGTGGAAATTCCTGGAATATTCCAGCAGTTTCCAAGTAAAATAGTTAAAAATAGGATAGAAATAGTTTCTAGAACATTCTAAATGTCTCAGATCTCAGTGTATATGTAAGTTGAAACTGCAAAACATTGGATACATTTTGTGAGTCACTGTACTAAAGAACCCTCTGCAGACACACTACATGTTGTATATGTTGAAGCTCTTGAGAAATTGAAAAAGTATAAGTAAGTACTTCTCTATCCAGTTGATGTTGCTTAATGATCACTAATGCTAATGATACTATTGATAGTGCAATCTGGCATCAAATGACAACTGTAGCATGGATGTCACAGGTCCCAGAAACATTGACACCAGTAGGGACCCTGAAGTTGGTGGATCATGCACATACATATCTTGGCTACAGGAAAAGATTGCCAGAAGATTATTTGTGAACTTCACCTTGCCAAAAATACTGCATCTGACCTTGAGCACTACCTTGGATTGGTTGAATGTTGGGTGGGTACTGACAGTGAATATGTTGAAACACTCAACTATATAAACAATTGTACATTCATTTGTATTGTTGAGAAGTTGGAATCCTTTGTAGTTGCCTGACTATTTGAATTGGCAAAGCAAACCTTATGGGAACCTGTGAGTCACTATTATCAATGGAGACCCTATAACAATAATTATATCTCCGTCAATGGGTAAATAGGAATCGACTGATATTTCAGTATGTACCTATAACAATAATTATATCTAAGTGTAATGAGTATCTAGTTCTGACAGTAAGAGACAAAGAAAGCATACCTCAGTTGACGGGTAAATAGGAATTGACTGAGGTAGCTCTTGGTAGTTTGGGTGTATTTATATGTGACTTCGGAACAAAAGGGATGGAGATACCTGTAAATCATGTGCTTCTCACTGGCTCCCAATTGTATTACATCTTAGAGCATGCATGAGCCCTCATTTCACAACAGTCACTCTAACTTCCAACCTCTATATTTAATTTATCTATAAACAAGTTTTAAAATATGTGTACATATCTCTAAAGCCATTACATGCCAGGCCAAGACAATCAATAATACACTGAAAAAATATAATGAACTTGCTCCTAAACAAACCCCCCCACTTGGCCTCAATTATCAAAGGCAGACATCACTTATTATGCATGGTTATCAGATTTTGAACTACTCAAGCATGCTTGGGAAGATATTCTCCACAAGCCTTGGACCAACCCTCTTGACTGAGAAATGGCAACTAAGCACTCTATGTAAACTCAAGGCAGCCCATGAAGAGATAACACATTTGAATGTTGAAATTCAACAGTTAGCAACATGGGTAGATGATGAAGATAATTTACTACTTAGAGTGATAGAGAACTTGCAGAGTGAGGATCCCCAACTTGCTTATTTGATTTTACAGATGAATCTTAGGAGGCAACATATGTATTAACAATGTTCATTGTGTTCACCTTCATGCCATACATATATGTATGCCCTTCCAGGCTATACTGGATACAAGTCACCTGGTAGGTGGATGGGTATGGACAATTTAGGAAATATAATGGGATGCAGTGGTGATGGTGAGGATGTGACCATGTGTTACGACCGGACAAATCCCGCCGGACTCCAGGCACTAACTCGTACGCCCCCACGCGCTACAAGCACCAATCGTCTGTTTATAGGATTTCCCGCCCGGACTCCGTTACGTCAAAACTCGTTACGTTCGACCTCATTAAGACACATATCAGTCACCGGACTTCCCCCGGACCCCGTCTCTGTCTATGTCCGTCTTCGTCCCACGCATCAGTCACCGGAACCCGCTTAGAATCCCGTCACCGCTCTAATCGAGCCCCGTTCCCGTTTTAGTCAAATGACCTGTCACGATTTAGGACTCCGCTCCCGCTCCGTTTCCCGTTATGGGTTATGCTTTGTCACGATTCGGACTCCGCTCCGTTCTGTCCTGTTCCTAACACCAATTTGGTGTTTACTATTCCCGTTTTATGTTTTTGCTCGTTTCGTCTCATTATTACTGGATTCGGTATGTCATGCATTCCACGGTCTATATAAACTGGCAGATGTTGTACATACAATCCAGTCAGAAAATTAGCTTAGATTCCCCCCAGTAATCTAATACATTTTCCTCTCTAAAACCCTACTCTTATCAGACCGCTCGCACTAGTCGGAGCCCACGGGCTCCGGCGCATCTATCTCTCTCGACTATCTCGATTCACGACTCTCGACCCACGACCTACGACTCACGACCCACGAACCCCCGCCCGGACTCCCCGGGATTCCCGCCCGCCTGTCTGAAATTGGACAACACGATCTAGCGAGGGCGCAGCCTATAAGCTGAAGCCAAGTCCTACCGGATATCCCGCGGGTTTCTCCGGAAACCCGGCCTGAGTGTGTATCCTAACAGTATGGTAGCTGATATTGAGGGAGAGGTCAGAATGGAGCTTATGGAAGATGACATGGCTAATGAGACCATATGCCATTTAGGAGATATTTTGGATAGTATGAATGTCTAATGTGTTCCAATTTGACTTGTTAAACATCTACTACATTGTGTTGAATCAGAAAATCTGTCAACTAACATAGCTTTGTGTCTGGTTTAATTGCCTGTACAAAGATACACTTAGTACCATTCTGCCCCTCATGTTCAGATAAGACCATTTTAGTGCATTATGTATTGTCTCAATAATCTCAGAAAGTCAAAATTGAAGCAAATTAAAATATTAAAGTTGATGTGTAAAAGTTTGTAATGGCCTTTGCAATGAGCACCCAAGTGTAAAGTGTGTCATACAATGCAACACATGGACTTTGCACCACGTGTACAAGGTCATGATATATTTTCATGAAATAACCTTGAGAAACATATATGGTGTTCAGCTTATGTGCCATCTGAGTGGGGAAAATTGCTGGTAGGATGTGGGATATCAGATGTGGTAGAGCAGCAGCACTTGCTCAGAGTTATGAAGCAGGATGAAACAGCCTTAAATGAGTACCAAGAGCAATGGCTCAAAGTCTGAGCTTAGAGTGTGTGGTGTGTTATCAGACTTTGTTTTAATGCACTTTTCATATCAGAATGTGGTACAAAAGGGTTGAAACTGCCTTGAATGAGTACCAAGAGCAATGGCTCAAGGTGTTAGCTTTGAGTGTGGTGCTTTATCAGACTTTGTTTTAATGCACCTCTCATTATCAGAATGTGGTACAAAACCATAACATTGAATTAACTATCATGATATTGCTGATGAACAAGTAGTGAAGAAAAGTAAATGTAGGAACTAATATACAAACTCAGTGCAAGTAGCACAAGCGCTGTAGATTCATAGCTACCTATACAAACTGAAAACTATCAGAACATCAGATCTACAAACATACAGGGGCACTCACCTCAGCACAAGTAACACGAGTGCTGAGGTGGCGCAAATACAAACTATGATGTTATATACACAGCTTTGGACTCAGTGAGTGAGACAAATGCATTGTAAATCAACAAATACAGATACTCATACACAATGAACCATAACCATTGCACATCCACAGTGGTCCACACGGCTTGAAATCCAACACTCCCCTCAAGCCAAGCGTAAGTAGGCCGAGACGGGAGAGATAGTCGAACTTGATACGAGGCAGTACTTTCATGAATATGTTAGCTACCATATGTGGTGGGACAATAAACGAGCTTGAGTTCTTCTTTTTTGACAGAATAGCAAATAAATTTGAAGTGAATATCAATATCTTCTGTACGAGCTGAGTATTGGGCATCTTTTGTAAGCATGATAGTGGCCTGATTATCGGATAACCGTATGAGTGTGTAAGTGAGGGGGTGGGTGATTTCCACTAGGAAGGTTCTCAACCACAACACTTCCCTGCCGCAAGCATTGCAGCACCAAACTCAGCCTCTGCGCTCGACAGTGCAACTGTTTCTGCACACTCCAGGATACAGCACCACCATTAATCAAGACCATGTAGCCAGAAATGGAATGTCGATGGTCTTGGGAACCCCAATGCGCATCTGTATAGGCCGTTAAGCCAGTGCACTCAATGCCGAATGTGAGTTCCATCTCTCGTGTCCCTTTCAAATACTTCACAACTCTTTTTGCAGCTTCCCAATGTGCCTTTCTGGGATTCTCTATGAACTGACCCAAGAATGATGCAGCAAAGGCTATGTCAGGATGCGTCACAACTGCAGTCCACATCAGTGAGCTTATGATCTCACAATGTGAAATGTGCCCCATATATTCATACTGATGCAACATTATAGGACACCGTAATTTTGAAAGTGTTACATGTGGTTCTAGTGGGGTAGAAATGGTGGCAGCATTTTTCAGGTTAAAGCGTGCCATGATCAGTACATAAGTCTCCAAGATCCTTCATCTTGAATTGAGACTCGCCGATTCTTTGTCTTTTTCATCGCTCTGGAAAACAGCCGGATAGGACTCACAAGATTTGAATCCAAAAGAGGTCAGTGTATCGTGCAAGCACTTATACCACTCACATCCAGACTGTTTTAGGCCGTACAATGCCTTCTGCATCAAGCAAATGACATTATATTTTTTCAGGTTATAGGCCCCACCTGCAAAGGGGATGGAGTCTTAATGTGAGCACTCCCAGAGAACCACATGGTTACCCTGATTAGACAGCGTTTTTTCGGAATCGCCACCTGATGCCACTGTGTGAAGCTGCATAAGATCAGCAGCTTTCAAGGTGCATGCTGTCAATTGTCCTCACCTCTTGCATCATTTGATGCAATCCCCTGCACATATGAATATGCTCCAAATAACGCTGTGATGACCTGGCTGACTGAGGTGCCAAAGATACGTTCCAGAGCCATTGAACCTAAGGATGGCAGCCCGACAGGCATATCGTGAGCTGGAGGGATAGGAAATCTCTGCCGGAGGAAATGCTATGACTATTAGAGTCTTAGGGAGCTGTAGTGCATTACAGAAGAGTTTTCAGAGGTGAGGAGGAGGCCCTGCTGGCGAGCTCCTGAGAGTGGCACTCACTAAACATGACCTATTAACATTCAGATAGCTCCCCAGTCATTCAATTGGAATGGTATTGGTCAACTTATGCGCAAATAGCAGTACGAGCTTCTAAGGTTTGAGGGGGAGTGTTGGAGTCTGCGAATTTCCCAGGTATGGTGTTATGTAAGATTATGTGATACTCACTTGTCGGTCTCCTCTTCAGACAACCACAATCAACCATCAATAAACACGTCCTTCACGTGTCGTACACACACCATATATGACTCCCATGCAAAATAATGCCTCAAAAACTAAACGTAGCTGAATAAAACTCACTAATGAATAGAAAGCACGACAAAGGGAGAGGGCAGCTGGTCTGACAAAAGATCTCAATAGAGTGTGTGAGGAACTTCTAATTCAGGCAAAGAAAATCAGCGCTGAACATAATAAGTGAATTCTTACCTTTTAATGATGTATATTCTAGAATTGCTCATATGTTATATCTTTAGAACAATGCAGTGGACAAAGTCGCAGCTACTACTGGGTAGTAAAATGCAGGGCCAGAAGTGCAATGCTAGTGCTTGGAACATGTTTACCAGGAAAGAAATGGAGGCAGCTAACAAAAGTACGTGATAAAGGCGCATGTTTTCAGCTTGAAAGTTGACATTTTCAACAGATCTCCCCCATTGGTGACATCTCAAGGAATCAAGAAACAACACTATCAAGATGCCAAAGCCAGGTACAACAGCCTATCTGACGAGAACCATGCAGCACTCATTGAGGAGCTTTGTGATGTAAGGAGGACCGGAATGCAATCAAGCGTAGGCAACCCAAAGCTGTCTTACATGATGTTACAGCAACATTCCAGGCATTTACATACTCATGAGGTATGTTTTGTTATTTGGATAATAGGTTCATCAGTAACTAAATAGTATTGGTAAGGTCCATGTTGCACATTTATGCACTGGGATTGAAACATTCTATGTGGCAGTGTGTAGCAGTCTAGATCAGACCCATGAACTGAAGTCTTATTCTAGTCCTATCGCCCAGCAATTTTGCAAAGACATCCTCAATATGGATCACACAGTCCTTTTGCACAGGTTTGAAGCTTATGCATTGGCTGGGGTTCATTCTGGTATGCGATTCATTAACATTCAGTGCATACTTATCATTTATCATGTTTATATCTTTTGTTACGACCGTGTCGCAACCCTATCGGTCCCCGAGGTTATCACCACCTATCGACGATTCAAGTTATCGCTCAAGTCACCACATCGGAAACCATCGCCCCTGATGCTGACGTATGCTTTCGTGGTGATCAAACTCCATTTACACCCACATCAAAATATACTCGTACTATCTGGTTAAACTTTTGATACGTCCCTTTTTTTATGATGATCTGTTCTATCCTATGTTTCACATATGCTTATATATACTTGTAACCCTCGAACTATTTCCTGTTCCCGTAATTATGCTCTTGGTTATCTCTTTGGCCTCTGAACTAATCATAAACTTCCCATTCCTAGTCAAGCTTATTGTTAATACCATTTTCCGCCCTTCTCCCCGTTAGTATTTTTGTTATGTATTTCTAAGTTTTTTCCAATTTTTTAAACAATTTCCCCTAACAAATTGCGAAAACAAATATTCAAATGTAATTATATTGCGACGAATAAATTGTACAATATTTGTTTGATTTATCCTGAATTTATACAATTTATTTTGTATTTTTATCTAATAAATTGAGCAAGTAATTGAATTTCTACTTTTTATTCTTTTTTGATTAATATGTCGGCGACTCAGCGCTTATTCACAACGCGCGAGTAATCATGTGACATTCACATGATATTTCAAACTCCGACGCTGACAAAACGCGATTTGAAATACTCGCGCATTATCAAGGTGAAATATATATATTTTATTATAATAAAATATTATATTTATAACTAATTAAAAGTAAATATAATAATTATATAATAATATAAAACCGGCCTGGCGTTTATTACACGGCGCGCGGGAAAATCGTCACAACGAGTGATAACCGTCATAACAGGTGACAGTTGTCACAAGGGCGCGCGACGGTCACACAGGCGCGCGACGGTCACAGAGGCGCGCGACGGTCACAAAGGCGCGCGACGGTCACACAGGCGCGCGACGGTCACACAGGCGCGCGACTGTCACAACACGTGACAGTCACAAGACGCGAAGGGTGTCATGCGCGCGCACAGGCGCGAGAGCATTATGTCATCATATATGCTACTGCAACAAAAACAGGAAACTCTCTGGAACATTCCAGTGGCTTCCAATGGAACATTAGTTAATAGGTACTAATATTAGATAGAATATTGTAGAATATTCTATAAAATTCTACAATGTTCCATTATGCCAAGAATATTCTATAGTGTCTTAGAAGTAGTTAGAACCTTCCACAATGCTCTAGAAAATTCTAGGAAATTCTAAATGACATCACTCCTCCCAGAATGACATCATTAAATCTTCTAGAATCTTCTAAATGTCTCAGACTAAAATGTATATAAGGAGCTCAGCTCCAGCCTTGAATAGAACAACAAATCAATCAATCATATCATCACATCAATCCACCACATCTGTGTGTGTCACTGCAGCAAGCAGGCTACTCCACCCCTATCTGGGCAGTTGGACATCTAATTCCACCTCTATCAGAGCTGTTGGAAACCCTTGCCACCTCTATCAGAGTTGTTGGCCCAATCAGATCCCTTGTCACCTCAATCTGAGCTGTTGACTGATCTGCTGTTCCCCTGTCACCTCAATCTGAGTTGTTGACTTTTGTTCCCCCTTGCCACTTCTTAATTGAATAGTTGGCTATCTTTTATATATTATTTCCACTTCAGTTAGATCTGTTGGTTATCAACTAATAATATATAAATAATCTTATACTATAGTCATCTCTTAATTGAGTATTTGATTATTAGTTTTCCTTACATTGTTATTTGTAGTTTAAGACTTCAGTCACCTCTAGTTGAGTAATTTGACTGTTTATTACATTGCAAATAATCCCGTTCCTTTGTTCATTTATTGTGAATCAGTAAAGCATATTCACATAAACAAATACTGAGAATATCCTTGCAGAATCCTTAAGACTACATTAAGATCCTGATAAGTTAATATCACAGTAGACCTTGTAGGTTAGTGTAAATAAAGCATATATTAGCCAAATAGTGTTTTATTCTATATCTAATCTTTTGACCCGTTTATAAATATTTTAACTGTTTGACAAATAGTATAAAATATATATAAACTAGCTAGCATTGAAGTTAAATCTAGCTTCGGAATCAGTAAATTGTTATTCTTATTTTAGTAGTTGTTTTTACAGAAAAAGAACAAGCTTGCACAAGCAGCTCTCAAAACCTTCTTTGCGAAGTAGGGTGCATATATTCAAGTAAACTCTTGACTTCAGGGGTTCTAAGTCCATTTAGACTGCCACTGATTAATATCAAATACTTAAATTATTTTACCTTGTTGTGAATTGAGTATTTGCACACTTTGATAGAGCATTGGACTCCTTTTTCGGAAAATAGTATTAAAATAAGGCTAATACATTACAGAACTCGTTAGGATTAGTCTTCACCTGTCCAAAATTTAAGGACACTCAACAGACATTTGCGAGGGTGCAGCACATAAGCTGAAGCCAAGTCCTTCTGATCGGTCCCTGTCGGCCAACTGACATCAGTCAGTTTTCAGTTCTTAACATCTTTCCAGAGAAAAGACTACCTGTCCATGGGAAAAGTAGTTGCAAGGCATTGGAAGGTGACTGCCGCAACATGATCAATGTTGGTTTAGGTATACATCTTTTGAATTACTATTTTTTGATGTCTAACACAATCACAGTGAATATCCTATTGGCGTATGATATTGACAGTCCTGCCAAGATGAATTATGACCACTATGAAACTCAGGTTGTCCAGCGATGGGGGGTAATATTGAGCAAGTGGCCATGTAATCAATTTATTAATCCTGGAAGGCTTAACGGTGTAGAAAATGTCCATCTGTTATGGCAAGCACTCCAAGAAGGCAAATGCAAATGGGTCAAATTAACTGAGGCAGAGTTAGCAGCCCGGATACTAAGTACACCGAATATTACATCCTCTCCCAACAATACTGCTCCCAGCAATACTCCCAATATGGCATCCTCTCACAGCAATACTCCTTCCAGAAATCCTCCTAACCCTGTATCCTCTATCAGCAATGATAAGTCATCTGCTGACTATGTGATGTCTGTCAAATAACTCTTCCTTGGTTTCCAATTATCATCACCCCCAATCATCCCTTTCCCATCTCTCACCCATCTGCACCATTATCTTACTCTCCCAACCAGTTTCCCTGCTAATCCTTTATCTTGGCATTTCATACTGATTCTGTCTATACCTTTTCCTCTTTAATCTTCACCATTAGATTGCACAGTTCTTCAGAATCATAAATCTCATGACAGGTTTCAAATGTAACTACTTATTGATTGAAATATAACAGTGAAATAAAAATACTCTATACAGTTATATGGCATTTGATTTAGTACACTCTGTAGCTGGTTGTGGTTGACGATGTTGAAGCATGCACTAAGTGCAGTATACAAATGTATTACATAATAATACTAATAATAAAAATCCACCATCCTCTTGCTGTATGGACATCGACAAATCTGATCCAGCAGGGAAACCTGCTGGCCTCAGTACACACTCCCAACCATATACTACCCACCACTGGGTCACCAAGATTCTCAGAGTTCGATGCACGCGTAGGTCGGCACGAATCAACTATCTTATCACTCCCTTTGGACCAGGCTCAGTAGTAGACTCCTAATCAGTAATTCTGGATGGGCGAAATGGTCGGGGTAGTGGTATCCCCCTGATGAGAGCTCTCGTCGGCTCGAAACCGTTACTATCCCATTTCCCCTAGCCACCCTCTACACTAGCTGACAAAGTTCAATCTTCGGAGACAACTGTTTGCGGCGAGTGATAAGGTGGTGGTCCACCCAGCGGCACTCTGGTGGACGCTGGTGACCTCGCATTGTCAAGGTCACCTGACTATAGTGCGGTCACGTTAGGATTTGGGGGCCCACAGCACCCGTGGAAGCGATACTTGTTGGTTGTTGCACATTTGGCGATCTGGTTCGTCTAGCTGCCGGGAAGCGCAGCCAGTAATGAGTCGATTGTTACCATTCGGCTTGTCTGCCATGAGATCTGGTCGTTTGCCGGCATGTGAAGGTGTTCTAGCCGCATTCCTGCATCAAAGCTCGACAAAGCCCCCAGACTCGACATTCTGTCACGTTCTGCCAATTTGTCACTCTTCGTCACATAGATGATAAGCAAGTTGTTATATTGGTGTAATCATTGAATAAATGATAGTATTTTATCCACGCATTAGAATGATGTAATGTAATTTATATATAACACACTTTCCAAGTATGCAAAAACCAGTTACCTCAAATCTCTAGGCATACCCACCATGAATGTCGAAACACCATCAATTGCAATTGTGTGATACATTTGCGATGGCACGCGTCTTCGGTGTGATATCAGTGTTTGGGGCTTGTGGGTAGGATCAGGTATTCACTCAGGATCGCAGACTATAAATCGAGGCATTCCGCACTTGAATGAGCTCAAGGGTTGGGTAGATCGCGGAGTCCTGTGCTATATTGGTGAAGGGAGGACAGCTGACCTGAAGGCTGTGTGTGGTGGACCTGATGAGTCGGAAATTGTGTATCATATGTATTCATGGGTTGATGTGTTTCAAGATTATAATTATCCAAGTATGCTGGCTGCATTGACACTCGAAGTTCATGGGGGTTGAAGATAGGATGTGGATTCCTTCGAGACAGCATTGGAGGGTCCAAATGTGATGTATATGAGGATTGTACAGGTTGGGAAAGTGGAAGAGTATGATGTGGTGACCACGATGTATGAAGCACTCCTTTGACTGTGCGTACGTCTGGTTGAGATGCAGAGCAGCCTGTCAATGAGGAATTGGCAGTGAAACATTGTTCGTGCCAAAAGAGAATATCATTGGGGTGCTTCAACTCCGGTATGGGTACTGATCCAGAGCTTTTATCTTGTAATCCCTGTAATGTAGAATGTACTTCACGAATTCGTTCCTCAGTCTTATGCAATTTCTTCACAACCTTTTGGAAATCAGTTCCAGCGTCCAGCACTCGTTTCAATGAGTTGATTTGGGATTGTGCTGTAGTCTGTAGATTGCTGTATAGTTGGTAAGCACCACCCAGCTCCTTATCATTTGCTGCAACTGTACGCCGCTGCACCACACCTAGACAGAAGTAGGACTGTGTGATGATATAATTGGAATAGCTAGTTACTTACCACTTCATATGATGGCATGTGCTGACCATCAGTAGTGAGTAGCCTGCTGATCTTGGGTGTGAATGCCATAACTCTGCAACAAATTGAGATCAGACATATGGCGAGCATCATACTGCATTCCTCGCATGATACCAGCGAGTGTTGTAAGCTTTACACCATCACGATTTACATTGCGATGTGCTTGCTCATTTCCATTTGAAGTCATGGGTGACGCTCTCCAGATTTCGAGCGGTATTTTGCTGGCTGGTTGATATATTGCGGCCAGAGCAAACCCATTTGCTGCTTCCTTGTCTCTTAGCCAATCTGAAAAAAATATGCAAGTTGACTATGTGAAGAAATCATAAATTAGTAACATACCTGCAGCTTTCTTACCACCTTTTTGAATAATATCCAATGTGCCCTCAAAGTCGGGCAGTGGTTCTGCAGATGCAAGACTCATCATTGCAGTTCGTATTTTTGAATCCACATGTCCTCGAAGGTTTGAAATATTTCTTCTGAAATGTGTGAAGCAAGATCGATATGAACGAGCAAGGTGCTCATACACTGTCAGGCTGTGTAATGGGCGCTGCCACTCAATCGAGCAGTATCCTGCAATGCCTTTTGAGATATCCGCACAGTACAGTCCAAAGCCTTTGAAACTATTTAGTCTATTAGTTATATTGAATAAATAAAATACTCACCTACAGCCTGCCCTCTATCACCATCGGCCATGATTGAATCCCAACCAACACCATGAATATGACGAAGTTGAATTGGAGATCCTGTATCCTCTTCAACTACCTCGAAAATGCGCTGGAATAATATTCTATGTGCCTCTGCACTTTGAGAGGTAGTGAAAGCCCGAGCAACTACTATGGCTAAACCATGTGTTAGAATGTATTACAAATAAAGAAAAATAAAATTACTTACAGCGGTTATATTCAGAGAACCAAGCCTCAATTTCAAATTCCTGCCAGTTATGCAGTCTTTTGAATGATGTATCAATTGAAGGCCGTTTTGTTTTTAAAAGTAGTTCGCTCATAGCTTTGAACATGCAAATTATCAGTGAAAATTTACCTTCTTTGGGAATCTCATGCTTCTCAACACAACGAACATATCTATCAGCTGGCGGCAATAGCCTATGTTCCTTGAGAAGATGAGCTGCTCCTGTAACTTGGTAAGCAATTAACACAATAGAGCTGGGGGAGATAACATGTACCTTCAAATCCTGTTCCGTGAGGATAATAAGTATGTCGGAGGTTGTTGATTAAACGACATGTATGATCTGCATTTGCTAAAGATGGATGTAGATCTCGAATGTCGGGTCACAAGTCTTGCTCCAATTTAATACGCTCCGAAGGCCAGACATGAATGCCAAATCGAGTAGAATTCTTCTTGGAGTTGCATTAGCCAATCTCCATTCCAGCGACTCCAGAAGCTTATAAAACACTGTCAAGACAGCTTGGGGTGTTTTAGAAGGAGTAGGATTTGCATGGGAGTGCTTTTCGCGGCAAATGATGAGGATGTATGGACAGCGAGTTAGATCATATGGATAAAATTCAAATCGAACAGGACATTCTTCAGTATGATCCATCGTGCCTTTAGTCAAAATTCCATTTGAGTCTCTATGCCAGTTTGCTACCACATAGTATGAGAAAAGAGTTCTATGGAAATTTATACCACTTACAACAAAATGCCTTCTGTTCACGTGGTGTAGCAACTGTAGTACAGGGTGCCAATGGTCCATAGCCTTCCACTGAGGCCTGTAGTTCTATTTCCAAGATTAATTGAATATCATTGTTGAACAATGCCTCCAAATAAGTCAAATTATATTCTTGAAGATTTAAAAGAATTAGATGAGCATTATGGCCTTTTCGGCGATATTCACAACTATGAGTTCATAAACCAGTTGTCAGGCAACTTTCACATGAGTAATAAAACAAAAACTCACTGTACAAAGGCTTTACCATAATCATTCCTACAGAATAAGAGCTTCCCAGTGCAGTGGGAGTGTGTTTGTGCCTTTGAACGCATATCACAAAGTCCTTCATAGTATGTACCTGCTGAAGTCATTTTATGAGCCCCAAACTCTTCGCTGTTATCCTCTGCAACTGTTACGACCGTGTCGCAACCCTATCGGCCCCGAGGTTATCGCCACTTGTCAACGTTTCAAGTCATCCCCTCGGAAACCATCGGCCCCGAAGCTGACGAATGTTTCGCGAAGATCAAACTCCATTTACGCCCACGTCAAATAACTCGTATTGTCTGGTCAAACTTTGATACGTCCCCTTTATTATGTTGATCCGTTCAATCTTATGTTTCGCATATGTCTATCTATATTTGTAGTCCTCGAACCATTTCCTTTTATCGTAATTCCGCTCTCGGTTATCATCGGCCTCCGAACTAATCATAAACTTCCCGTTCCTAGTCAAGCTTATTGTTAATACCGTGTTCCGCCCTTCTCCCCATTAGTATTTTCCAGACGCCTGTTACTTGTATATGAACCCGCTGTAATTGTAGTTACTAGACAATCAGAATATCGACTCAGAATACCCTCATACACCTGTATCAGTCTCATACTAAGACTTCCCCCATCCGCCTTCGCGTGCGCTCGCCCACTCCCGGCCCCGACCCCTTGGCCCGACGCTCGACTTGTCCTTCGATTCCGATCGGTATCACGCCGAAAGGTACTCACTAGGACTAGTCTTCGCCCGCCCGAAATTTAAGGACATCCTACGGATATTTGCGAGGGCGCAGCCCATAAGCTGAAGCCAAGTCCTTCCGATCGGTCCCTGTCGGCCACCGACATTAGTCAGTTTCCAGTTCTTAACAGTATATTCTGATTTCACACTCGCATTTTCCGTCTAAACATGCCTCCGAGGAAAAATGCCAAGCCTAGCGGCGAAGCAGAATCTTCCACTCTCAAGTCTCCTTTTCTGTATACAGCCCGAGCTACTCAGAAAACTCCGCTACCAGAAACCTCCGAAGAATCTCGCTTTGTGGAGATTACCGGCGATGCTGAAGAAGTAACTGAAGCAACCGATCCCGAAGCAACTGAGGAGATTAACAATCAACCAGTTTCGGAACACGAACCCGAGGATGGCGACCAACCTCAGGCTAGTGGCTCCAAGAAGTCTGCAAAGAAGAAACCGGCTCTCGACCCTGAAGAAACATGGGAATTGTTTTCAGGTACACTAGGATCCCTTAATGAATTCCTTAAAAGCAATATCAAGGAAAAGGAACCTGGGCAAACCCGAGTCAACAAACCCGAGCCATTTACTGGCTCAAACCCGAAGAAATTACCGACATTCCTTATGCAATGTCGATTCAACTTTCGGGACCGCCCGGCTGCATTCGCAACGGATACCCGAAAGGTAAACTTCGCACTCTCATACCTTAAGGATTCCGCAGCAGCCTGGTTTGAACCCGCATTTTCTGGCCTCACCTCTGAAGACCCCGATTGGCTCCACGATTGGGATGCCTTTGTCGAGGAACTCGAAACCAATTTCGGCCCCTACGACCAAACCGGCGATGCCGAAACCGCGCTTTCTAATCTCAAAATGAAAGACACTCAGCGCATCACCGATTATATCGTCCAGTTCAACAACCTCGCCGCGCGTTGCGACTGGGGCGATTCGGCCCTCCGTTACCAGTTTTACTCCGGCCTTCCGTCTCGCCTCAAAGACGAAGTCTCCAAAGGAGAGACCGGCAAGCCGAAAACCCTCCCTCTCATGCGCCTGAAAGCCCAAAACGCAGACGCTCGATACTGGGAACGACGTTCGGAAATCAGTCGCGAAAACCCGTCGGACAAAAAACCATCGGACAACAAGAATGCCAACAAGTCTGGTAATCAAAACACCAATAACACTGGCAACTCGACTTCCGATAAGAAGTCCGAAAACAAAGGGTCTAACGACAAAAAAGGCAAGGGCAAACAGTCGAATAAATCTCAAGACAAAGACAAACCCGACTTAACTGGCAAACTCGGCTCCGATGGCAAGCTCCTACCACAGGAAAAGCAACGCCGAATGGACAACAACCTTTGTTTGTTGTGTGCAGATCCCGGACACCGAGTCGCTGCATGCCCAAAAGCCACAAAAGCCCGATCGGCCAACACGGCCACGACCTCACAACCGGCCAAGCCGGCTGCCGAGTCGAAAAAAGATTAAGCAACTCTCTGGATTCCGTGCGGTTGGAGAGTTGCGTTGAATCTCCTCGCACACCGGAAAATTGTCATCTTAACGCATCCACATTGTATGATCCTAATTCTTTGTTCATAAATCTTACTTCGGAACCTCTCGGGAGTTTCACTTTTCGAGCTCTCATAGATTCAGGTTCAACCCATTGTTTTATAGATACAAGTTTTTCCAGAAAAAATCAGTTGAAAACCTATGCAATAGATCCGATTCCGCTCCGACTTTTTGATGGTACCTCAAACTCCGTAATCTTGCAAGCCTGCGAACTCCGACTTCGGTTCCCGTGTGGAACCTTTCAGACAGTTACGTTTTTTGTAACACAGTTGGACTCGAGCTGCTCCGTGGTTCTAGGACATAACTGGCTCACCCGCTATAATCCGTTGATTGATTGGGTATTGGGCAGTATCCATTTCCGAACCCCGTCGGCACCCGATACGACTGGTCCGTTTCCGCCTGTTTCGGCAAATATGGCCTCTACAGCACCTCCGGCCCCCGTGGCAAATCCGAGCTCTCCGCCGCCCGTCTCTCTAATAAACGCCGCAGCTTTTATGAGAGCCATCAAATTGGACGGCTCCCGAGCATTTACAGTCAATCTTAAAGTTGACGAAGTCACCGGTCGCTTTGCATCCCCGGTGACCGAACCGATCGCAGATTTAGAAGGTGTTCCTAAAAAATACCATGAATTTGCAGATGTCTTCAGTAAACAAAAAGCCGATCGACTCGCCCCTCACAGGCCTTACGATTTGAAAATTGATATTGAAGATGGTTCACATCCGCCCCTAGGCCCAGTTTATCCTCTCTCGCAGTCCGAATTATCGGCTATCCGAGATTTCTTGGATGAACATTTGGCTATAGGTTTTATCCGACCCTCAAAGTCTCCCTATGGAGCCCCTGTCCTATTCGTTCGGAAAAAAGACGGTTCCCTTCGACTTTGCATTGACTTTCGAGGACTAAACGTGATTACTCGAAAAGACAAGTACCCATTACCATTAATCTCCGATTTACTCGACGCCCCTCGGAAGGCCCGAATTTATACAAAGATAGATCTCAAACACGCCTATCATTTGGTTCGGATCGCCGAAGGCGACGAATGGAAAACGGCTTTTCGCACTCGCTATGGCTCCTTTGAATGGTTAGTAATGCCTTTCGGCCTCACCAACGCTCCGTCGGTCTTTCAACGTTTTATCAACGACGTCTTTTCCGACCTCCTCGACGTCTTTGTCATTGTGTACCTAGACGACATCCTCATCTTCTCCGAAGACCCTACACTTCATGATGAACACATCCGTGAAGTCCTCCGAAGACTCCGAAAACATGGTCTTTTTGCGAATGGTAAAAAATGTTCTTTTGATGTCGACACGGTTGAATACTTAGGCTTCATGATGGGACCCGATGGTCTCCGCATGGACGACGCTAAAATTCAAGTCATTCAAGATTGGCCGGAACCCCGAAAGGTTAAAGATATTCAATCCTTTTTAGGCTTCGCCAAGTTTTATCGCCGTTTCATTCACAATTACTCAAAAATTACCGTTCCGCTCACTCGTCTTACTCGCAAAGACACCCCGTGGAATTTCTCCGAAGAATGCCGATCGGCATTCCAGGAATTGAAAAGTGCGTTTACATCCGCCCCTATTTTGTCGCACTGGAAACCCGACGTTCAACTCATCGTGGAAACTGATGCTTCGGACTATGCGCTTGCCGCGATATTGTCCATTCTGGACACCGATGGTGAAGTACACCCAGTAGCTTTTCTGTCTCGCACATTTTCGGCGCCCGAACTCAACTACGACGTTCACGATAAGGAATTACTCGCAATATTTGAAGCTTTCAAGACATGGCGACATTATTTGGAGGGCTCGGCCCACCCGGTAGATGTTATTACAGACCACAAAAATTTAGTTTACTTTTCAACCACAAAACTTCTCACCCGTCGACAAGCTCGATGGTCCGAATACCTCTCTGCTTTCAACATGGTAATTCGCTTCCGTCCCGGCCGCCTTGGTGGAAAACCCGATGCTATGACTAGACGATGGGACGTCTATCCTAAAGAGGGGAGTAGCGACTACGCCACAGTTAATCCGCATAATTTCAAACCTATGTTTTCATCGGAACAACTGTCCGCGTCTATCCGAGCCACTTACCTCATTCATCCAGTCTTGCGAAGTGTTATCCTTATGGATACCGAAAAGTTACATCAAGACATACTATCAGCAATTCCATTAGACCCAGTCACCAAAGCACACCTCGATAACCCGTCCGACCCCGATCAGCCCCGATGGTCATTAGACTCACAAGGTTTCATTCGACTTGACAATCACATTTATGTACCGGATTCCGACACCCTTCGGCTGCGAATCCTACAACATAAGCACGACCACCCACTCTCAGGACATTTCGGCCTCAATAAGACCCTCTCACTCATTAGAAGAGAATATACATGGCCCGGCATCCGAGATTTTGTTAAGCACTATTGTAAATCCTGTACTACGTGTTTACGCTCTAAATCACAGCGACACAAACCATATGGCCTACTCAAACAATTACCGATACCGGAAAAACCCTGGAACTCGATTTCTATGGATTTTATCGAGCACCTACCGGCATCCGAAGGTCACACAGCAATCCTAGTTGTTGTGGATCGGCTCTCAAAGCAAAGTATTTTCATTCCAACATATGACACGATAACATCTGTACAGTTAGCTGAATTATTCGTTACCCACGTATTTTCCAAGCATGGCGTTCTGTCACATGTCACATCCGATCGCGGATCCGAGTTTGTCTCTCACTTCTTTAGGTCACTCGGAAAAGCACTAGACATGAAGTTACATTTCACTTCGGGCTATCACCCGGAAGGCGATGGGCAAACCGAACGCATGAATCAAACCTTGGAGCAATACATCCGTGTCTATTGCAACTATCAACAAGACAATTGGAAATCACTACTACCGCTGGCCGAATTCGCATACAACAACGCACCGAATGCCACTACTGGCATTTCGCCTTTCTTCGCAAATAAAGGCTACAACCCCAACATCGCAATCCACCCGGAACACGATCTCGCATCCGCCCGTGCTCAAGACTTTGTTACAAACCTCGACGAGCTACATCAAGAACTTCGTAAAACTATCGCAATGGCTCAAGAACGATACCAATGGTCTGCGGATAAAAACCGACTTCCACCTCCTGATTTCAAGATCGGAGACCGAGTATTCGTTAAAGCCGAGTTTTTCCGAACTACTAGACCTTCTAAGAAGCTCTCTGAAAAATATTTAGGTCCTTTCGAAGTTATAGCACAAGCCGGCACACTTTCATGGACGCTTCGGCTCCCCGACAACATGCGTGCAGTGCACCCGGTATTTCATGTATCTATGTTAGAACCTTGTGTTCCTAACAATATACCGGATCGCATACAGCCACCACCTCCACCCGTGATTATTGATGGGGAACCCGAATTCGAGATATCAGAAATCCTAGACTCAAAAATCGACAATCGCCGACGCTCATGCAAATTACTTTATTTGGTCAAATGGGCTGGCTATGAAGGTACAGATGAAGAAACTTCATGGATCCTAGCTACAGAGCTCGGTAATGCCTCGGAAATCGTTTTAGGGTTTCACCAAGCTTATCCGAACAAACCCGGTCCTCTCAATTCCTTATAAGTCTATCACGCGGTACCCGACCTTTTTCCGACTATGCCTTATGTTTTCACGCTATGATTTGTTTGTTTAAAAAGAAAAACCGATATATTTCACTATCTAATTTTCTCCCTCTACAACTTCTCCCTCCTCTCCGACCTCCGAACCCACCTCCGCACCGACAGCCACCGATACCACATCACCGACCTTCTCCGAAACCCCAATTTCATGCCCACCGCAACTCGAGACTTCCAAATACTGCTCAAGTTGACCACCGAGAGACTCGATAACACTGGTCTGTTTCTCCAGCCCGACGCCCAAGAGTCGCAATTGCTCAGTTACGAGCCCTTGTTGTCGCAACATCTCATATCGGTACCGGCTCGTCTCCGAGAAGTAGGTCCGCATGAGGCGGTTTTGCTCTTCTAGAGCATCGGCCTGTCGCTCCTGGAATGAGCCATCGGCCCCCGGAAAAACACACCCAAGCTTCTGATCAGCGCACTCTTGACAAGTGCGGCCCCGACCATTGGTCCGGGGATGACAGGTTCGACCCCGTTTCGTGCACCGATTGCACTTGGGGTCATTTTCGGGCCCCGCCTTGGGGGCCTGCTTTTGTTTCTATAGAAAAAAATTATTTAGGAAGTTTTTATTTTAGGAAACCGAACCCACCTTGGGGCTCGACGGCCCCGGTGCATCCTCCTCGTCCTCCTCTCCCTCTTCGTCATCGGACTCCGAAGGCGTTGCAGCCTTGCGCTAACAGATATTGTCAGTAAGGTTCGCAAAAGACACCAGAGCCGACTCACTTTTCCCTCCCGCTTCTTTTTCGCCGCCTCCTCCCGTGCCCGATCGGCCTCCTGCTGCTTGTTCTTTGCAAGCACTGCTTCCCAGTGCTTGCGCGCGGCCTCTTCTGCCGCCTGTTTCTTTTCCTCGGCCTTGATGGCCGCCAACTCCTCCTTCTCTTTCCGCTCCTCCTCTTCACGCGCCTTTTTCTTCTGCTCGAGTATACGCCGACGCTCTTTCACGTTCGCCGTACCACTCGGCGCCGACATGGGCGCAACTGTTAACCTAACCGGGAAGGGCTTTGACCCCGAGCCTATGGTCATGGTGGTTAGAGGAAGGGAAGTGGAATTTCAAGCGCCAGGAACTCTCAAACTTTTATATGCAAACTTTTGCCGAGTCACATGATGTTTGACACACCCAGCCGTACCCGACAAGTTTTTACGTACGGGATCTAGATTTTCGGCCTCCTTGGGATTTCGGCCAAAAGGGGAGATACTGTTACGACCGTGTCGCAACCCTATCGGCCCCGAGGTTATCGCCACTTGTCAACGTTTCAAGTCATCACCTCGGAAACCATCGGCCCCGAAGCTGACGAATGTTTCACGAAGATCAAACTCCATTTACGCCCACGTCAAATAACTCGTATTGTCTGGTCAAACTTTGATACGTCCCCTTTATTATGTTGATCCGTTCAATCTTATGTTTCGCATATGTCTATCTATATTTGTAGTCCTCGAACCATTTCCTTTTATCGTAATTCCGCTCTCGGTTATCATCGGCCTCCGAACTAATCATAAACTTCCCGTTCCTAGTCAAGCTTATTGTTAATACCGTGTTCCGCCCTTCTCCCCATTAGTATTTTCCAGACGCCTGTTACTTGTATATGAACCCGCTGTAATTGTAGTTACTAGACAATCAGAATATCGACTCAGAATACCCTCATACACCTGTATCAGTCTCATACTAAGACTTCCCCCATCCGCCTTCGCGTGCGCTCGCCCACTCCCGGCCCCGACCCCTTGGCCCGACGCTCGACTTGTCCTTCGATTCCGATCGGTATCACGCCGAAAGGTACTCACTAGGACTAGTCTTCGCCCGCCCGAAATTTAAGGACATCCTACGGATATTTGTGAGGGCGTAGCCCATAAGCTGAAGCCAAGTCCTTCCGATCGGTCCCTGTCGGCCACCGACATTAGTCAGTTTCCAGTTCTTAACAGCAACTAATAAATCATTTTCCATGTCAAAAATGCATCCATGCTCCCTCAAAGAGCAATAGAATGCTAGGGTTTTCATAAATACTTCTTGTGAAGCATTGAAGGCTTGTGAAACAGGTTTTCCTAAAAATAAAGAAGGCTGTTTGTTGAAAGAGCACTTTTTTATTCCACAACCTAAAGGATTAGATTTGTTTTAAGCTGAAAAAGATTGGTTTCAAAACTTGAACTTACACTTTATTTTAAGCTGTGAGCAGAATACTGACTCTCCAGTATGCCTGTCATGCAACATATGACATTTGATATTTTCTCGGCCACCATGTTGGCCTCCAAGAGAATACTGAATATTTTCCTTTGGGTCTATGTAGTTTTCAGAGTTTACAGGGAAAAAATGAGCAACAGAACCCTTTAAAACAGCTGCAGCTTCTGGAAACTCCACAATAACACCTGTTGGGTGATATATAAATGAGTCTGCGTAACTTTTGCGTATCACTTGATTTTTTTTGAGTAGTATATCTTCGGCACTGAATAATTGGGATGGAGGAGCATTATATTTTTGAAGGGGAAGAGGTGGACTAGCAGGCTGTGTATTTTGTGTGACAAGACAACAGATATTGTCAAGTTCTAATGGCAAGTCAGTTTGATTTGAGTATTTGAGTAGCCCAACATCTTCGAGAATTTGCCTTGCTTTTTTTACTGCTTTGACTTGCTCGGATGTGAGGGACATGGGATGGAAGAGCTCGGACCATTTACAATGTTAGTCTAATACTCACAAATAAATAATAAATAGCTTAATAAAGTATAATATAAATAAATATTGCTATAAAAAACCTGAAATGTCTTAGGTCCGAGGTGTTTTAACATGCATATATCCCTCGTACCGAACTGGAGATTTGAGCTGTGTTGCTGACTAAGCAGTCTAGTATTTTTTTTCACCTTGATACCGTCCTCCGTGGATGTTATCTGACTCATATTGGCTAAAATATTGACAATCTCAATTGACGAAGGTGATATATACAGTATGTGGGTATGTGCACTGTTTTATGATATTAATGGCTTTCTTTTCTTTTTAACTTCACATGTATTTTGTAAAGCTTGGTGTCGTCATGCTGAAGAGCCGAGTGGAGGAATCTGGATGATTCAAGACACATGCTTGCCACTCTATACTGCTCTGGTGATTACCAGTCTTATTTTATTTTATTTTATTTTTACTTAAGAGGAATGTTAGGAAGTCATTACAGGCTCAATGACGTTGTTGAGTCAGTCACTACACGGAGATCTCATTAACAACACCATGGAGATCTCTTTCACAGAAACATGGAGATCTTTAGGTTATCATGGAGATAAAGGTGAGATTGTACTATACACTTCATATTTGTGCGCCGGCTGATTTTCTTCATAACATCTCAATGTTTTCCACTCATATTCGGGATACAGTACATAGGATTGTCATGGATCTATGGGCGTCGAAAGAGATTGGTGCGTCATCGTAAAATTATTCAGCATTGTCTAACTGATACATAAAGAGACATAGATTTCAACTCCCCAACCACTTGACCACCTCTGCCACCTTTTCTACCACCCTATCCACCAGTAATACCAATATCACAAAGATCTACATGTCCTCGACTTCTCTCACAGACACAGGTGTGGGTGGCCGACTGCGTGTACCCTCTCGACTTGCATTGAGCGCTGCTACTACACGTGCACAAATTCGTGCCATGGATCCAGCCATGAGGAGAGATCTCTTTGCAGAATACATCACATTGCAAAAGCATTCTAAAAACCTTGTTTTTTTTGACCGAGAGTTTGATGAGGCGCGAGAGTTTCCTTAGTGAGTACTTATGCTTTACTTTTTGTTTATCTTTTTCTAACCTGCTTATCTAGTCCAATGTCACAAGGCCGTGTCATTTATCCAGAGGGTATCCCTGCCTATCTAAACATGCGACGCATCAAATTCGAGTGTTTTTGCGCATTGTTGTCGCCTGTATTGCTATTTGTAGAGGTGAAGACCATCGCTGGACGAACCCGCGCATCCTGCTCTGATTGCGGCTTAAATGGTAAGTCGGATAGTGCTTATATATTGCGCATCGTTTGCTAAATCATGCCTAGTCAGTATTGACGAGAAGTATGTGAGTGCCAACCTTGCGGCAGATTATCCCACACAGGATAAAGATGGCGGTGTGTTGCAAGTGTGTATGTGACAACTAAGATAATCTAATATTTTTACAGCTGTCTCGCCGGTGTCTTCTACTCCATATCGCCGTATTCCACCTCGCGCTCCTCTTCATAGGAGGGTACTTATAACAACTCGCAAGCGATCTTCTCTTGCATATGCAGCGAGTCATCCTGTGGTAGCTGGTGAGTACAGTTGTATAATTAATAACTACCTTCAAATCTTACCAGCAATAGCATTGGTACCGCCTGGTATTCAAGCAGCCTCACGATCCCGACTTCAACGTGCGACCGGAACCCATGCCGTCACTCAGCAGCACGAAGTACGCTCACCCCTTTTTTCTACCCCCACTCATTTTCGTTCGAGCCAATCGAGCAGTAGTCCCATCGGCGGAATAGTCGTTGGCCCAAGTCATAGTCGTTGCTCAGCTCCCACTGTCGACAGGTCGAGTTGTGATCGTTTATCTCCCACCAGCAGCTTGGACACCGATCGAGATGGAAGCCCTGATATACTTGAATTTTGTAATGAATGTGCTGCTTATTTCCCTCCCAAGGCATTCAAGGCTCACATTGCAGACTGTCGCGGCCATCGTGCGTAATGTCTTGCCACGCAGCTTACCCTCCTATTCTCGTTTTTTATTATCGTTCTAATTTTTTTTAATAAGATTGTAAAGTACATATATTTCAATGCTACGAGATTGGGCTAGACTGTGCATATTTATAAGTGACTATATAGAATTACAGCAACTTGAGATCTAGGCGGCCAGAAATGTTATTTAACACCCATGGCTCGCATTATTTATTGCGTCTTTGACAAATACGAAGTGGCTGGTGGCCTTACAGCGGAGTGAAGTCGACCTCATTTGATTTCACACTTGATGCCATCAGATCTGGAAGGACATACGCGAATGGTAACAATCGACCTATAACTCAAGTGCAGCAGGGTGCGGCAAAATAACTAATTAGGTCGGAGCTCAGGGGGTTATGCGGCAAGTTGCAAATAGAAGGAAGATACACAGGTGGCACTTCGCGGCGGTTGCAAATAGAAGATACACAGGTGGCACTTCGCGGCGGTTGCAAATAGAAGATACACAGGTGGCACTTCGCGGCGGTTGCAAATAGAAAATACACAGGTAGGAAGCCTTTCGGGGAAATGAAAATATACCGTGGCGCCAAGGGGCTCCGACGTCGGGTTTCTTCCCCCCCTTTTAAAAAGCTCTCCACCACAGCTCATCGCACACAGGATAATTAGCTAGTTTATTGGTTATTTTATTGGCTATATCCACCCTATAACGAACGCTATGACCCACTGCGATCGTCCCATTGCATCATAAATACTCGACATCGAATGAAGATCGGACGAACACGTGTGTGGGAAAACTCCAACAATAGCGTGACACACTGGCTGGCCATAGATCTGTCACATCAATATTCGCTACGTCGTGTCATATCGCCTCATTGAGCCCCCAGCTACTTTTATTTATTATAAATAAATTGATAAACTCCCAGACAAATGATATTAAAAGCAGTGTAGTCTAGCTAGCCAGGTGACCATGACAACGCAAGGTCACCAGCGTCCACCAGAGCGCCGCTGGGCGGACCACCACCTTATCACTCGCCGCAAACAGTTGTCTCCGAAGATTGAACTTTGTCAGCTAGTGTAGAGGGTGGCTAGGGGAAACGGGATAGTAACGGTTTCGAGCCGACGAGAGCTCTCATCAGGGGGATACCGCTACCCCGACCGTTTCGCCCATCCAGAATTACTGATTAGGAGTCTACTACTGAGCCTGGTCCAAAGGGAGTGATAAGATAGTTGATTCGTGCCGACCTACGCGTGCATCGAACTCTGAGAATCTTGGTGACCCAGTGGTGGGTAGTATACGGTTGGGAGCGAGTACCGAGGCCAGCAGGTTTCCCTGCTGGATCGGATTTGTCGATGTCCATACAGCAAGACAATGGTGGACATTATGAAAATTAGAAGGAAAACCTCCTGGCAATGTCGAAAACGGCCATCAATATGAAAATTAGCCCTCAAGCATTAAAAGTATGTATCTAATTAATATAGTAAAGAAATGATTTGCGAGAGAATGAGGAATTATTTGCTAAATTCCTGTTAGCGCTGATGGTGACAATAGTGGATCCCATCGTCAGGGTATGCTGCTTCGCAATCATCGCAATACAAGTACCTGCACGAATCCACAACTCGCCATTTCCTGTGTAGGGCCCGAATTTTTAACATAAAATTCACAAACATATCCTATAGCCCCCCTTTACCTAGCACACGCTTAATCGACCCACTCAACTTTTCGCCATCAGCACCGGTCGCCTGTAACGGGAGCGGACCTGGTGGCGGACTTGGCACGGGGCCTTGTCTCAGGAGGTAAATAGAGGTAGATTATTTTCCGATCATTACACCGAGCCTTACATCGCCCCCCTCAACTCGCTGCCATCAACACCGGGAATCCTGCAAGTTACTATCCATCCTATTTCAACACTAATGTCACAGAGTCATATCCTAATGAATTTTATTCTTACACATCTCCTTTTTGGTCCAGATAATAAGACTTTTTTATAAAAACTTAATTTTAGATGCTATTATATAAATACAGCAACAGAAATTTGTCTCATTATTGCAGGAGAATAATTTCTTTATTAGAAATTGATGATTACACATTTTAAAAGTCTGAGTGCGTGTCTGGGGGACGGTACAGCGCATAAGACTTAAGTTGACGCTAATGGGATGAGATCTGGCCGGATGCCGAGGGCTGACCGGGGGACTCACCCCACCGGTCTACATATATACTAAACTACCCACTAAACCCACTAAACCCAATGAGTTTATACTCTCGCGCAAAAAAAAAAAAAAAAAAAAAAAACAGTTCAACAGTTTGCGGCTGGAAGGAGGTAGGTCTCTAGTTGTGCGCCATCCTACCACCTATCAACACTTACACATTCATTTAAGTATTTATTACGTTAGTCATAAACTTTCAGGCTGGTTCATCGCTCACCGATGTGTTCAACAGCCAGACTAGCATTTGCAGTCATTCCAAGTTGGCTACCGCATTATGCTAACCGCAAAAGAAGATGTGACTCTTGTCATCTTTATCATATCCATGATCTTCGTGATTCGGGCTACTAAGATCCCTTTTAAGTTGCCCCACTTTAAGAGACAAGTCACAATCCCAATCAATCTAACAACCGCGCCTATCCTTGCCATTGCTATTCTGTGGGCGTCACAATGCATTGATCCAAGCGTTATTCGGAAAGGCATTGTTGGTACGGAAGGCGTCAAACCCTATAATATTCTCATCCTTTTTTTCTCCCTCGCCTACATGGCGATCACACTGGATGTCACAGGAGTCCTTCGAGCAGCTGCGTACTGGGTAAGCAATAAGGGCGGTTCCGACGGGTGGAAGCTTTACTTTTACTTCTACGTCTTATTGACACTTTTGAGTGTAATACTTGGCAACGACCCCGTCATTCTCTCAGGAACCGCATTTTTAGTTTACTATACGGAGGTTGTCGAGGAGCTGAAACCTCTTCCTTGGCTCATCACCGAATTTGCGGCCGCTAATACAGCGAGCATGGTGCTGTTTGTTGGAAATCCCACCAATGTTGTTATTTGCGAGGGTTTCAACGTGAATAACGCCGCATTTACTGCGTATACCATCCTTCCCTTTATAGCCTGCAATATCGCATGCTTCGTAGCCCTCGCACTTCAATATGTCACGTCGAAAAATCTGCCCAGACACATCACCTCCACTACATTGGATGTCCGTTCCGTACTGGTGGATCCCGTCAGTGCTTGCGTCGGCAGTATTTTGCTCGGATCGTGTCTGGTCGTTATAATCGTGGTAAGTTTTTTTAAGATTGACGTATGGAAGATCAGCCTACCGTTCGCCGTGGCCAAATTTATTTTCGATTTCGCTTGGGATTACTACAAACCTCCTACCGCCATCCCGGTACTGGACCTGGAAGTGCCCAGCTCAGATAAAAAATCGACCCGTAGAGTCAATTCACCCATCAATGATAGCTTGATTTTGGGAGACGTCTCGAAGACTGCCGCACCTGATACTCAGGCCCAAGGGACAGTCTTTTCAAGAAATCCGACACTTCAAAACGGTTTGCCAGTCGGTGGGAAACAAACCGAGAGAAATCCCACTATTGAGAAACCACAATCGACGGTTTTGGAGAGGGACTTTTGCCTATTTTCTGGTATACTGGATGCTGAGAGACAAGACAGCCTCCCTTTAACAGAATCAACACTTGTCAACAGTGTATCAAGCGGTTTGGGACTAACTGACGGTATAACTGTACCCGAGCCTGTCACAATGGGTATTAAGAAACAAGAAGCTTCCCCTTCAACAGATTTGCCATCTGTGGAGAGTGTATTGGTTCCCTCGAAACAAATAAAGATGCCCACCAAAGCTCACACCAAGGATCCTGATGGACAAGCCACTCTCCCTTTATCACCTGTAAACAATAGGTTCCCCCCGACACAAATAAAGAAGATTCCGACCAGTCAACCATCAGCGGATTCCTCCAACTCCCTTTATGACCGTCTTAAATCACGTTTTCCCACTTTCTTCACTGCTCTTCCTCGGCTGCCTTTCGCCCTTGTTCCGTTTGCGTTCTCCCAGTTTATCTTAATCGAGGGGCTTGCATATCAAGGTTGGATCGACGTGTTTGCCAAATGGTTAGTTCGTGCTTCACATCGCCAAATGCATTCCACTATTTGGCTTGTTGGGGTCCTTGGTGTGATTTTATGCAATATCTCAGGAACGAACATCGGTGCCACCATTCTCCTCACTAAAGTCGTTCGTGCCGCGAATATGCCACCACATACCTTTCGAGCCGCCGCTATCTCTCTCGCTGTGGCGAGCAATATTGGTGCGGTCAGTTTCACGTTTTCCGCAAGTTTGGCAGGATTGTTATGGCAGACGATTTTGGCCCAAAAGGGAATCAAAGTCAAACAGACCGAATTTGCTAAATGGAACTTGTTGCCGTTAGGGGCGATGACGTCCGTGGGATTAGGGATGGTTTCTATTGAAATGGCGGTTCTGTATAAAGGTGCGAAAAGCTGATACCATTTTCACGGTGAGTGTTTGTTTGCGTTCTCGCCTGTGATATTGATGTATCTCTTTCCTTTTCTCTGTGCTGTGGAAGTAGGTTTTAGCAAGTCCTTCTCAGGGATAGTGACATTACCGGAAGCAATGCCAATAGTTGTCAGGGCCAGGTTGACCCCCGATGATCTGACCTTTAGGCCTGACCCGGACCCCGCCAAAGTATAAAGTGGGTGAGGTCGATGAGGTCGGTGAGAGGGGTGCCATTAAATGCTGCCTGTGGATGAGATATGTCATTAGAGTGTCTCGCTCATCAAAGACTCATCAATGATGTGAGGATGATGTTGCTTAATCCACTTTCATAACACTTTAATCTTGTATTACTCGGGTTTTGCCTGATGTTTCTCTGAAGAAGTTGCTAAAAAGTGAAATTAAATGTACTATAGTGCGATGAAATTATTTGTACATTAATCTCCTGATTTTCCTCGAATTTATGGAATTTATTTTGTATTTTTATCGTATAAATTGAGGGCGTTTCTATTCTTTTCGAACAAAATATCACCAAACCGGCACAACAAAATTCACAATGTGCAGGAATATTACATAATCATTTGCCTATTCAGGCTGCCAGTGATTAATACCAAATACTTAAATTATTTTACCTTGTAGTGAATTGAGTATTTGCTATTAAAAATAGTATGAGTTGACTCTATTGCAATACACAATCTACAAGGGTTTAATAAGCTTGTAATGAAAGTACTTGTGTCTCAATATCTTGTGTCAGTTAGTATAGCACCTCCTGACAATATAGGTTTGGTGCTCTGGGAGGTGTATAGTGGTTCTGACACACATTAACCTCCAAATGCATGGTCCACAATTAGCATCTTCATATGAAAAGTTGCAATAATTGGTGGACTCCCCCTATAAAAAGGTGTGTTTCATCATCAAATTTAACATTTGCACATTTTGATAAAGCATTGGACCTTTTTCCAGAAGATAGTATTAAGATAAGACTAATACATCACATCCCCTGAATCTACATCCTTGGTCATACTGAACACCTCCTTTCTCCCCTTGTGTATCTCTAGAAAGTCCAATTCCCTCTACTCACCTTGAACCAATGGACATCCACCTATCACATGCTATGATGGAAGCTTAACATCATTCTGGATAAGTGAGAAGGCTAAATGAAAGTGAAGAGCTGTCAACCAAGAAACAAAGCTCATTGTCAAGAATCCCACACTGGACCTCTCATCAAATGACCTCTTTAGTCAAACCATTCCTTTCATTTATGCTCTCAAACTCTACCGAAGTCACTTCATGCTGCCCACCAGCCCCTACCCCCTGGATGTGAATTGCCATCAACTACCCTTCTGCACAGTTTACTGTCAGGAGAGTAGGCAATTAGGATCAGCCTTGCAGCAACCATTGGGAAGTGTGAGCTGTAGTGGGTTATCCCCACTTGTGGATACAATGGTGGATTTTTACCTGTTCATTGATGACTCAGCTAAAAGAGAAGACTTAGCAAAGGGTACCAGAGAAATTAAGCTTTCCTTGTTCAGACAACTCCTAGTAGACTCACCTTGTATCCCCCCAGATTATCTGAATACACTCCCAGTAAATGAATTCATGGATCTGCTCAAGATATTGTTACTGTTAGGATCCTTATCTTTCAGGCCTCTGCAGCTTGTTTCTACCTCTTGTAACCCTCCACCACCCCACTATTGGAACCCCTGACCATGGTGTTGTAAGATGTTAATGGTATATAGAAAAATGGACAAGGTTTTGTTTGTATGACTAAGCTACTGTAACATACTTAGCTGAGCATATTTGAATAAACTATGAAAGTATGAGTTTTCTCAATGACATGCAACACAATACTATACATAAGTTCCAACACACCCACTTTGCATGTTGTTGAGAGCTTGTAGTAAATTGTTAAGTGCCATGTCGGGAACTTATTCCGGAACTATCAGAAAGTCACTGGGAAGTCGGGAACTATCGGATAGGGTCAGGACGTTGGCTTCAGCTTATGTGCTGTGCCTCTACGCAAACGCTCAAAGTCCTTAATTTCAGAGGTGAGACTTACAATGGAAGATATGGATATTCAGAGTTCCGAAGAGTTCCGAATATCGAGCATACAGAAAGATGGGAGAAGGAATAAGAAACTAAGTCAATATCAGATCTAAGGTAAAGTACAAATTCATGGAAACTAATATAAGTCTACTCGTTATTGTACTACAAACTAAGACCATAATAAGATGGAAACGGAAGTGTTCTTAAACGGAAATACAATAAGACATATTAGGGAGACAATATTCCGAAACGGGAATACAACAAACAAACGAGTGAATACTTGTCAATGGACAAATTACCAAATGCGGAACAAGGGAAGAACGCAGATGATACAGTAACTATGATGTTCCGTAGTCAGAGATCGGAAGTTGGATATTGAAACATCCGGGAACGGGTCGTAACATAAATCCATACACACCCAATGAAAAACTGTGCCCACTTGATGCAAAAACCATTTGGAAAAATTTAAAACACACCCACTGCACCCACTGCACCCACTAGATGCAAAATCTGTCCTAAACGTTGAAATACATCTGCTGCACCCACTAGATGCAAAATTTGTCTGGTACTTTTGGTGTTGAATCAAACCTTGAAGCATCCTTACTTCTAGAATACATTCTCCCAACCTCCCAGACCAAAATGCCAGACCTTGGAGCCCTGCTTGCAACTCCTAGTCCATGCAATGATATCAGATATGCAATATAAAATTACTCTCCCCTGTGCTAGCAGTGAGAGCCTCTAGGTTTTTGGTAGGTGATCTACTTGACAATGAATCAACTGGCTTCAGTGTGGGACAAAAACATGTGATATGACCTTCACCATTGCATCTATAGCAATTTCTTGGCTGTTTCACAATTGGTGAGTCTGTTTTCATTTTCATGGCAATTTGACTCTTAGTGTCCTTCTGGCCTTTCAAGTGGCTTTCTTCTTCTACCAGTGCTGTGGAAATATCCTCAATGGTAAGTGATCCCACATGCTGCATAAGAGCAGTTGCAACCACACCAAATTCCAGAGCTAAACAATAAATGAGGACATCCAGCACATCCTCTTCATGTAACTCAACTCCAATCACTTTAAGCTGCAAAGTGAGAGTCAAAATGCCATGGACATATTCCATCACTGTGATATGAATTGAATTTCCTTCAATAAAGTTGAATAATAATCATAATATATTCTACCTAAACCAAATAGAGAAGCCTCATTCAATGAAGTATAGATTCACCCTGTCAATGAAGTAAGAGGCTAATACCAGATGTGAAGGCTCATGTTACAACCGGAATTCCTGCCAGACTCCAGGCACTAACTTATACACACCCGCACCCTATACGCACCAATTGTCAGTTTACCAGAATTCCTGCCAGACTCCATACATCAGACTTGTCCACATTCGACTTTATTATGTTGTGTATCAGTCACCGGAATACCTGCCGGACTCCATCCCTGTCTATGTCCAACCTCATCCCACGTGTCAGTCACTGGACCTGCTTGGAAAACCCATCATCCCTCTAACTGAGCCCCATTCCCATTTTAGTCAATGACCTGTCATGATTTGGACTCTGCTCCCACTCCATTTCCTGTTATGGTTTATGATTTGTCACGATTCGGACTCTGCTCCGTTCTGTCCCATTCCTAGCACCAAATTTGGTGTTTACTTATCTCGTTTTATGTTTTGCTAGTTTCATTTCATTATTACTGGATTTGGTATGTTATTCATTCCACAGTTTATATAGTCTGGCAGATGTTGTACATACAATCCAGTCAGAAAATTGGCTTAGATTCTTCCCAGTAATTTAGTACATTTTCCGCTCTAAACTCCTCCTTGAATTACACTGCTCTCGCTAGTCGGAGCCCATGGGCTCCAATGCATCTATCTCTCAACTCCAACTTATTTATCTCGACTCCCCGACCTCTTGACCCATGACCTCCGACCTACAACCCCTCGACCCACGAACTCCACCTGGACTCCCCAGGTTTCCCATCCACCTGTTTTGAAATTGGACAGCACGATCTCATGAGGGTGCAGCCTATAAGCTGAAGCCAAGTCCTACCAGATTCCCCGTGGGTTTCTCCAGAAACCCACCATGTACGTACCCTTAACAGCTCACTGAGGTAATATTGAAGAGTTACAACAATACAAGACTCAGATTATTAATACAGAAACTAATATACAGATGATGGTCAAGATTTTCTGACTGAGGTCCTTCACTTTTCTCATTTATGCCTTTCTTTGTTAAACTGTTAAGAACTGAAAACTGACTAATGTCAGTAGGCCAACAGGACCGATCAGAAGGACTTGGCTTCAGCTTATATGCTGCACCTCACAAATATCCATCGGGTGTCCTTAAATTTTGGACAGGTGAAGACTAGTCCTGACAAGTACCTCTCAGCAAGTTACCGATCGGGACTGAAGGATAAGTTGAGTGTCGGGCCAAGGGGTCGGGGACTGAGAGTGGGCGAGCGCATGTGAAGGCAGAGGGTGGAATACTTAGTATGAGACTTCTAGAGATGTATGAGGGTATTCTGAGTCAATATTCTGATTGCCTAGTAACTATGACTACAACGGGTTCATATACAAGTATTTGGCATCTAGAAAATACTAACTAGGAGAAGAGCGGGAAACATTATTGACAAATAAGCTTGACTAGGAATGGGAAGGTTATGATTAGTTCGGAGGCCATGAAATAACCAAGAGCGGGATTATGAGAAAAGGAAATAGTCTGAGGGTTACAAGTATATATAGACATATGTGAAACATAGAGTAGAACGGATCATCATAATAAAAAGGGGACATATCAGAGTATAACCAGATAGTACAAGTATATTTTGATGGGGGCGTAAATGGAGTTTGATCGCTGTGAAAACATACATCAGCGTCAGGAGGCTGATGGTTTCCAATGCAATGACTTAAATGATAACTTGAAATGTCGATAGGTGGCAATAACCTCGGGGACTGTCAGGTTGCGACACAGTTGTAACAGTATCCCCTCATTTGGCTGAAATCCCAAGGAGGCCGAAAATCTAGATTCCATACTTAAAAACTTATCAGGTACGGGTGGTGTGTCAAAACATCATGTGACTCAGTAAAATTTTACATATAAAAATTCGAGGGGTGCTGGTGCTTGATTTCTTTACTTCTCTTCCCTCAACCACCATGACCATTGGCTTGGGGTCGAAACCCTTCCCAGTTCAGTTAACAGTTGCTCCCATGTCAGTTCTGAGTGGGCCATTGAGTGCTCAAGAACATTGTCACCTTCTCGAGGAGAAAAGGAAAGCGCATGAGGAGGAGGAGCGGAAGGAGAAGGAGGAGCTGGCAGCCATAGAGGCAGAGGAGAAAAAACTGGCAGCAGAAGAGGCTGCATGCAAGCACTGGGACACAGTGCTTGCAAAGAAGAAGCAGCAGGAGGCCGATCAGGCGTGAGAGGAGGAGGCGAAGAAGAAGCGAGAGGGAAAGGTAAGTCGGGTTCCTGTTCTTTTGTGAGCCTTGCTGACTTTTTTTCAGTGCAAGGCAGCAACGCCTTCAGAGTCCGATGAGGAGGGTGTACCAGGGCCATTGAGCCCCAAGGTGGGTTCGGGTTCCTATTATTTTAATTTTCTAATTTTTTTTGATTATAGAAACAAAAACAGGCCACCAAGGCGGGGCCCAAAAATGACCCAAAGTGCAACCAGTACACTAAATGGGGTTGGGCTTGCCATCCACGGGCAAGTGGTTGGGGCTGCACCTGTCAAGAGTGTGCCAACCAGAAGCTCGGGTGTATATTCCTGGATGCTGACAGGAACAGGTCCTACCAAGAATGGCAGGCTGATGCTCTAGAAAAGCAAAACTGCCTCATGCACACCTATTTCTCGGAGACGACTCAGTTCCGATTCAAGACACTGTGACAACAAGGACTCATGACTGAACAATTGTGACTATTGGGCGTCGGGTTGGAAAAACAGACCAGTGTTATTGAGTCGTTTGGGGAACAGCTTGAGCAGTACTTGGAAGTGTCAAGTTGCGATGGAGTTGGGCCTGGGGTTAGTGTATTGGAGAAAGTTGGTGAGGAAGTGTTGGTGGCCATTGGTCAGGGGGAAGGTTCAGAAGCTGGGGAAGAGGGAGAAGTTGTGGAAGAAACTTTTAGATAGCCAATATAATGAATTTAAAACAAAACAAACAAAGCGTGAACATAAAAGGCATAGTCGGAAAAAGTTTGGGTCCCATGTGAATGACTTATAGAGAATTTAGAGGACTGGGTTTATTCAGACAAGCTTGATGAAACCCTAAAACGATTTCCAATGCATTGCCAAGCTCTGTAGCTAGGATCCATGAAGTTTCTTCATCTGTACCTTCATAGCCAGCCCATTTAACTAAATAAAGTAATTTGCATGAGCGTCAGCAATTGTTGATTTTTGAGTCTAGGATTTCTGATATCTCGAATTCAGGTTCTCTGTCAATAATTATGGGTGGAGGTGGTGGTTGTATACGATCCAGTATATTGTTAGCAACACAAGGTTCTAACATAGATACGTGAAATACTGGGTGCACTGCACACATGTTGTCAGGAAGCCGAAGTGTCCATGAAAGTGTGCCGGCTTGTGCTATAACTTCAAAAGGACCTAAATATTTTTCAGAGAGCTTCTTAGAGGGTCTAGTAGTTCGGAAAAACTCGGCTTTAACGAATACTCGGTCTCCGATCTTTAAATCAGGAGGCAGAAGTTGATTCTTATCTGCGGACCATTGGTATCATTCTTGGGCCATTGTGATAGTTTTATGAAGTTCTTGATGTAGCTTGTCAAGGTTTGTAATGAAGTCTTGAGCATGGGTGGATGCGAGATTGTGTTCTGGGTGGATTGCGATATTAGGGTTGTAGCCTTTGTTTGCGAAGAAAGGTGAAATGCCAGTAGTGGCGTTCGGTGCGTTGTTATATGTGAATTCGGCTAGCAGTAGTAGTGATTGCCAGTTATCTTGTTGATAGTTACAATAGACACGAATGTACTGTTCCAAAGTTTGATTCATGTGTTCGGTTTGGCCGTCACCTTCCGGGTGATAGCCCGAAGTGAAGTGTAATTTTGTTACGACTGTGTCGCAACCCTTCGCAAGCCGTCGGTCCCCGATGGAATACCCTCGTTATACGTCTTCAACAATACAACCCTTCGCAAGCCGTCGGTTCCCCGACGCTGACGTATGCTCTCCGGTCAATCAAACCCGACTACGCCTTTCTGTCTGGTTATGCTTTGATATGTCCCTTTCATCATGTTGATCCGTCTCATCTTATGTTCCACATATGTCTATCTATATTTGTAGTCCTCGAACTATTTCCTTTTATCGTAATTTCCATTCTCGGTTATCATCGGCCTCCGAACTAATCATAAACTTCCTGTTCCTAGTCAAGCTTAATGTTAATGCCGTTTTCCGCCCTCCTCCCCATTAGTATTTTCTAGACGCCTGTTACTTGTATATGAACTCGCTGTAATTGTAGTTACTAGGCAATCAGAATAATGACTCAGAATACCCTCATACGTCTGTAGCAGTCTCATACTAGAAGAACCCCCCTTCCGCCTTCGCGTGCGCTTGCCCATTCTCGGCCCGATCCCTTGGCCCGACACTTGACCTGTCCTTCGGTTCCGATCAGTATCTCACCGAAAGGTCCTTCTTAGGATTTAGTCTTCGCCTGTCCAAAATTTAAGGACAACCTACGGATATTTGCGAGGGCGCAGCACATAAGCTGAAGCCAAGTCCTTCCGATCGGTCCCCGTCGGCCACCGACATTAGTCAGTTTCCAGTTCTTAACAAATTTCATGTCTAGTGCTTTTCCAAGTGACCTAAAGAAATGAGAGACAAACTCGGATCCATGATCGGATATGACATGCAATGGATGGAAAATACATGGGTGACTAATAATTCAGCTAACTGTACAGATGTTACTGTGTCATATGTTGGAATGAAAATACTTTGCTTTGTGAGCCGATCCACAACAACTAGGATTGCTATATGACCTTTGGATGCTGGTAGGTGCTCGATAAAATCCATAGAAATTGAGTTCCAGGGTTTTTCCGGTATCAGTAATTGTTTGAGTAGGCCATATGGTTTGTGTCACTGTGATTTAGAGTGTAAACATGTTGTACAAGATTTGAAATAGTGCTTAACAAAATCTCAGATGCCGGGCCATGAATATTCTCTTCTAATGAGCGAAAGAGTTTTATTGAGGCCGAAATGTCCTGAGATCAGGTGATCATGCTTATGTTGTAAGATTCGCAGCCGAAGGGTGTCAGAATCCGGTACATAAATGTGGTTGTTAAGTCTAATGAAACCTTGTGAGTCTAGTGACCATCGGGGTTGATCAGGGTTGGATGGGTTATCGAGGTGTGCTTTGGTGACTGGGTCTAATGGAATTGCCAATAGTATATCTTGATGTAACTTTTGGGTATCCATAAGAATAACACTTTGCAAGACTGGATGAATGAGGTAAGTGGCTCAGATAGATGTGGACAGTTGTTTGGATGAAAACATAGGCTTAACATTATGCGGATTAACTGTGGTGTAGTCGCTACTCCCCTCTTTAGGATAGATGTCCCATCGTCTAGTCATAGTGTCGGGTTTTCCACCAAGGCAGCTGGGGCGAAAGTGGATTACCATATTGAAAGCAGAGAGGTATTTGGACCATCAGGCTTGCTGACAGGTGAGGAGTTTTGTGGTTGAAAAGTAAACCAAATTTTTATGGTCGGTAATAACATCTATCAGGTGAGCCAATCCTTCCAAATAATGTCGCCATGTTTTGAAAGCTTCAAATATCACAAGTCGTTCTGTCGTTCTTTATCGTGAACATCATAGTTGAGTTCAGGTGCTGAAAATGTGCGAGACAAAAAAGCTACTGGGTGAACTTCACCATTGGTGTCCAAAATGGACAATATCGCAGCAAGTGCATAATCCGAGGCATCAGTTTCCACAATGAGTTGAACATCGGGCTTCCAGTGTGACAAAATAGGAGCAGATGTAAATGCACTTTTCAATTCTCGGAATGCCATTTGGCACTCTTCGGAGAAGTTCCACGGGGTGTCTTTGCAAGTAAGATGAGTGAGCAGAATAGTAATTTTTGAGTAGTTGTGAATGAAACAACGATAAAAATTGGTGAAGCCTAAAAAGGACTGAATATCCTTAACCTTTCGGGGTTCCGGCCAATCTTGAATGACTTGAATTTTAGAGTCATCCATGCAGAGACTGTTGGGTCCCATCATGAAATCTAAATATTCAACTGTGTTGACATCAAAGGAACATTTTTTTACCATTCACAAAAAGACCATGTTTTTGGAGTCTTCAGAGGACCTCATGGACATGTTCGTCATGAAGTGTAGGATCTTCGGAGAATATGAGGATGTCATCTGAGTACACAATGACAAAGACGTCGAGGAGGTCGGAAAAGATGTCATTGATAAAACATTGAAAGACCGACGGAGCGTTGGTGAGGCCAAAAGGCATCACTAACCATTCAAAGGAGCCATAGCGAGTGCAAAAAGCTATTTTCCATTCGTCACCTTTGGCGATTCAAACCAAATGATAGGCGTGTTTGAGATCTATCTTTGTATAGATTTGGGCCTTCTGAGGGGCATCGAGTAAATCGGAGATTAGTGGTAACGGGTACTTATCTTTTCAAGCGATCACATTTAGTCCTCGAAAGTCAATGCAAAGCCAAAGAAAACCATCTTTTTTCCGAACGAATAGGACAGGGGCTCCATAAGGAGACTTTGAGGGTTGGATAAAACCTATAGCCAAGTGTTCATCCAAGAAATCTCGGATAGCCGATAATTCAGACTGTGAGAGAGGATAAACTGGGCCTAGGGGTAGATATGAACCTTCTTCAATATCAATTTTCAAATTGTAGGGCATGTGAGGGGCAAGTCGATCAGCTTTTTGTTTACTGAAGATGTCTGCAAATTTGTGGTATTTTTCTGGAACACCTTCCAAATCTGCGATCAGTTCAGTCACCAGGGATGCAAAGTGACCAGTGACTTCATCAACTTTAAGATTGACTGTAAATGCTTGGGAGCCGTCCAACTTGATGGCTCTCATAAAAGCTGCGGCATTTATTAGAGAGACAGATGGTGGAGAGCTCGGATTTGCCACAGGGGCCGGAGGTGCTGTAGAGGCCATATTTGCCGAAACAGGCAGAAATGGACCAGTCATATCGGGTGTTAAGAACTGAAAACTGACTAATGTCGGTGGCCGACAGGGACCGATTGGAAGGACTTGGCTTCAGCTTATGTGCTGCGCCCTCGCAAATATCCGTAGGGTGTCCTTAGATTTCAGATGGGCAAAGACTAATCCTAAAGAGCTCCTTTTGGTGAGATACCGATCGGAACTGAAGGACAAGTCGAGCGTCGGGCCAAGGGGTTGGGGCCAGGAGTGGGCGAGCGCACGCGAAGGCGGATGGGGGGGTTCTTAGTATGAGACTGTTACAGACGTATGAGGTATTCTGAGTTGATATTCTGATTGCCTAGTAACTACAACTACAGCAGGTTCATATACAAGTAACAGGTGTCTAGAAAATACTAATGGGGAGAAGGGCAGAAAATGGCATTAACAATAAGCTTGACTAGGAATGGGAAGTTTATGATTAGTTCGGAGGCCAATGATAACCGAGAGCGGGATTATGATAAAAAGAAATAGTTCAAGGACTACAAATATAGATAGACATATGTGAAACATAAGATTGAACGGATCAACATAATAAAAGGGATGTATCAAAAGTTTGACCAGACAATACGAGTTATTTTGACGTGGGCGTAAACGGAGTTTGATCTTCGCGAAAACATATGTCAGCTTCGGGGCCGATGGTTTCCAAAATGGTGACTTGAAAATGTTGATAAGTGGCGATAACCTCGGGACCGATAGGGTTGCGACACGGTCGTAACATCGGGCACCGATGGGGTTCAGAAATGGATACCACCCAATACCCAATCAATCAATGGATTGTAGCAGGTGAGCCAGTTATGTCCTAGAACCACGGACCAGCTCAGGTCCAACTGTGTTACAAAAAACGTAACTGTCTGAAAGGTTCCACATGGGAACCAAAGTCGGAGTTCACAGGCTTGTGAGATTATGGAGTTTGAGGTACCATCGAAGAGTCGGAGTGGAATCAGATCTATTGCATAGGTTTTTAACTGATTTTTTTAGGAAAAACTTATATCTATAAAACAATGGGTTGAACCTGAATCTACAAGAGCTCAAAAAGTAAGACCCCCGAGGGGTTCTGAAGTAAGATTTATGAACAAGGAATTGGGATCATACAGGGTGGATGCGTTAAGATGACAATTTTCCAGTGTGTGGGGAGATTCAACACAACTCTCCAACTGCATGGAATCCAGAGAGTTGCTTAATCTTTTTTTGACTGGGCAGCCAGCTTAGCCGGTTGTGAGGTCGTGGCCATATTGGCCGATCAGGCTTTTGTGGCCTTCGGGCATGCGGCGACTCAGTGTCCGGGATCTGTGCACAACAAACAAAGGTTGTTGTCCATTCGGCATTGCTTTTCCTGTGGTAGGAGCTTGCCATCAGAGCCGAGTTTGCCAGTTAAGTCAGGTTTGTCTTTATCTTGAGACTTATTCGACTCTTTGCCCTTGCCTTTTTTGTCATTAGAACCCTTGTTATCGGACTTCTTATCAGAGTTCGAGTTGCTGCTATTGTTGGTGTTTTGATTACCAGACTTGTTGGCATTCTTATTGTCCGATAATTTTTTGTCCAATGGGTTTTTGTGACTGATTTCTGAATGTCATTCCCAGTATCAGGCATCCGCATTGTGGGCCTTTAGATACATGAGGGGGAGAGTCTTCGGTTTGCCAGTCTCTCCTTTGGAAACTTCGTCTTTGAGGTGAGATGGGAGGCCGGAGTAAAACTGGTAATGGAGGGCCGAATTGCCCCAGTCGCAATGCATGGCAAGGTTGTTGAACTGGATGATGTAGTCGGTGATGCACTGGGTGTCTTTCATTTTGAGATTAGAAAGCATGGTTTTGGCATCACTGGTTTGGTCGTAGGGACCAAAGTTTGTTTTGAGTTCCTCAACAAAAGCATCCCAATCATGAAGCCAATCGGGATCTTCAGAGGTGAGGCTGGAGAATGTGGGTTCAAACCAAGCTACTGCAGAATCCTTAAGGTACGAGAGTGTGAAATTTATCTTTCAGTCATCCGTTGTGAAAGCAGCCAGGTGGTCCCAAAAGTTGAATTGACATTGCATAAGAAATGTCAGCAATTTCTTCAGGTTTGAACTGGTAAATGGTTTGGGTTTGTTGACTCAGGTTTGCCCAGGTTCTTTTTCCTTGGTATTGTTTTTAAGGAAGTCATTAGGGTACCTGAGAACAATTCCCATGTCTTGTCGGGGTCAAAATCCGGTTTTTGTTTTGCAGACTTCTTAGGACCACTAGTCTGAGGTATGGGTTGGTCACTATCCTCGGGTTCAGGTCCCGGAGCTGATTGATTGTTGACCTCTTCAGGTGCTTCAGGTTCGGTTGCTTCAGTAACTTCTTCAGCATCGCTGGTAATTTCCACGAAGCAGGATTCTTCAGAGGTTTCTGGTTGTGGGATTCTTGGAGTAGCTCGGGCTGTATACAGAAATGGAGACTTGAGAGTGGAAGATTCTGCTTCGCCACTTGGCTTGGCATCTTTTTTTCTCAGAGGCATGATTAACGGAAAATGCGAGTGTGAAATCAGAATATACTGTTAAGAACTGAAAACTGACTAATGTCTGAGTTCCGTACGATTGTAATAATGAACCTGAATACGGCACTTGAGTTGGGTGTGTACACATTCCTCACTCCAAAATCCCAACACAGGCACATAACCACTTCTCCTGCCCCCATCAAGGCCGAATTTGACATCACAAGTCACGCCTATCGAAAATGCGTGTCGTCGCTGTGCCTAACGAAAGCACACGAACTGAAATCAAAAGTCGGGTCACATAGTTCTGTCCAGACATATCTGATCTAGGTGCTGCCCTGCGAGTTATAAAACCTCTTGCAGCTAGTGAACCACCGACAAAAGTAAAGTGAAGGGGGTGGAGGGGAAAGAGTCCCTGTCTGTTGGCGAGATGTTGTCAGGGCATGGTGTTGCACAACCAGAGGGCTACAGGCATGTCAACATGTGTGAGAAGCACACTCGTGAATTTGACTGCGAGTGACGAGCACATTGACATGACTCGTGAATTCCACTGGAAGTCTGTGTTCATCAGCAAAGTCATTGAGGTGCGGTGTTGCACGGCCAGTGAGCTACGAGCGCATCGATGCAACTTGCAAACTCGACCTTAGAGTGTGCCACCGTCGTTGTTGCATCATCACGGACGTCGCACACCTTTCTGACACTTGTACTATGATGTCAACCTGGACCGCCGCTGCACCTCGTTGAAAGGCGTACGCTGCACTGAACCCAAACCCAAACTTGTGGACGCCTTGTTGCAAAGCGTCGCACACCAAACTTGAACCGAACCTGCGCACCTTGTCGAACAATGCTGCATATGATGGACGGGTAACTGGGCATTTGTGACGAGTTCCGTGTACCCAGGAGGGGAAAGAGCCCGTGTCCATTGGCGAAATACTGTCAGGGCATGGTGTTGCGTGGCCAGAGGGCTACAGGTGCATCAATGGGTGTGAGAACGATGCTCGTGAATTTGACCATGAGTGATGAGCGCATCAACGCAGCTCGCAAATTCGACTGCAAACGATGAGCACGTTGACGTGGCTCATGAACTCCATTAGAAGTCAGCATCCATCGGTGAGGTCATTGAGGCATGGTGTTGTGCAGCCCGTGAGCTACGAGCGCATCGATGTAGTGTATCTTCAAGCTGTGTTCCCACACCGCATTTGCGCACCCGTGTAGCACAAGTTGCGCACTCATGTAGCCCAGTCACACAGTCACACCGTTGCGCAGTCGCACCGTCACGCAGTCGCACTGTTGTACAGTCGCGCCATTGCGCACCCGTGCAGTGCGGTCGTGCGGTCACACACTCGTACAGCGTGATCGCGCAGTCACACACTTGTGCAGCACGGTCGTGCAGTCGTGAACTCTTGCAGCGCAGTCACACAGTCACACCACACAATCGCACCGTCATGCAGTCGCACCGTCGCACTGTCGCACAGTCGCGCACTTGTGTAGTGTGGTCGTGTGGTCGCGCACTTGTGCACTCGTGCAGTGCAGTCACGCATGTGTGAGGAGTATGCTTTTACCACAGTTTCATTGTGGTAAAACACTCCTTTTATTTCATTTATATTTTACATATTCTATTCATATTTTACTATCTTTCATATTCTTCGAATATTGCATATTTCATTAGTTCGAAGCATTGTGTATACTTGTGGGTGCACTCAGCACCAATTAGAACTCAGACATACTTTAACCCAGAACCACCACTCGTAAGACATAAACTAGGTCTACTACGAGCGGTGATCAGGGTAACGTGTCAGCTACCACTTAGGTAGCATTATCTGAACTACTGAACACTTCTGGCCTCGAACTGTAATAGTCGAGGCCTCCACTCGAACCATTGCACTCATTGACTCATTCGTCATCTCGTGCTCCTTCTCTCACTTTCTCTTATATTGCACCGAATAGGTCAATATCCTTCCTTTCTACTCATTTCTTCGTATATAGAACGGTCAGAACTTCCGCCACTCTTCACAGCATGTGTGCACCCATGCAGTGCCCTTGTGTACCCATGCAGTGCCCTTGTGTACCCACGCAGTGCCTTTGTGTACCCGTAAAGCCATCAAGTGAACGTGCAGCTCAGGGAGGGAGATGTTGGTGCTGTGAAAGTGAGACCCATGGTACCTCATTGAACACCGTGTGCTGCACTGAACCCAGACCTGAACCTGTGGACACTCTGTTGCAAGGCATCACAAACCGAATCCGAATCTATGAATGCCTCATTGGAAAGTGTTGCATGCTGAGCCCAAATTGACCAAACCATTACCCACACTTGTTGAACAGTGTGCACCGAACCCGTAAGTTGCGAAGGTCAGAAAGGCAAAGCTTCAACTATTTCAGTGTGAAGCTTTAACCCTGAGGAAAGACCTTGTTGAACAGTGTGTGCTGAACCTGTAAGTTGAAAGGCTTAGAAGAACAGAGCTTCGACTATTTCAGTACGAAGCTTTAGCAGAGGGGAAGGCTAAGAGAAGGTTGAGACAGTGTGAAGGCTTCATTATGAGTGACACGGCCCTGTGTCCATATATGTCCACAAGTTTTGGAAGTCAGTCCCTTAGTCTGTTTCATGCTCGACTGTCGACCTCATATCCTCATTGTTTGGAAGGACTGGGTAAGGTATGTCCTAGCACTGACATGTAGTGGCCACCCATCTATACACAGCGCCACGGGATGGTCCTTTGAAAGTAGGCCCACTTCTCTGGCCCCAATCGCTCGTCACTTGGAGGGTATCTCCCCAGTGACTCAAATCTGCGCCCTTATGTCGCCTTGCTCTGCAGCACCCTCTGTTTCCATTGGCCCAGTCGCCCTTCAAACCCTAGCATGCGCTATGCACCCACACAGCGCACCCTCTAACCGTGCCAATGGACCACACTTATGCACCCGTACTTTGCGCACTCGTGCAGCATGCCCTCGAACCGCACCCATGCAGTGTGGTTGTGTACCCTCAAACCGCACCCACCACCATGTGTTGTACCCATACGCCATACCCATATGCCCACACCCCTACACCCGTACCATATGCCCGCAAACTGCGCCTTCATACCGCACTTGTGCACCCACGTGTCCTTGCAGTGTGCTAGTGCACTTGCACGGCATGTGTGCACTCCCGTGCAATGTGCTTGCGCACTCGCACAGCAAGTTTGCACACCCGTGCAGCGCACTTGTGCACTTGTGCGGCATGCTTGCACACCCACGTAGCGCGCTTGCACACTTGCACACCCATGTGGTGCGCCCACATCCATGAGCCGCACGCGCGCACCACATCCATGTGCCACGCGCACACATCATGTCCACATGCCGCGCACACGCACTTCATCCACGCGCTGTGCACACGCACTTCATCCACGCGCCGTGCACACGCACTTCATCCACGCGCCGTGCACACGCACTTCATCCACGCGCCGTGCACACGCACCACATCCACATGCATCCACACGCCGTGCGCACACACCACGTCCATGCGCCTCCACACACCACGTCCATGCGCCTCCACACACTGCACGCATGCACCACGTCCATGCACCTCCACACACCATGCCACGTCCCCACGCCACGCGCACACACCACGTCCATGCGCCTCCACACGCCACGCGCACGCACCACCTCCACGCATCGTGCGCATGCACCACCTCCACACATCGTGCGCATGCACCACCTCCACACATCGTGCGCATGCACCACCTCCACACATCGTGCGCATGCACCACCTCCACACGTCGCGTGCACGCACTCGTGCGGCATGCTTGCACACCCGCACAGCACACTTGCGGTGTGCTTGCACACCCACACAGCACACTTGCATTTCTGTGCGGCGCACTTGTGCTCCCGCGCAGTGCAGTTGTGCACTCGCGTCTTCTACAGTCACAGCATCCACCGGCCATTCCTTAAGCAACATCAAATGCCCCTGCATGACGTGTTTTCGTGCTTGCACACCTGTGCGGCTATGTGCTTACACACTGCACCCAGCTCTCAACTGTTTCACTGGCGAGACTGGTGACATAGTCTTTTGCACGCTGCCACACCCACATCCATGTGCTAATGTACTGCACCCCACTCTCGATTGTTCTATCAGCGAGACTGGTGACAAGGTCGTTTGCATGCTCTTGCTGACAATAAGTGACGATCCCGTATGTGCCTTCTCCTATACCCCCTATACTGCCCCCCTGTTGTGACATTGTTGTTCCAGAACAATCTCACAACATCATGATTGTCCCCCACACGACATAAATTTTGAGGGAGCGTCCTGGGTCAAATGGGAATGTATCCATCCTCGGCTTGGTCTGTCGAGAGGTGTCCAGCATGGTGTGTCCGTGATTGCCTTCCATTTGCAGAAACTTCATCAGTGCCCCCCATTCTGGAATTAGGGGCTTGTGTCGACGAATTCCTGGTGGTATCTCCATGGGAAAGCTTTTGTTGAGTCCTGCAAGATGGGATGCCTTTACCGTTGGTGAGTTCTGTCCCATGCCTTTTATATCATTAAAACCATTATCTGATTTCTGCTCCCCAGTTCCCAGGCCTCTATCGCAATTCCAATTGTTCGAGTTGTTGGACAACTTGTTGGAAGGTTCACTCGGTGGAGTAAATGGGATAGGATGGATAGGTGATGGATGGCGAGATTCGTCAGGACACTGCGAATCTCGACCTGAGGATGATGGGGAACTGGAGATGACTTTGACTGTGATCTTTTCTGCAGACACATTCGAGAAAGACGACTGTCCTGTTTCAGCAGTTGATCTGGCATAGATTCCAGGACATTCTTTGTGAAAAGGACCAGAGCTGGAGGATGAAGATGTTCGTTCTGGCTCATCAAATCCACTGAGCAATTCCGCCATCATCTTGTTACATCTCTCCAGGTTATGCATCAATTTCGACCTGAGAGTAAAATAGGTGAAACACACATTCAAACGTTTACCGTATATGGATTCCTTTAATGTTTGAATGTATATTAAATCTGTATCAACCCTTGGCACGATGTGGTCCCCTCTGAGCAATACATGCATAATCTGTAGCAGATCATCATGCACACAAAGTAAATCGGAGAGCAGAATGAACAGTTCCATCTTGATACCCGCTATTCCCTTTTCTTGGAAGAACATCACTTCATTTGACCACTTCGGGATCAACCTTGTTACCTCGTCGAGAGTTCCAGGCCAAGTGAATAAATCCTGTGCTGATATGATGCCATGGTACCTTCCCAGCCAGATGGCTATTCTTGTAGGCATGGATGGGTACCTTGTCTTGTAATCCCTTGTGGCAGCGATGACCTTATCTCTCGAAACTCGAGGAGCGTAGTAGGAGCTCCACTTCACATTGACAGGCTCCGAATAAAGTAGTTGGCCATGATGCTCGAGCATAACTTGTCTCGGTGGGAAGACCAGGGTATCCTTCATGAAAATGCGAGCATTTTGCCTTTCCAAGGGACTCAACTGCTCGAAGTTCAAGTTACCTTCCATTTGACCAGATTCGCAACACTCAGCATGCGAGGAGTTCTAGACAGCCTTTTGCGAAGTCGTGAATGTTGACACCTCACAGCTGTGTAGTTAGAATTTCGTATTTGAATATAAAGATTTTCTTCGTAGGGAAAGAGCGGTCTGGCCCGGATCACCACTGTGAAGAGTGGCGGAAGTTCTGACTGTTCTATATACGAAGAAATGAGTAGAAAGGAAGGATATTGACCTATTCGGTGCAATATAAGAGAAAGTGAGAGAAAGAGCATGAGATGATGAAGGAGTCAACGAGTGCAATGGTTCGAGTGGAGGCCTCGACTGTTATAGTTCGAGGCCAGAAGTGTTCAGTAGTTCAGATAATGCTACCTAAGTGGTAGCTGACACGTTACCCTGATCACTGCTCATAGTAGACCTAGTTTGTTTCTTACGAGTGGTGGTGCTTGGGTTAAAGTGTGTCTGAGTTCTAATTGGTGCTGAGTGCACCCACAAGTATACACAATGCTTCGAACTAATGAAATATGCAATATTCAAAGAATATGAAAGATAGAAAAATATGAATAGAATATGTAAAATATAATTAAAATAAAAGGAGTGTTTTACCACAATGAAACTGTGGTAAAAGCATACTCCTCACAGGTACCGTGATGTCGGAATATCCATGGATAAACCATCTGTAAAAATTGGCAAAGCCGAGGAAGGATTGTATATCTTTAACTTTTCAGGGTTCAGGCCAATCTTTGATGACTTGCACTTTAGTTTCATCCATGCGGAGTCCATCAGGTCCCATGATGAAACCCAGGTATTCCACAGAGTCCTTGTCAAAAGTACATTTTTAACCATTTGTGAATAAACCATGTTGTCTGAGTCTCCGGAGAACTTCACAGACCTGTTTGTCGTGTTCTGCGGGATTCTCGGAGTAGATAAGGATGTTGTCCAAGTAAACAATAACGCATACATCGAGCATGTCAGAGAAAATGTCGTTGATAAAATGCTGAAAAACAGATGGAGCATTGGTGAGTCCAAAGGGCATCACCAACCACTCGAAGGCCCCATAGCGGGTTCTAAAAGTGGTTTTCCATTCATCGCCCATGGCGATCTGGACCAAATGATAGGCATGTTTGAGATCTATTTTGGTGTAAATCTGGGCATTCTGCAGAGCATCGAGCAGATCAGATATAAGTGGGAGTGGATACTTATCCTTTTTGGTGACAGCATTGAGTCCTCTAAAATCAACACATAGTCTAAGGGATCCATCCTTTTTTCTGAAAAACAGAACAGGTGCTCCAAAAGGAGACTTTGAGGGTCTTGTGAGGTATCAGCCTCATCTCATAATGTTCTCTTAATTTTCTTTGAATTACTTAATATTTTCTCAAATTTTTATTGTATTTTTATTATGTTTATTGTGAAAAATAGGCCTTATTCCTTTTAACTTCGCATAAATAATAGCATATATGGACTCATATTATGCTATTATTACTTAATTAATTAATTATAATTTTTAACTAATTATTTATATTTTATCTACGTTATTGCTTTTCAGCACCTTGCTGCAGCTTGTTTGCGCATTTTTGAAGTCATGTGACTTATTAGATAAGCCTCCAGTGTCGGGATGTCACACAGGTCACAGATGTGACTACCCGAGTCATTCCGCCGACTCATCGTTTGCTTCCGTCCTGGGGCCGCGGCCTTGAACCTTCATGTTCAAGCAAGAGGTTAGAACCCTTGTCTCAGAGAGGGGAATCATGTGATAAATAAAGGGTAAATAATGAGTAGAATATGAGGTCATTATGATCTAACTAGTGACCTCATAAACTAAATAATTAGCTAATCATTTAGTTATCAAAATGTATATAAGGAGGGCCAAATTTCCAATAAAATCATCTTATCTCTCACACATTTTACTGCACAGCTCAGAAGCTTATCTAATCATCCTAAGGACAATAATAGCCTTAGTCTGATACACTAACTGCAAGCACCTACACTTGCAGCATCTTGAATCTTTGTCAGCAACTCTTGAACTTAGCTAATCATCTAAGTTCTCCCAGCCTCACAGCTACCCTTTAGGCTTATTAATTAGATAATAAATTTAATAAGTATCTAAGTATCCTTACTGAAATCCCTGCCAATACTAGATTACTCAAGGCCCAGCCCTGTTACGACCGGGCAAATCCCGCCGGACTCCAGGCACTAACTCGTACGCCCCCACGCGCTACAAGCACCAATCGTCTGTTTATAGGATTTCCCGCCCGGACTCCGTTACGTCAAGACTCGTTACGTTCGACCTCATTAAGACACATATCAGTCACCGGACTTCCCCCGGACCCCGTCTCTGTCTATGTCCGTCTTCGTCCCACGCATCAGTCACCGGACCCGCTTAGAATCCCGTCACCGCTCTAATCGAGCCCCGTTCCCGTTTTAGTCAAATGACCTGTCACGATTTAGGACTCCGCTCCCGCTCCGTTTCCCGTTATGGGTTATGCTTTGTCACGATTCGGACTCCGCTCCGTTCCATCCCGTTCCTAACACCAATTTGGTGTTTACTATTCCCGTTCTATGTTTTGCTCGTTTCGTCTCATTATTACTGGATTCGGTATGTCATGCATTCCACGGTCTATATAAACTGGCAGATGTTGTACATACAATCCAGTCAGAAAATTAGCTTAGATTCCCCCCAGTAATCTAATACATTTTCCTCTCTAAAACCCTACTCTTATCAGACCGCTCGCACTAGTCGGAGCCCACGGGCTCCGGCGCATCTATCTCTCTCGACTATCTCGATTCACAACTCTCGACTCACGACCTACGACTCACGACCCACGAACCCCCGCCCGGACTCCCCGGGATTCCCGTCCGCCTGTCTGAAATTGGACAATACGATCTAGCGAGGGCGCAGCCTATAAGCTGAAGCCAAGTCCTACCGGATATCCCGCGGGTTTCTCCGGAAACCCGGCCTGAGTGTGTATCCTAACAAGCCCTAAGTTTATTGAATTAATCAAGTACAAGCACTCAGATAATCCAATACATATTATTTTCTCTATTAATAAATTATTTAACACATTGTTAAATAGCTATTAATAGTTACAAATAAGCATACAAGAATCTGAAGCTCTTATATCAAGTCTCTGCCAAGTTACTGCGCATATATTCAGCTTTCAGCCCCTATTCTCAAGGAATAGTTCTTTTATTTGCTAAAAGAGTCATACACAGTTCTATTGAACCTTTCAATAATCAAAATAAGCATTGATTTGAGTTGTTTAAGCTTCATAGCGCAGCTCATTAATCTATCAGTATTTAAATTACTGGACCTTTGCTTGTTTTATTGTTGAAGCTCTGTGACACTATAGCATATATTGAGCTATCTAAGAGAATCCCCTGAATACATTACAATATTAGACATAAGTTTAATGAAAAATGAATCAGAATGTGAAAGAGCAGATGCGTTGAGATGGGTAAACTCTTGAATGCGTGGAGAGGCAATGCAACCCCCAACCCATGCAGAGTCTGTGGGGTTGCTTACTCTTTTTTCAAGTTGGAAGCCAGTTTGTCCTTCGACAGGGTTTCCGTGGAGGCCTTGGCTGTTTGACCCTTTGAAGAGTTTGCTTTTGCCAGCAGACATTCCGGGACTCGATGACCAGGTTTCCTGCACACGAGACAGAGGTTATTGTCCATACGACATTGTCTTTCCTGTGGGGTCAATTTGCCATCGGGTCTGAGTTTGCCTGAAAGGTTGGGTTTTCCGGCTTGCTTGCCGGACTGTTGACCCTTGTTATTGTCCTTGTTGTTGTTGTTGTTGTTAGAAGACTTTTATTGTTCTTCTTGTCAGATTGCGTGGAGTTTTGGTTGCTGGTTGACGAATTGTTGTTGTTGGTTTTATTGGCCGTGGACTTGTTCACTTTGTCCACGGAGGTCTCGTGGGCAACTTCCATGTGACATTCCCAATAGTGTGCATCCGCATTTTGAGCTTTGAGGTGCATACGGGACAGGGTTTTTGGCTTACCATCTTCTCCTTTCAAGACTTCATCTTTAAGGTGGGATGGCAGACTGGTGTAGAATTGGTGGCGGAGAGTGGGATCACCCCACTGACAATGAGCTGCAAGATTATTGAATTGGACGATGTAGTCCGTGATGCACTGCGTGTCCTTCATATGAAGATTTGTGAGACTGTTCTCGGCTTCTCCTGTCAGGTCATACGGGCCAAAGTTGGTTTCAAGCTCCTCAACAAAAGCATCCCAATCTTCAAGCCAAAGCGGCTCTTCCTCGGAAATTCCACTAAAAGCCGGTTCGAACCATTTCAGTGCAGATCCCGACAAGTATGAAAATGTGTAGTTGACTTTTCGGGAGTCCCTGGAGAATGCAGTGGATTGATTGCAGAAATTGAAGTGACATTGAATGAGGAAAGTAGAGAGCTTGTTTGGGTTGGAACCCATGAAGGGTTCCGGAGCATTGACCGTGGAGGTTTTTGTTCCTTTTTCTTTCATTCTTCGAGCAGGTGCGTCATAAATTTATCTATAGTACCTGCTAAAAATTCAGAAGTAGGGTCCCCCAAGTGTGGTCGTTTGATAGGCAGAGGATTTTCGACACCTTTGCCCTTGTCAGGGGCCACAGATTCGTCCTTGTGCTTGGATTCGTCCTGGTTTTCCAGGACTTCTTTGATACGGGCTTCTTCCATGGGTTCCGACTGGTTCGCAAGTGTCTGGCTGGTATACAAAGTTAATGGGGAATGAAGAGTCAACGGTCCAGGTAATGATGCCTGTGCATTCGCTTTTCTTCTTGGTGGCATATTGAAAACAATCTGCAAGTCTTAGTCAGAAAATACTGTTAAGATACATACACAGTGGGTCTCCGGAGAAACCTGTGGAATATCCAGTAGGACTTGGCTTCAACTTATAGGCTGTGCCCTCACTAGATCGTGTTGTCCAATTTCAGATGGGCGGATGGGAATCCTGGGGAGTCCGGGCAGGGGCTGTGGGTCGAGGGGTCGTAGGTCAGAGGTCATGGGTCGTGAGTTGAGATAGGTGAGAGAGATAGATGCGCCAGAGCCTGTGGGCTCCAACTAGTGTGAGCAGTGTAATTCAAGTAGGAGTTTAGAGCGGAAAATGTATTAGATTACTGGGGGGAATCTAAGCCGATTTTCTGACTGGATTGTATGTACAACATCTGCCAGTTTAAATAGACCGTGGAGTGAATGTCATACTGAATCCAGTAATGATGAAATGAAATGAGAAAAACATAAAACAGGAATAGTAAACACCAAATTTGGTGTTAGGAACAGGACGGAACGGAGCAGAGTCTGAATCATGACAAATCATAAACCATAATGGGAAATGGAGCGGGAGCGAAGTCTGAATTGTGACAGGTCATTTGACTAAAATGGGAACGGGGCTCTGTTAGAGGGGTTACGGGTTTTCTGAGTGGGGTCCAGTGACTGACGTGCGGGACAAGGTCAGATATAGACAGAGATGAAGTCTGGTGGGCTTTCCGGTGACTGAAACACAACGTAATGAAGTTGAACATAGACAAGTCTGATGTATGGAGTCTGGTGAGAATTCCAGTGAACTGATAATGGGTGCATATAGGGCATGGGTGCGTATAAGTTAGTGCCCGGAGTCCGGGCAGGATTTCCGGTTGTAACAATATGCCTTGAAATACTTCCTGTCGCAGAACATATGTGATGTTGCACCACAATCTAGAATCAATTCTGCCGACCCACTGGAAGTAGCTCCAACCACATAAACCTGCCCTACCTGGTGAGGATCCAACTCACGAAGATTTGACACAGTGAGGTTAGCAGTGCCTCCACCATCCTTCTTCTTCTTCTCATCTTCCTCATGCTTAGGACACTTGCTAATCCAATGTCCTTTTTCCTGACAGTAGTGGCATTCATCGTCTGGCTTTGGTTTGCGACTTTTGCCACCATTTTTGCCACCTCCAGGTTTCCCTTGGCTATTCAACTTCTTAGTGAGAAGGCTGTTTCACTTGACTTCTCCTTGGAATGATGATTAGCTTTGGCAATAAGTGTAGCGCTGTAAGGGTGACTCTCTAGACCACACTGACTCGCACTATGGCTGAGTTGGGGCACTAGCAGAGGGAATCCAAAGTAAGTTTTATACCTATCTATTATATACATACAATGTACATTATTACTTACCTAGCAGAGGGAATCCAAAGAGAAAAGTCTAAGGAATCCTCGGCTAGTGAGTGACTAACTAAAGGTGCAGCTGAGTTTGAAAATGTGATAAAAACAAAGTACTCTTATCCTGACTTATGAGACTATATTAAGGAAGGTCAGGGATGAATTTAGAAAACTTGAGATTGTCCCCTGACATCACCCCCCCTTTTAAGATATGGCATCCTGACATGCTGTTGCTGCCAATAAAGTCCAGGCTTGACCTTACAAAACTCTGGAATCTGGGTCACTCGTACTATGGTGTTTGGAGGTTGTCTTGATCCTCGAATAGGGCCCTGAGTTGTTACTGCCTCTGGATGTCGTGTGTGGAAGTCTGCTGTCAGAGTGGGAGTGAATACCATATATCCTGGTTCCCAGCTATTATGTTCCATGCCAAAGCCTTGCCATTTTATGAGGTATTCAATTCGCCCATATCTCCATCTACTATCCAATACCTTCTCAACTTCATACTCCACCTCTCCTTCCACTACTATTGGATCTGGTGGTGGTTGAGAATGGCGGCCGATGATTGGATCCTCAATTTTTGGTGTCAGTTTGTTAAGAACTGAAAACTGACTAATGTCGGTGGCCGACAGGGACCGATCGGAAGGACTTGGCTTCAGCTTATGTGCTGCACCCTTGCAAATATCCGTAGGGTGTCCTTAGATTTCGGATGGGCAAAGACTAATCCTAAAGAGTTCCTTTCAGTGAGATACCGATCGGGACCGAAGGACAAGTCGAGTGTCGGGCCAAGGGGTCGGGGCCGGGAGTGGGTGAGCACACGTGAAGGCGGATGAGGGGATTCTTAGTATGAGACTGTTACAGATGTATGAGGGTATTCTGAGTTGATATTCTGATTCCCTAGTAACTACAACTACAGTGGGTTCATATACAAGTAACAGGTGTCTAGAAAATACTAATGGGGGGAAGGGCGGAAAACGGTATTAACAATAAGCTTGACTAGGAACATAACCGAGAGCGGAATTACGATAAAAGGAAATAGTTCAAGGACTACAAATATAGATAGACATATGTGAAACATAGGATTGAATGGATCAACATAATAAAAGGGACGTATCAAAAGTTTAACCAGACAATACGAGTTATTTTGACATGGGCGTAAACGGAGTTTGATCATCGCGAAAACATATGTCAGCTTCGGGGGCCGATGGTTTCCAAAGTGGTGACTTGAAAACATTGATAAGTGGCAATAACCTTGGGACTGATAGGGTTGCGACACGGTCGTAACACAGTTTCACCACATTGAATACTGGGTGGAGTCTATTCATTGACTTGGGCAGTTCCAACCTATAGGCAATTGGTGAGACCTGTTCAAGTATCTTGAATGGCCCTAACCGAAGGTGTGAAAGCTTCTTTGAGGGTTGGGCCATTTGAATATCACTGGCATCTAGGAAAACTTGGTCTCCTGCCTTGAAGTTTGGTGCTGGGGTTCGCCAACGGTTGTAGTACTTTGTCATCTTGTCCTTTGCTTTAGCCAATGCTGCTTTTGCCTCCTCAAGAGTTTCAGCCATTCGATCTCGAAAATCGTTTGCCGATTCCACCTTGCTGGATCGAAGGTTTGGTTCAAAACCCATTCGTGGATGACGTCCACAGTCTAACATGAATGGTGTCTGTTGTGTAGATGCATGGATATGGTTGTTGTATTGAAATTCTGCAAGTGGGAGAAGGTCAACCCAGTCTGATTGGCACTGATTCACAAAAATCCGTAGATATGTCTCAAGCTCTTGGTTGACTCTTTCAGTTTGTCCATCAGTTTGAGGGTGGTAGGCTGTGGAATAGGCTGGTTGAATCCCAAGGAGCCGGTATAATTCCCGAGTGAAATGGCTTGCAAACTGTGATCCACGATCTGAGATGATTCTCTGTGGGAGTCCATGATGCTTCCACACATCCTTAAAAAAGATCCAAGCTGCACCCACAGAGTCAACAGTTTTGTGTGTGGGCAGGAAATGTCCCCACTTTGTCATGAGATCTACAATCACCATAACTGAATCATACCCTTGAGATTCAGGTAGGTCAACTATGAAGTCAACACTGGTTGTATCCCATTGGTCTGCTGGTGTGGTGTTTGGGTGTAATTCCCCAATTGGCATTCGACGCTGGAACTTGGTGCATATACATGTGTCACAGGTCTTGACATATTGCCCGATATATTGTGATATGCCTGGCCACCAAAAGTTGCGACTTACTAGCTCTAAAGTCTTCCATCATCCTGCATGGCCAGCAACCCAAGAGTCATGGTGCTGTTCCACAATCCTACGCCTCAGTTCTGGGTCGGTTGGGACATATATTTTACCCCGATACAACACCAATCCATCTTCCTCTGACCATTCCATTAATCTGATAGATTGGCCACCATATTTCCGGAGTTCCTTCACTGCCTTGATCACCACTTCCTCCTGTTCACCCTTCTCATTTCCTTGGCAAATAGCAGTGAGGAATTCACGTTCTGACCCATGTATTGATACGCCCTCCATGGCTCGAATTGCAAAGAACTCTGGCTTAAGTAGAGTGATGTTTGAGTTGTCTCCTTCACCTGAACCATGGTCAGACCGGTGAGAGAGTGCATCTGTTTTACCCATAGAGCACCCTGGTCGGTGGTGCAGTTGGAAATCAAAACGTGCCAGGAACAGCGACCATCGGGCCTGTCTTCGGTTTAGCTTTTTTGAGGACATGAAGTACTCGAGGTTTTTGTGATCAGTCCATACCTCCACTGAGTGCCGTGCCCCCTCTAGGAAATGTCTCCACTCATCAAAGGCACGAATCACTGCCAGCATCTCTTTGTCATGGATCTCATAATTGCGTTCAACAGCTGACAGGCTTTTTGAGTAAAAGGCAACAGGATGCCACTTTCCATCATCCAGCTGTTGTGAGAGGACTGCTCCAGTGGCATAGTCTGATGAGTCAGCTTCAACTCTAAATGGTTTTGAATCATCAGGCATTGTCAGAATTGGTGCATTTGTAACCAGATCCTTGAAAGGCATTGTCCTCTGTCATGGTCCACCTCCAGTTGGTTTCCTTTTTTTGTGAGATCAAACAGTGGTCACGCATGGTGGGAGAAATCTGATATGAATCGCCTATAGAAGTTGGCAAAACCAAGGAATGCCTGTACCTCTTTCTGACTGGTAGGAGTGGGCCAGTCACATACACCTGACACCTTGATTGGGTCCATCTCCGCTTGGTTTTCAGAGATGACTAGACCAAGGTATTCAATCTTTGTCTTTTCAAACTCACATTTCTCTGGCTTAAGGTAGAGCTTATACTCGCGAAGACGCTCTAGAACCAGTAATAGGACATGTCGATTGTAATGTATTAGCCTTATTTTAATATTATTTTCTGGAAAAAGGAGTCCAATGCTCTATCAAAGTGTGCAAATACTCAATTCACTACAAGGTAAAATAATTTAAGTATTTGATATTAATCAGTGGCAGCCTAAATAGACTTAGAACCCTCGAAGTCAAGAGTTTACTTGAATATATGCACCCTACTTCGCAAAGAAGGTTTTGAGAGCTGCTTGTGCAAGCTTGTTCTTTTTCTGTGATAACAACTACTAAAACAAGAATAACAATTTACTGATTCCGAAGCTAGATTTAACTTCAATGCTAGCTAGTTTATATATATTTTACACTATTTATCAAACAGTAAAAATATTTATAAACAGGTCAAAAGATTAGATATAGAATAAAACACTATTTGGCTAATATATGCTTTATTTACACTAACCTACAAGGTCTACTGTGATATTAACTTATCAGGATCTTAATGTAGTCTTAAGGATTCTGCAAGGATATTCTCAGTATTTGTTTATGTGAATATGCTTTACTGATTCACAATAAATGAACAAAGGAACGGGATTATTTGCAATGTAATAAACAGTCAAATTACTCAACTAGAGGTGACTGAAGTCTTAAACTACAAATAACAATGTAGAGAAAACTATTAATCAAATACTCAATTAAGAGATGACTATAGTATAAGATTATTTATATATTATTAGTTGATAACCAACAGCTCTAACTGAAGTGGAAATAATATATAAAAGATAGCCAACTATTCAATTAAGAAGTGGCAAGGGGGAACAAAAGTCAACAACTCAGATTGAGGTGACAGGGGGAACAGCAGATCAGTCAACAGCTCAGATTGAGGTGACAAGGGATCTGATTGGGCCAACAACTCTGATAGAGGTGGCAAGGGTTTCCAACAGCTCAGATAGAGGTGGAATGAGATGTCCAACTGCCCAGATAGGGGTGGAGTAGCCTGCTTGCTGCAGTGACACACACAGATGTGGTGGATTGATGTGATGATATGATTTTTTGGTTGTTATATTCAGGGCTGGAGCTGAGCTCCTTATATACATTTTAGTCTGAGACATTTAGAAGATTCTAGAAGATTGAATGATGTCATTCTGGAAGGAATGATGTCATTTAGAATTTTCTAGAATTTTCTAGAGCATTGTGGAAGGTTCTAACTACTTCTAAGACACTATAGAATATTCTTGGCATAATGGAACATTGTAGAATTTTATAGAATATTCTACAATATTCTATCTAATATTAGTACCTATTAACTAATGTTCCAGAGAGTTTCCTGTTTTTGTTGCAGTAGCATATATGATGACATAATGCTCTCGCACCTGTGCGCGTGCATGACACCCTTCGCGTCTTGTGACTGTCACGTGTTGTGACAGTCGCGCACCTGTGTGACCGTCGCGCACCTTTGTGACAATCGCACGCCTCTGTGACCGTCGCGCGCCTTTGTGACAGTCGCGTGCCTCTGTGACCGTCGCGCGCCCTTGTGACAACTGTCACCTGTTGTGACGGTTGTCACTCGTTGTGACGATTTTCCCGCGCACTGTGTAATAAACGCCAGGCCAGTTTTATATTATTATATAATTATTATATTTACTTTTAGTTAGTTATAAATATAATATTTTATTATAATAATATAAAAATATATATATTTCGCCTTGATAATGCGCGAGTATTTCAAATCGCGTTTTGTTGGCGTCGGAGTTTGAGATATCATGTGAATGTCACATGATTACTCACGCGTTGTGAATAAGCGCTGAGTCGCCGACATATTAATCAAAAAAGAATAAAAAGTAGAAATTCAATAACTTGCTCAATTTATTAGATAAAAATACAAAATAAATTGTATAAATTCAGGATAAATCAAACAAATATTGTACAATTTAATCGTCGCAATATAATTACATTTGAATATTTGTTTTCGCAATTTGTTAGGGAAAATTGTTTAAAAATCAGAAAGAACTTAAAAATACATAACACCGATGTTCCTCAAGCGTCCTGGTGAAAATGAGGATGTCATCCAGGTAGACACAGACAACTCCTTCTGCAATCAAATCTCGGAAGATGTCATTCATCATAGTCTGAAAGGTTGCTGGGCTATTAGTGAGGCCAAAAAACATGACTAAGGGTTCAAACAACCCTCTATTTGTTCGGAAAGCAGCCTTCCACTCATCACCATCCTTAATGTGAACATTGTTGTAGCCCCATCTGACATCAAGTTTTGTGAAATATCGTGCCCCTTTTAATCGATTCACCAGTTCTGAAATAAGTGGGAGTGGATATCGATTTTTTATTGTTTGGGCATTCAATGCACAATAGTCTTGTACAAGTCGAAGGGAGCCATCCTTCTTCTTGATGAAGAAAACTGGGGATGCCATGGGTGACTTAGAAGGATGTATCCGACCAGTTGCAAGGTTTTCAGCAATAAAAATATCCAGCTCTGTCTGTTCATTGAGGGACATAGGGTAGACCTTGCAATTGGTTGACTTTGCATCAGGGATTAGTTCAATTGCATGGTCCCAAGGTTTTCTATCAGGCAACGAATTAAATAAATCCTTGGAGAACACATCTTCAAAGGTGTGGAGATACTCAGGGACAATGTCTCAAAAACCTTTTGGGCTCGGTGTATTAAACCTTGCACTAGCCTCTGCTAGTCGCTGAGACACTGTGGCAGATGCTTGAATCTGACTTGGAGTCAGTTCTGGGTGCAGCACTGTGACAAATACCCGATCTCCATCTTCAATTGAGTCCTCTATTTGGTCTTCAACCTCATCAGACTGATCAGGTAGTAAATCAGGAATTGGCTCTTCTGTTTCCTCAGATGTGAAGACTGGGGCAGGGGCATCTCTACAAGCTTGTAAACATCTAATCTCTTCACGTGCCCTGAGGGTTGAGATTTTACACTCTTTACAGTGTGGGTTACAACGGGTCATTTTGACTTCTTGTGTCTGCCAATTGATCTCTGGGTTGTGATCCCGAAGCCAGGTATAGCCAAGTAAAAGGGATTCCTTCCCAAGCTTGGTGACTGCAAACAATGCCTTTTCTGAGTGATCCTTGTAGTGGAGGACCAACTCAGCAACTTCGGTGATTGAACCTGCTTCATTGGGTGTCCCATCAACATTGTATACATGAATTGGGTAGATGAGTGATCATGTGGCAATTCCATTTTCATGCACATAGTCTCGGTCAATGAATAGACCAGTTGCACCACAATCAACCAATGCACGAGTCGATCAGAGAAGACCAGTGTCAGTTGTTTGGAGCTCGACTTTTAGGTGTAATGATTTGGCAGTTGCCATTGAGGCAATAATGAGAGATTTTGGAAGACGACGTTCCCAAACTGGTCTTCTACGATGTGAATGGACTGAGGGAGACTTGGGTGGGTTAGGTATGACTTGAATTCCAGTGTCCTCACTCAACAGAGGTTCAACTTCTGATGTATTAACTGTACATACATCATCAACAGAGAGGACACTGAATCTATTTGAAAGTGGCAGCGAGGGCATACCCTTCACTCGCTGCAGTTGGGAAAACCCGAAACAGGCTGTAGATCAGCCCCTCGAGGAGAGTCATCTGCTTCGGCCACCCTACTACAGGCAATTCGGACATCCACTTCTGCAAGAAGGATGTCCATGGCCATGTCCTGTCCCTCTTCATCAAGGCTAGTAAGTAGGGAGCGGATTCTTTGTAGTTTTTGAGGGCAGTCACAACTGATATGACCCGGCTGACGACACTTGAAACAGAGTGTTGAGGGAAGACCCCGGCCTTTGGTCGCATCAACGTCCATCACGTTGATCGGCCTAGAGGAGGGTAGTGTCGACGTAGGTTGTGGGGGAAGTGAGGGGACGACACGAGGGAACGTCGAAGGTTTCAGTGCAATGGGTCACATTGTGACGCCTGCTGAATGAAAAATTTTGTTTGCATTTCGGTTTCAGTCAAAGCGGGAAGCAGCATCGTACCAGCCTTGCTTGTCATTGTCCTTCGGGCAGTTCTCCATCGTCACAACCTGGGTCTGGATATTCGGTAAGAGGCCGTGTCAATATTTCATTACAATGGCTAACACGTCTTTGTAACCTGCAAGGTCAATGAGTTCGCGAAACTTGTCTGTGTACTCATCGACCATTCTTTGGGCTTGATGGTACGTCATTCCTTCTAATTTGATACGGGCCGTAACTACTTCGTCAGCTGGAACGAACTCACGCTTGAAGGTCCGCACGAAGGTCTCCCACGAAGGCACCACGTCTCCTTGACTCCACGACTTCATGAGCCGATTTGCGAAAAGGGCAGCTCAACCGGTCTTCATGAACGACACCACCCATTGAACCTTTGTCTCATCCATCTGGAACTTCGACCCATTCATGCTGATGTACAGCAGACACGAGTTGTAGAAGGTACGTCCGCCAGATCGATCACCGTTGTACATGTTCGGAAGTGGAACCTTCGGACCTGAGTTGGTCAAAATGGTAGCAGAGGTCGACGTAGGTAACGCGGGCAGCTGTGGAGGATTCGTTGGTGGTTGTGTTTGTACAGTGAGTTGCTGAAGAATTTGCTGCAACAGGTCCGTATTTTGCTTCTGGGAGGCTTGGAGATCTCGAACGTTGTTACTGTGCTGTTCCAGCACCTGGTGGGGATCGGTAATAGAAGTCGACATAATAGTAAAAATGAGGGGAGGGGACCATGTGTAAACTCAAAGTAGATTAGATCTGTATAAATGTTTGAACTCGCGATCTTGAATATGGTTCAAAAAATAGTGGCGGTAACTCTGGTCACTCAATGTGAGACTTTTCTTCTGTAAGGGCGACTCTCTAGACCACACTGACTCGCACTATGACTGAGTTGGGGCACTAGCAGAGGGAATCTGAAGTAAGTTTTATACCTATCTATTATATACATACAATGTACATTATTACTTACCTAGCAGAGGGAATCCGAAGAGAAAAGTCTAAGGAATCCTCAGCTAGCGAGTGACTAACTAAAGGTGCAGCTGAGTTTGAAAATGTGATAAAAACAAAGTACTCTTATCCTTGACTTATGAGACTATATTAAGGAAGGTCAGGGATGAATTTAGAAAACTTGAGATTGTCCCCTGACAAGCGCTGACAGTTTGAGAGGTGAGTTTTGAGGTCTCCATGCTGAAAAGCTGGATTTTGATTACATCCCAAGATTGTGTAGTTGGAAGGGAAAGGATGAGTGCACATGCAATGTGGATATCTGGAAGGAGTTTGCCAGGTGCTAAAATCTTGCACCCCAAGTCAAGCATGGTTGCTATGTGATCTGGCATCGAGGTTATATCTGCATACTTCCAAGTGTAAAGTTCTTCAAAGTGATAGTGAACATCAATCCATTGTTGGTTGGTCACATACATGTCCTTCCATAAATCCCACATTTCCTGTGACATCTGGGCTAACACGATGTGTGGCCCACTGTGTGCTTTCCACTACCCCCTTCATCAAACCCTGAGCTGCTTCATCCCTTAACAACCAATCCATATAGTCCTTCTTTTCAGCTTTCCATTCAGCAGCCATCATTTGGTCTGGTTTAGTATCTGCTGGTTTTGCAGGGCATGCTTCTTGGCCACTGACAATTAACCACAAATATCTTGACTGCAAGGTGGCCTGCATGTGCTCAGCCCAGAGTGGGTAATTTTGGCCATTGAGCTTCTGGTACTTGAAAGCGTGAGAGCTGTCGGAAGACTGATGGTAAGGTCCGCTATCGGGGCCCATAACCTGACACCAGGTGAACCTAAGTGCGCGAAGGTCAGTAACGAAGCACTCTTGTTGATGGTTCTAAAGATCGTATTGTTAGAGAAAATTTCTCGGTTACTACGTTACATAAGCAGGGCAACTGCGTGTTTTGACAAGAACGATCGTAAACGTATGAAGTCCATCATATTTCCATCATATTTCGTCAGTCTCCGTCGGCGGTTTAGTCGCGAAACAGGCCAACCTTCTCCTTATCACTCATCAGACTCCAACCTTTGTACCAGATGTAAGATACTTTGTTATATTATTTTGTATATTTATTTACTACACAATCATGCGTATTAGCCTTTCGATGGGATTATGGGGCTTGGTCCTCAAGCCGGAGATATATTCCAGAACTTTGTTAACCAAGGGCTCGCATGTAGGCTATTTTCCTCACTGATTTTCAAGACATGCTTACACCTCTTCAGCTGAATTCGGACTGTTTTTGACTCCGAATTCTGTAGGTAACGCAGAATTAACTCTTGGTGGTGCCGATACAACGAAATTCACGGGATCATTGACTTTCATATCTCAACCCTCTTCCGATGGAAACTGGGAATTACCTTCAACCTCTATTGCTGTCAATGGCAAAACAACGAGCACTCTCAATAAAAGGCGTACGATCATTTTTGATTCTGGTACCAGCAGCCTGTGCTTGGATCAACAAACGACCGAGGTAAAATGTCTAAGAGTGTTCCCCAAGGCCGACTTGACTGACGTCCACTGACAGGCTATCTATGCAATGATATCCCCTAATATTGTACCAGTGGGAGACTTTGGGGCATATGGTATTCCCTTGACCAGATCTCATCCCTCTCAGCGAAACTCGATTTCAAATTTACTTCGCAAACTGGACAGCCGTTCAATCTCACGGTTCCAAGCAGCGAGTTGAATGTTGGGCCTTTCCGTGACAATCCAACCATGTGTCAGACGTTTATCAACGCGTTGAATGCCGACATTATTGGAGGCAGCTTGCTGAAGCACTACTACTGTCTATGGGATCTCAGTGGGAGTAGAATTGGGTTTGCGCCGAACGGTTAGTATTTGGCATGCTGGACATTTCGGTGTTGCTAATCACCACTGGTTACAGGGTTTTAATGACCAGTTGTTAATTGCCGTTTCGGGGTCTATACTTATCATAACGAATAGTTCTTTCAATGACGGCCACGGACCTTTACACTCCATTCAAATCAGATAATGTATGGTAGTTGCGACTTCTTCCAATCAGCGTATCACTGGCACAATTAATGTTCTAGTTGAAGTAGCTAATGTTTGTGAGATCTGAGACGATGCAGCCTTCACAACGAAGTCTTTGCGATGAACTCCAGCGCGTCCTAGCATATCTGGAGAAATTTTTTTGATTTGCTTTAATAAAGGGGACTGTTAGTAGTTGAATACCCCCCTCACCCCGTTGGACCCTATACCTCCCGGTGCACAACAGACCCGGAAGCACCCCATGGCTATGCATACACACATACACATGGCGTGATTTACGGCTTAAATATTTCTCATGATGGCTTCGGCGCTTTTCGAACTAGATGACGTTTTAGCTCACATGGTCACTCGAGAACGGTGTTAATCGCCTAATTCCTGTGCAGCTCACAACATGACAACTTCGTACTTCTCAACTAATGCTGTAAGATGGCGTCTATTTTTTTGCCCATTGGTCAAGATCTTCAGGATTGAGTTTATGAGTCTGCGCGTACGGACAACTCACCTCACTTGGAGACCTGGAAAGCATGCACACACCCATCCTTATCTTTGTTATTTTTGTTGGGCTTTCCCAACTTAGCGAGGTTGTTACTACGGTTCCCTAACTCAACTCTGCCTCGACAAAGGTCAGTGAAGTCGAGGATAACTAGTACTAGGGTATGCGGTATCTAGTACTAAGTGATGGTATCACTTGCTTGACTAGTCGCTCGTCTGGCTCATTACTATAAACCCGACCAAGTGTCCGTCCTAAAGTTAGCCGGAACTCCTCACCGAGATCCTACCGTGGGACCGGACATGGAACCGTTCTCTATGGGGATATCTATCTGTCTGGAACGGCCTCACGTGCACGGATAAAATCAAAACCAACGGGTTATTGTTGTATAAGGGCCGCAGCCTATTATAGACAACCATAGTTTGATATCTCGAAAGTTCCATCTCATTGAAATAAGAGGTTCCCACAGGTATTGCTTTTTGGTTATCAATAATATCTTCAATGACTACCATTACATAGCAAGAATTCTAGGATTGGCGGAGGTGTATGTTAAAATATAGTCCCAAAGAAGAGCTCAGTCTTGTATAAGTATAACAGACTCTTATAATGTGTACCTAAGAAGAGCTATTGTATACAGTAAGTGCATATACTAAGAGAGAAAGGATCGTTCTGTGCTCACCTCAGTCTCGTATAAGTATAACGGACTGAAGTTAAGCTATGTAGGTTATCCCTTTATATATTCTACACAAACAAAAGGACCATGTGCTCATATGTGAGACGTGTGGATGAGTGGAGCCTGATCGTGACGACCGATCATGTTGTTACCGCACCGGTATCACCGTTATTCAGACAGTCCCCAAATATGTTGACCCTGCCACATATATGCGGTGCCTTTTGTCTTCAACAGTGTAGACCTACGAGTGCGAGTGCGAGTGACAGGTGTGGGGTATGGAAAATGTGGATTTCTCTGGCATACAGTTTAGTCCCTATGCTGGTCTTGGTTGAGGCTCTTGCGGCAAAATTGCAAGCGTCCCCATCACAAATCAGACAGCAAATTTCTCTCCCAGGCGTGGATATACGTTCTGCATTCTTATGAATATTAGAATATTATATTTAGTCTTGTCTATTAGCCCCTCGATAGCACTATGGGCTTAGACCACAAGCCGTCAGTATTTCCAGAGCTTCGCTGACTAAGCACTTTAGTGGAAGCACTACACCTATCAGAGACAATTGATTTATTTTGACCTTGAAAGCAGTCGGGCGTGCTGAACTGGCCCTTAAGGCGTACACACAAATTTAAGGGGCTCACCTTCGTGACAACCCTCTTGAAATGGAATTCTATTAGCAACCCACTCCACTGCTTGTAATGGTAAGATACTTTGACTCTGGGACTAGTGGCATGTCCTTTGTTCAATAACCCACCGAGATAAACTTTGTGTATTGTCCCAGATTGCACCTAAGACAAAAAAATAGACAATTTACGCCATCAGATACTGTGCCAAAGGGCAACTTTGGAGCATATGGTGTTCCTTGGCAAAACCTGTTCGCATCTTCCGGCAGAACTCGATTATACTGGTAGTTCACTTTGTCGAAGGCGGGGGAACCGCTCAACCTGCCTAATCGGAGAGTCAAATGTTGGGTCTTTCCGCGATGAATCAAGAATGTGCCAGATGAATATTGATATATATAGGGGGCGGAAGCTTGTTCAAGCATATCTGAGTGGCAGCAGATTGAGTTCGCTGATAATAATGGCACCTAGGGAGCTCAGAGTAAGTATATGCCATACATTTTAAGGAGCATCGTTGGATAAGTTTCAAAGTGGGGTTGTTCTGAACAGAATGCATGCAGGTAGCATCGACATTCGGGAAGATCTCATAAAAAATATTTGAGTGGGTTTCTAAAGCTATTTTCAGTAAAATACTGGTGTTATATTATGTATCTACCTCAAAATTGACACGGTCACAATTTTATTGTCAAATCCTACATTAGGCGAGTTCCCGGTCGCCTAACGAAATCTTCCCACGTTGGAGTATTTCTGACAATCAGTCTGATGCACCTTAGCCTTTGACGAGTTGGTAACATCGTCTCTTCAAGCCTAGCTTAGTGCCTCTCAATTTACGAACCCTTCCTAGGATATTCGGTTGCCCAAACTTTCAGTTACAGAACTGGCTTAGCCAAGTGAATCCCTGTCTGTATCACGTGACTCTGATCGCGTGCAGACTCTCGGGCAGTTGTCTGAACTTCAAGCATGAACTCTGTTTTTGGAATGCTTGAGTATACCCATTCACCAGTCACCTGTCACTGTCAGTTCTCACATGGAGTCGCCTGCACCTTCTCCCTCTTACCATGACTTCCAATGAGGCCATACCTATGAGTGAGAGGAACTCTACTTGTATTACTGGATTACCTCCAGCGATACCGTCAGCACCCTATAGACATGCTGCCCCGTCTGGCCCTTGGCCATGGCAGAGTCTGACTTATAAGATTACTGATCACACTAGCTCTATCCCCCACACACATGATACTACTCCTGGAACGTGCGAGGGCTGGCGTAACTACCCAGAGAGCCTCTTTCCCAATTGGAAGAATGCTCAAGTGACGGAAAGCAAGATGAAGACGTTACTAAAAGAATCCGGGACATCCACAATTTATCATATTGATGTTAAAGAGAATGGAATATTTATGAACTCCGACCACAGCCCTGTGTCGAACGAAACGGATTTTGAAGAACTCACGAGAGAATTGGTAAACTAACAAAGATTCACAGATAGGATATGTTATATTTACTACGACATTATGTTTATAGACGGAACCTCGACGCCTTCGCGTCTTTTGTGTTGATAACTTGACCGTGCCAGTCATGCAAATGCTGGGACACAAGTGTGTAAAATCCCAATACTCCATGTTCTCTAACTGAGTATCCTAGGTATACTATCGAACCATTTTTCTGGACGTCATCTGTTAATTGGATTCCGTCGCGATACCAGGAAAATCCCCGCGCTGGTCAAGATGATCGTAAGAATGCATCAAAACCCTTATCTTCTTGCCTGACGTAGTCTTAAGATATCACAATCACACTCAAATTTGCCCGTGTGGCACAGCTGAGCTTTCCTTACACCCAGATGACACCTGAAGAACAAGCGCTGACAGGTGAGCCTCTCTTTCACTTGAGCTACTAAAAGCTCAAACAGACTCGCATGTAAGATGGCCATGTAATCGATACGCAGAGCCCTCTCCCTCTTTACAACATAGGTTTGACTCCGCCTACCCGTAGAAATTGATCTGTACTTATATACTTTGTTGTCAAGAGGTTCAAAAGGAGGACGACGGAGAAAAAGATATCTTAATCACAGATTTTCTGGCCATCCATATGCTCCGTGCACAAAATAGCACAATGATCACATACCATCCACCATCGGAATGGTGCGCCACTACAGCAGGAAAGCTGCATACTCGTATTTCGCTTGTTGGACAAAGCGTATACTGGCAAAATATATTCGAGAAGTCGCCGGATCCTACGTTCGTGTTATTATCCACCCTATGGTACGCTCTGTATGCCTGGGATGAGGCATTTGAAACATTATGGAAGTATATTTCCAAATTGGTAAGATCCAGATGCCGCATAATCAACAAATTTAAACCCGAGACCAGGAACTAGAAGCGATCAATACAAATAACATGGAACTCACACCAGAGTTGCACAAGATTCGTGCACATCTTCTCCATTATGCGACCCTTCTAGAGGAGTTCCAAGAATCGGTTGTTTTCGTACAGGAAACGGCTAATCCTGCCATGTATTCACCTACATACAACCCAGTTAGATCTTGTGATTCCAAAAAGTTGCTCACAAAGGAGTGCATGAATCTTCTAATTCATATTAAGCGGCTTGAAATGAGTAGAGAGATGTGGGATAAGAGGCTTAAGAATGCCATGCACTTGGTTTGTTCATAATTTTCTTGGACTAAGTATGTTAAATGCTGAAGTAAGATGTCTAGGTTTTCAGTAAGGTAAACATCGAAGATAGCAAACAGATGCAGGCATTGACGACAGCGGCTGTCCGTGACAGCGCTGTTATGAAGCAAATCTCTTACCTAACCATGGTCTTTTTGCCTGCTTCCTTCGTTGCAGTAAGCCATCTGTCCATAGCGTCTGGTATGATCTTGACCAATTGTCCATAGGGTGTTTTCGGCATGAACATTCGAGTTCTTAACCCAGACTCCAACGGGACCCTGTCCCACTACTTTGCGACCGCCGTTCCCTTGACTATAGTGTCAACATGGGTAATAGTGGCATATCAAGGACAATGGACTCAACAAGCAAATGAGCGGACGCCTACCGGTATGATGAGATTACTGTGGCCCGTTATGCTTGTCCAGCGACTTATAGGCAGATTACAAGACAACCGCAGCGACACCACGGCTGTTAACTCGGCTCAGACTTCCATGGTTTGATTTAACGTTCGATACGACACGGCACGACCGGTTTGGCACGTACGATACATAATGAGCAGACGATTCTCCATATCATACCCCTGGAAAATTTACCCGTAGGAGATAACATGTTGTCTGTAGACCAAGATATTTGCCCAAGAATTTGAAGTCGATATTTTGAAATTGATATGGTCTGTAAGAGACTCACCCCCGATCTTGGCAATGATAAATACTTGAATAAACCCTAAACCCTAAAGACAAGGCTTGAAGACGGGGTCTGGAAGGTGCCAGAGAGTCGGAGATGGCGTGTGAGTTCCTTCCTACTTGACCTAAGGGCTGATATACTAAGAGTTGTAAGGTAGAGGGTTGCAGCTTGCTGACAACACCTTAGGGGGCATTAGGGAGGGGTAAGATGGCTGAAGACTAAATGAGGGTAATCTAAGTCAATATCAGAACTAAAGAGTAGTAGCATACATGGTAGGAACTTTATACAAAGGTGTAATGGATGAATGAGGGCCAATCAAGGAAGCAGAAAGTAGTGACAGGTCAAAAGAAGCATGGGAAGGGGTAGGGAGCAGACTAGAACTAAATACAATGTAGTAAAAGTATTCTAGAGGGTATGAGGTAGTAAATTGTTAGAGTTCACGAGTTCGGAATACACTTGACTCGGTTTAGGTAGATAGAACACATTGCAAACATATGAAGTTTAGAGTACAAGTACCTAGTTTAAGTACCTACTACCGGTAATACTATACCCAGTTACCCATCAATCACATGCTACATTGTTCGTGAACCCAAAAAATCTAATACAAATAACATTTACAAGTAGAACAGGTGATGTCATATACCCCCCTCCCCAGGCCCCAGCTCCCTAGTTTCAAAAGGGTACCTTAGCCCCAGATGACGATTCCTCCTTCCCCACTGCCTTGTACAGAGAATGTCAAGCACTTTGAGACCCACCCAGAAGCCTCTTCATCAACACATTCAATGTGGATGGGTTCCATCCAGAGGATTGTGCCTTCACCCCCTGAAATTTGGGGAGCTCCCATGGGAACCTGGAGTGAAACCCCCCCACCCCCTCATAGTATTTTCCCTTCGACCAAAGAGGAGATCAGGAAGAAGCAGCAGTCCAAAGCATTCTCTGTGTGAGTTCAGGAAGAACTAAAAATGCTCAAGAGGAAGAGGAGAGAGGAGTACTTAGAAGAACAACAGAAGATGGGTGCTAGGGTTAACGTCCCCTCTAAGCAGATATGAAAGGAATGGAGGAGAATGGAGGGAACCAGCAATCCTTCACCCATCACTCTCCCCCAGGCCATAAATGGATGGACTTCACTGAAATGGATTGCAGTGATGGTGGTATGCCTTGCATTTGGAGTGTAGGAAATAAGAGCAAGAAGGGAAAGGATGGAGCTTATGTAATGAAATTGTATTTCAACAATCTAGATATAATAGAGCAAATTCACAAATATTTTTTTAATTTTTGAAACTTTATCCTCTGAGTTATCAAGGATATACATCTGAAGTACCAAATTGGAAGGGTTTTTTGAGTCACTGTATATACAGTGGCTTCCAAAACTGTCCCAATGTTTTGGTAATTCTCAATAAATGCTTTATAACCTACCAAATAAAATTTTTAAAATAGTGAAATTATTCTCACATATACCTTAGCATACTAGCTTTGATATATCCAAATATTACATAATATAGATGGATATTGGTGTCACAGTGAATATTTAAAAATGACCAATCATTGGGACAGTTTTACAACCCTCTTTTCACACATTTCATTATATCATATTATATTCTAGAGGGCTAGGAAAATTACAGGAAAATTCACGTGACATCTATTTGATGTTCTAATTAATATGTGACATGAAATATCACATTTTAACTATCATTCTTATCATGAAAGCTATTTCTCCTCTCAAAAGAGAACAAGCCATCTTCCTCCTACAAAATGGACTCTCCAATAGGAATATAGCCTCTACAACAGGTCTTAGCAAATCTACTATCAGTAGAATTGCTCAGTAAATAGAGATAGACAAAGAAAACCTGAAAGGAGGATGTCTATCCAAGCTTTCTCCTACTGACCAAAGGAGGATCATATATCAAATCACCTCTGGCAAACTAGATAATGCTGTCCAGGCCACACACTACATTAATTCCATCAATAAATATCATGTCTCACCCAAAATAGTCAGAAGGACCTTGAAACAGCATGGTTTCAAAGCTGTAGTCAATGCAAAAAGACCTTTGCTCAAGGCTCAACATAGAAAGGCCAGGTTAAGCTTTGCCCTCAAGTACCAAAACTGGACTGTGGATGATCAGAAAAGGGTCCTGTGGTCTGATGAGACCAATATCAATAATATTGGGTCAGATGGACATCAATATGTGTTGAAGAAAGCTGGAGAACCACTTTCTGATAGGACAACCCAACTTACAGTCAAGTATGGAGGTGGAGATATCATGGTGTAGGGCTGTATGGGTTGGAATGGAGTGGAAATGCTTGCAGAGATTGAAGGAAAGATGGATTCTGCACAATATGTGGAGATCCTGGCTCAGCATTTGTCCCAGAGCATTGAAGATTTGGATATTCCAGCAGATGAGGCCATTTTCCAGCAGGATAATAACCTAAACACATATCCAAGATGGCACAAAAATGGTTTTTTGAAAATCATATTCAGGTGTTAGACTGGACAGCACAGTCTCCTGACCTGAATCCCATAGAAAATCTTTAATTCCACCTGAAGAAACAGCTCCAGAAATATCCTTCACCATTAAAGGGAGTTTAGGGGGTTATAGGAGAGGGTGGAAGTGGAATGGGCAAAGATTGAGCCTCAGAGGTGTCAGAAACTGATTGAAAATATGCCCAAAAGACTTGATGCTGTAATAAAGCCTAAGGGAGGCCATACAGAGTACTAGAATAACAAGATATCTGATTCAAAAAGGGTGGTTGCAAAACTGTCCCAATGATTGGTCATTTTTAAATATTCACTGTGATACCAATATCGATCTATATTATGTAATATTTGGGTATATAAAAGCTACTATGCTAAGGTATATGTGAGAATAATTTCACTATTTTAGAAAATTTATTTGGTGGGTTATAAAGCATTTATTGAGAATTACCAAAACATTGGGACAGTTTTGGAAGCCACTGTACATACATTATATGATATATATATTTCCACACTAATAATATGTTCAATGAATTTATCCCAGCCTAAAAACAACATCATTGAATGTAGCTATGTTAGGATTTACCCCCAACTGACATTCAGAATCCAACTCCACCTCCAATCTTTTCCTTCAGACTCATTCCTGTCTTTGACTATTTTTGTCTCAGAACACAAACTTGACTCAGACCCCTAAATAATGACATAAAGATATACATTCAGAACCTGACATTGGCTCCAATCACATACTCACCTTATGCAAACATGTCAGTCTTACCCTTGAGACCCAAGATCCTGATGTCTTATTGTTCCTGTTGCATCAATCAATTATTTCCTTAAGAATATCTGTTGTAATTGGGATCAGCAACTTGATTTTCAGTAAAAAATCTACTCTGAAATAAAATGAGAGTGAGGAGCCAGTCTTACGAGCAAGAACTATTTCTTCAATAAGTATGTCACATTTGTCACGAACACTGATAGCCGCTAGAATATCTAGCCGACATTGTCTGGTGCAAGCCGGGGGTATAAACTCTAGCTACGAGATATAGGCTACTTAAATTGTTAGAATACATTGTATTGCAAGCCTTTGATGCATTTTACGCTCGGCTATTTCGTACTTTACAGTAGCTTAGTCATCATAAATAAAACCTTGTCCGTTTTCCTTACGCTGTCATCGAACAGGTTATGGGCCCCACCCCGTTGCTTTAAAAGTCACACTAATACTATCTCATCATCTTATGTCTAATATCAATGCCTTACTTGCGAGTATCCCAAAACTCTCAGGTGATAACTACCACGAATGGAAGTTTTCACTGTCAATGGTTTTGCGGCGTGCTGGATCATGGAGTGTTGTTAATGGTGGAACAAAGGCACCTAAGGATGAGAATAGCAAGGAGTATTTGGATTGGGCAAAGCATTCAGAGGATGGTTACATGGCAATTGGATTGACAATCGCGTCAAGCCAACAATCGTATATTCGGGATTGCACCACTGGACCAGAGGCATGGCAAGCACTTGCAAAAATCTATCAGGCAAATAATCGGGCCAATCGGATTTCATTGAAACACCAGCTCTATATGTACCAGCACAATGTCAAAAATCCAGTGATGGAATATGTCCATGGCATTTTGACTCTGGCTTCACAGCTTCGAGCGATTGGAGTCGAGTTACGTGATGAGGATGTGCCGGATGTCCTCATCTATTGTTTGGCTCCAGAATTTGGTGCGGTAGCAACTGCTCTTATGCAGCGTGTGGGATCACTTACAGTCAAAGAAATTTCCGCGGCGCTGGTAGAAGAAGAAAGCCATCTAAAAGGGCGGAAAGAAAATGAGAGTCAAATTGCCATGAAAATGAAAGTTGACTCACCAAATATGCGACAGCTGAAGAATTGCTATAGATGCAATGGCGAAGGTCACATTGCGCATTTTTGTCCCGCGCCGAGGCCAGTTGTTTCGTCTTCAAGTGGATTACCTACCGAAAACCAGGAGATCCCCACTGATAGTGCAGGGATGAGTGCTTATATTTTACGCACTTGAAATTATTGTGTGGACTAGGAGTTGCGGGTAGAGCTCCAAGGTCTGGCATTTGTTTGTAATATGGGAGGTTGGGGGAATGTGTTCTAGGAGCGAGGATGCTCTGAGGTTCGGTTTGACGCCAAATGTACCAGACGGGTATTGCGTCTAGTGGGCGCAGCGGGTTTCTCAAAAATTTCGAGCAGATTCTGCGTCTAGTGGGCGCAGCGGGTTTTCATGTCAATTTTCGTGTCAATTTTCGGATGGGTTTTGCGTCAAGTGGGCACAATATTTTTTGTGTTAAAATTGGTTTATTTCTTGTTTTTCGTGTGTATGGTCTTACTGCACACTTCAATGACTTGCAAAGTGGGCATGTTAGAATACGTTGTATTGCAAGCCTTTGATGTGTTTTACGCTCGGCTATTTCGTACTTTACAGTAGCTTAGTCATCGTAAATAAAACCTTGTCCGTTTTCCTTACGCTGTCATCAAACATAAATTCCTTCATTCTATGGACCATTTAGTCACCCCTTCCCAATTCTCTGATGTATCTCCCGGTGCACAACGGACCCGGAAGCACCCTAGATCTCTACTCTCTGTGCCAACATTGTAGATGGCGGTCCGAACCTACATTAATTCATGGCTATGCATACACATGGCATAATTTACGGCTTGAATATTTCTCATGATAGCTTCCGTATCCACTCCACGTCAGCCGGCTTTTTGACGTTCTAGCTCACATGGTCACTCGAGAAGGTCAGCCAACGGTGTTAATCGCCCTATTCCTGCGCAGTTCACGGCATGACAACTTCGTACTTCTCAACTAATGCTGTAAGATGGCATCTATTTTTTTGCCCATTGGTCAAGATCTTCAGGATTGAGTTTATGAGTCTGTGCGTACGGACAACTCACCTCACTTGGAGACCTGGAAAACATGCACACATCTGTCCTTATCTTTGTTATTTTTGTTGGGCTTTCCCAGCTTAGCGAGGTTGTTGCTGCGGTTCCCTAGCTCAAACTTCGACGAAGGTCAGTGAAGTCGAGGATAACTAGTACTAGGGTATGCGGTATCTAGTATTAAGTGATGGTATCACTTGCTTGACTAGTCGCTCGTCTGGCTCATAATTATAAACCCTTGATTTGTTAGAGTATGATGATTACGATTAGTATTATATCATACCTCGTATTGTGAATGTATGTTTCCGGTCTGGTTCACACATGTGATTAGCTATATTTAGTTTAGTGTTCCCTTAGTTCCGTCAAACCAAGTGCACAGACCATATATCTTAGTATATAGTTACATCCAGATGAGAGTAGGACCTCATCTGGAAACCTAGCTATATCACCGGTTAACTTCTACCCGCTCAACTCTTAGTGGCATTCGCTCCAAGTGTTGAGAGTCATCGCACTGTGGTCCCCCAGGCTTGCAGATCCGAACATTTCCAGATATCTGTTGTCCATCACTATCGACTATGTCGTCCACTGTCGCTAGTCATATGAACAAGCTGGATTCATTGCTTAAGAAGTCGCCCCCATCGACGTCACACGCCGGGTTTAACCAAGCACTCACGTTAATCTGGTTCTTCGTCATCGAGGTCACCCAAGCAATTGTCGCACTCGTACAGTCGACTTCGGTCCATGCTGTCACGTTGGCGCAGTCTGCCACTGCGTCAACGAAGTCCGCCTCCGCATCCGTTAAGTGTGCGAAGTGCTCGGCCAAGGGACATCAAGCATCAGCCTGTCGTTCCAAAAACCCCGCTGCTGTCAGACGCAGGATCTCGGCTAACAATAAGCATCGCGGACGTGTCGCCTCACTTCCACGTTATACGAACCTTCCCGCCCAGCAGTACCTCCTGCCGTTTACACCGCCTCAAGACATCGCGCACCTTGCCGATGCTGCTGAGTTACGGCGATGTCAGGCGCAGTCAAAACGAGATAGGAAACGCTGGGCTCAGCAATCTTCCGACCTGCCCGCTCCTACTAAACCCTCTCCTTCTAAACGGAAATAACCGAATATCATTCACTGGACAGTGGATATTCGATTAGGAGAAGGTGTTAGAGTATGATGATTATAATTAGTATTATATCATACCTCGTATTGTGAATGTATGTTTCCGGTCTGGTTCACACATGTGATTAGCTATATTTAGTTTAGTGTTCCCTTAGTTCCGTCAAACCAAGTGCACAGACCATATATCTTAGTATATAGTTACATCCAGATGAGAGTAGGACCTCATCTGGAAACCTAGCTATATCACCGGTTAACGTCTACCCGCTCAACTCTTAGTGGCATTCACTCCAAGTGTTGAGAGTCATTGCACTGTGGTCCCCCAGGCTTGCAGATCCAAACACGGGGCCCATAACCTGTTAGAATGAAAGAAGGGAAGGGGGATCGGGGCACAGAATAGTGACCCTAGTGGACAAATAGACCACCACTCATACTCAAACTCAGACTCAGATTGACCGCATGGTGGACAGAACCAAAGCCATGGATAAGGACTACTATGGATACATGTGGGTACTTAGGGTTCCGAACCACATATTCCAACATGATTTACAATTTATGACCAAATGTCCGTCCTAAAGTTAGCCGGAACTCCTCACCGAGATCCTACCGCGGGACCGGACATGGAATCATTCTCTATGGGGATACCTATCTGTCTGGAATGGCCTCGCGTGCACGGACAAAATCAAAATCAGCGGGTTATTGTTGTATAAGGGCCGCAGCCTATTGTGGCCAACCATAGTTTGATACCTCGAAAAGTTCCATCCTCATTGAAATAAGAGGTTCCCACACGTATTGCTTTTGGTTACCAATAATACCTTCAGTGACTACATTATATAGCAAAAATTCGGTGGAGGTGTAGACCTTCGAGTGCGAGTGACAGGTGTTCGGTTCGATCACTCCCTCATACACTGTTCTCCCCCCACTCACAATTTACAGTACAAGGGGTATGGAAAATGTGGATTTCTCCTGCGTACAGTTTAGTCCCTATGGCCTTGGTTGAGGCTCTTGCGGCAAAATGCAAGCGTTCCCATCACAAATCAGACGGCGAATGTCTCTCCCAGGCGTGGATATACGTTCTGCATTCTTATGAATATTATTTAGTCTTGTCTATTAGCCCCTCGATAGCACTATGGGTTTAGACCACAAGCCGTCAGTATTTCCAGAGCATCGCTGATCAAGGACTTTAGTGGAAGCACTACACCTATCAGAGACAATTGATTTATTTTTGACCCTGAAGGCAGTCGGGCGTACTGAACTGGCTATTGGGGGCGTACACACAAATTTAAGGGGCTCACCTCCGTGACAACCCTTTTGAAATGGAATTCTATTAGCAACCCACGTCATCCTTCACTGCTTGTAATGGCAAGATGGCAACCATACCAAGCACTATGGGACCGGTACTTTGATTCTGGGATTAGCGGCATGTCCTTTGCTCAACAACCCACCGAGGTGTATTGCCCCAGATTGCACCTAAGACAAAGAAAATAGACAATTTACGCCATCAGATACTGTGCCAAAGGGCAACTTTGGAGCATATGGTGTTTCTTGGCAAAACGTGTTCGCATCTTCCGACAGAACTCGATATATACTGGTAGTTCACTTTGTTGAAGACGGGGAACCGCTCAACCTGCCTAATCGAAGCGGTAAGTCGAGTGTTAGGTCTTTCCGCGATGAATCAAGAATGTGCCAGATGAATATTGATATATATAGGGGGAGGACGCTTGCTCAAGCATATCTGAGTGGCAGCAGATTGAGTTTGTTGATCATAATGGTACCTAGGGAGCCCGGAATAAGTATATGCCGTACATTCTAAGGAGCATCGTTGGGTAAGTTTCAAATTACATGTGGGGTTATTTTGAACAGAATGCGCTAGTATCGACCTTCAGTATATCAAGTTATGGTCTTACTGAAAGGAGCTTTCTTTTTGGGACAATCAGCGGTGGTAAATACCCATTCTGACGTGGGAACATTACATTAGGTGACCGCGCCTGTGATGCGCGTCGTTCGCGTGGTTTGTAGTAACAGTTGGTTCGAAGGCGTCAGGGGGTAGGGAAACATATTAGTAGTATTCAACATTTCTCTTATTAGAATAAATATAATAAACTAGTCGAAGTCAAGAAACCTATAGCCAAAACGTCCGAAAATATAAACAGTGCATTAAGTAAAATTACAATGACCTCTAATAATATTGTCATAACCGGGAACCAGAACCCACATCACATGGAAAACCTAGTTATTGTTAACCATTAAGCCACAGGACCTTTATCCTCGCCTTTTTTTCATTCATCTATTGGCAATTTACTGTTTAGATTAGTTTCGGGAAGATCTCACAGAAAAAAATATTTGAATGAGTTTCTAAAGCTATTTTCATAAAATACCGGTGTTATATTATGTATCTACCTCAAAATTGTTACGGATACAATTTTATTGTCGAATCCTACATTAGGCGAGTTCCCGGTCGCCTAACGAAATATTCCCACGGTATTCCAACAATCAGTCTGATGCACCTTAGCTCTCGAGTCTTTGACGAGTTGGTTAGCTTAGCGGGGACATCTCAATTTGCGAACCCTTCCGGCTGGGTGTGCTTAGCCAAGTGAATCCTTGTCTGTATCACGTGACCCCGATCGCGATCCGGGGGTTGCAGACTCAATTTCAGGCGGCTGTCCGAACTTCAAGAATGAACTCTGTTTTTGGAAGGCTTGAGCATACCCCTTCACCTGTCACTGTCAATCCTCACAGGGACCGATCGCCTACACCCCTTTCTCCCTCTTACCATGATTTCCAATGAGGCCATACCTATGAGTGAGAGGAACCCTATTACAGGATTACCTCCATCAATACCGTCAGCACCCTATAGACACGCTGCCCCGTCTGGCCCTTGGCCATGGCAGAGTCTGGATGATAAGATTCCTGATCATACTAGCTCTATTCTTCATACACATAATACTCCTGGGACGTGCGAGGGTTGCCACTGGCGTAACTACCCAGAGAGCCTCTTTCCCAATTGGAAGGATGATCAAGTGGTAAGAAGCAAGATCAAGAAGGTACTAGACGAATCCGGGGAATCCACAATTTATCATATTGAAGTCGAAGAGAATGGAATATTTTTGAGACCCGACCGCACCACCGTGTCGAACGAAACGGATTTTGAAGAACTCACGAAACAACCGGTAAACAAACAAAAGATTCACAGATAGGATATGTTATATTTACTACGACGTTATGTTTATAGACGGAACCTCGACGCCTTCGCGTCTTTTGTGTTGATAACTTGACCGTGCCAGTCATGCAAATGCTGGGAAAAAAGTGCGTAAGATTCCAATACTCCATGTTCTCTAACTGAGCATCCTAGATATAATATCGAGCCATTTTTCTGGACGTCATCTGTTAATTGGATTCCGTCGCGATACCAGGAAAATCCCCGTGCTGGTCAAGATGATCGTAAGAATGCATCAAAAACTTTATCTGCTTCCCTGACGTAGCCCTAAGATATCACGATCACACTCAAATTTCCCCGTGTGGCAAAACTGAGCCTTGCTTACACTCAGATGTCACCTTCTGATGACGATCTGACGAGTAGGCCACAGATGTCACCTTCTGATGAAGATCTGACAAGTAAGCCTCTCTTCCACTTGAGTTACTAAAAGCTCATACAAACTCGCATGTAAGAGGGTCGTGTAATCGATACGCAGAGACCTCTCCCCCTTTACAATATAGGTTTGACTCTGCCTACCCGTAGAAGTTGATCCGTGCTTATATAATTTGTTTTCAAGAGGTTCAAGAGGAGAAGGACGACAACAAACGTCTCTTAATCACAGATTTTTTGGCCATCCACATGTTCCGTGCACAACAAAATAGCACAATCATCACATACCATCCACCATCGGAATGGTGCGCCACTACAGCAGAAAAGCTGCATACTCGTATTTCGCTTGCTGGACAAAGCGTATACTGGCAAAAGATATTCGAGAAGTCCCCGGATCCTACGCTCGTGCTATTATCCACCCTATGGTACGCGCTGTATGCCTGGGATGAGGCACTTGAGACCTTATGGGAGTATATTTGCCGACTGGTAAGATCCAGATGCCTCGTAAACAACAAATTTAAACCTGAGACCAGGAAATGGACGCCATCAAAACAAATAACATGGAACTTACACCAGAGTTGCACAAGATTCGTGCACATCTTCTTCATTATGCGAGCCTTCTAGAGGACTTCCATGAATCGGTTGTTTTCGTACAGGAAACGGCTAATCCTGCCATGGATTCACCTGCATACGTAGCCCAATCTAGCGCTTCCAAAGACTTGATCGAAAAGGAGTGTGGGAATCTTCTAATTCAAATTAAGCGGCTTAAAATGAGTAGAGGGATGTGGGATAAAAGGCTCAAGAATGCCATGCATTTGGTTTGTTTCATAAATTTCTTGGATTAGGTATGTTAAATGCTGAAGTAAGATGTCTAGGTTTTCAGTAAAGTAAACATCGAAGATAGCAAACGGATGCAGGCATTGACGAAAGCGGCTGTCCGTGACAGCGCTGCTATGAAGCAAATCTCTTATTTAACCATGGTCTTTTTGCCCGCTTCCTTCGTTGCGGTAAGCCATCTGTCCATAGCGTCTGGTATGGTCTTGACTAATTGTCCATAGGCTGTTTTCGGTATGAACATACAAGATCTTAACCCAGACTCCAATGGGACCCTGTCCCACTACTTTGCGGCCGCCATTCCCTTGACTATAGTGTCAACATGGGTGATAGTGGCATATCAAGGACAATGGACTCAAAAGCCAAATGAGCAGACGCCTGCCGGTATAATGAGATTAATGTGGCCCGTTATGCTTCTCCGGGAATTTATGGCCAGACTACAAGACAACCGCAGCGAAATTACGGCTGTTAACCCGGGCGGGACCTCCATAGTTTAATTTAACGTTCAATCCGACACGGCACGACCGGTTTTGCACGTACGATACATAATGAGCAGACGATTCTCCATATCACACCCCTGGAAAATTTACCCGTAGGACATATCATGTAGCCTGTAGACTTAGATATTTGCCCAAGGAATTTGAAGTCGATATTTTGAAATTGATATGGTCCGCAAGAGACTCAACCCGATCTTGGCAATGACAAGTATATCAGGAAAATTGAAAAGGAGGTATCTACGGTCCTGGAGCCTCTATACCGCTGAGACCTCACTTTAGGTTCTGGTAGACCAGATATTGCTCAGGTACGCGTGATCTGCGAGTTGTCACTAGTTGAGTCATAGGCACGGCGCAGATTAATTTTCAACTTCATCCACTTTCAGTATAAATATTATACAATAACAAATCAATCATCTAAAACATTTTAATGATATATTGATCCCAGAGCAGATCAAAAAGAACATTGTTTGTAACTAACCAACTGTACAAATTCTGATTCAAAATAGAAAGCGGGAATGATGCAAACACAAAATGGAACAACTTGAAGCTACAGTCATAAAAAATTACTAGTAAGACTCAAAAGGAGTGTGACGGACTCGAATAAGCCCTAAACCCTAAAGACAAGGCCGAAAACGGGTCTGGAAGGCGCCAGAGAGTCGGAGATGGCGTGCGACTTCCTATGTCACAAAGCCTGATGAGTGACAAAAGCGGCTTGATCGTATTGTGACAAAAAAAAAAGTTTCTTTTGGTAGTACTTAGTATTTATGAACTGGTTATTATAGACCGGGGTCATTAGTACCCACATTCATTACCGCTCTTGTTCTGAGTATATAATCCCGTAGTTACACATGAGATCCCCCTGCGTTTATAACCAACAATATAACTCAGACCGTATTGCGCTCGTCCTCTAGAGGTCTGGTCATATTTTCGCCGAAAAGTTAACATACTCAGAGAAGTAAAAGAACCATGTTATGTAACTGCTAAGGAGTTGATTACACCATATGAAAACCAATTTTCAACAACAAGAAAACCATGTTAATGTAAAATACGCAGTTCTAATAATAACTCTAGGTGTGTGAGCAACCTTCCTAAGTATGCATTTATATCTACCTAATAATAGAGAGTATTTGCAACTAATATATACTAGTTGCAAATACTCTCTAATAACTAGAGTGATAGTAAGTATAAATCACAGTAAGCTAAAGGAACAATATGCGTACCTCTCAGTGAGTGAACAACCTTCACTGTAAACCTATACAATTGAATACCCAACTATACGTGTTCCAGCTTCCAAACGTAGCTGAGGTAATCCATCTACTCGCTATAGTCCTTACCGTAGGATTTTCCTGTATTAGTACTAAATTCTGCTGCCAATATAACTATAACAAATTAGTCGGAGTTTGGACTCGCAACTTCAAGACCGTCTGAACTAGGCTACTATTAGCGTATTAGAGAGTATTTGCAACTAATGAAATGTTAGAGAATAGGCAGTGGCCATTAGCCGATATTTGCGTATTAGCGCCCATCCGTTATACCAGGTTCAGGCTATATTGAATGCAAGTACTGTAGGCCTCAGCCAAGAGACATGTTGCAAATAGGGAACGCTCAGAGATTGCCTGACTGTTAAAGTTTCGGTGCAGACCTCGATAGGTAATAATGAGTGATACCTGCGTTTGTCTGAGCTCTGTAAGGGAAACTAGCTATAGCGACTCCACTAATCTATCCATGAACAGCAAGCTTCTAGAGCTTTTAGCGCTCGCAATACTTCAAAACCGGCTGGTAATCTGCGGGGCTTGCCGTGGCACGCCCATATCAAAAACTGACAGATAGTCGCACCGACACCAGTGACTTGGCTAGCGTTAACGCGTTATGTACTTAACGCATTCGGAAACTGGGCGACCTGATTGTACCAAAATTAACTTACACAGTACTTCGACCCTCTTTAGTACTTAAACCACAATCTCCCCAGCAGACGGATTTCCACCTGCACAATGGCATCACAGCCCAAGAAGAAGACCTTAGCAAACCACAGGCACGCTGCTCCTAGTGCACCATGGCCGTGGATTGACATAACCAAAGAAATCCAACTCTCAGACACACCAGCAAAACATCAATGCCTTCACAAGCTAGGGGAATGTACCGATTGTTGGAAGAAATATCCGCAATCGCATTTTCCAAACTGGACACGAGCCCAAGTGGACAGCAGCGGCCTAAATGGTTTGTTAGTGCATTCACACACCAAACATTACCTTCATTACGTCGATGTTGCCAACGATGGTGCCTTTTCACAGCCCAGGACACCATCCGTTGCTGAAGATGATGTTGATTTTTGGAAGATCATGCAAGCTGGGGTATGAGAACCACTCACATTCCGAAATTGAGTCCGCGTGCACAGTTGAACCTAGTGTTTCAGAGACGAGCAGCAAATACCCGTGTTCGAGCCATATTTGTCGATGATCCCTCGTTATCTGTTCTAAAAATGATTGGACAAAAGTGAATAACATTCATGTCCACAATGCTTAACTTATGAATTATCCTATAGATATGAAGTGGAGCCCTTCTTCTGGACGTCTTCGATTAACTGGATACCTGCGAGATACCAAGAAGATTCACAAACTAAGCAAGGAGATCGTGAGCTTGTTTCATTAGCTTTGGTGCAGTTCTGTGTGCCAACCAATTTTCCAGATATCACAATTATCCTTGCATTTCCACGTGCAACGGAAAAAGCAGAAGAATCAATGCCACCGCGAAGCACTTGCAATTCCGAAACACCCGAGGCTTCTGATGACCGGCTGGAAATCGACACACAAGAACCGCTTCATATTCGCAAACACACTCTCAACCTCGATTTGCTTGGAGTACACGCAATTCGCGATGTTCATAGCAGTACAATCATATCTTATCAGCCTGCGTTGGACCGGTCTGTAACGTCGGCGTCAAGTATACATACTCGAGTGTTCCTTGCAGGTCAAAGCGTGTATTGGGGTAACATATTTAAGGCCTCAAATGATCCAACATTCGTGTTATTGACTATCCTGTGGTATGCGCTATTCGCATGGGACCAATCGCTGGAGCTCCTTTGGGAGCATATTTCTCATCTTGTATGTATTTCAATCGTTTTTATATCGGTCAAGTTAACAGATTTGTCTTGTTGCCTTTAGGAAGTGGATGCCATTGAAGCCACCGATGTCAGCTTCACAGGGGAATTGCATCAAATCCGTGCATACCTCTTGCATTACGCGTCGCTCTTAGAAGATTTTAAAAAGTCCGTGGAATTTATACTCGACACGCCGAACCCAGCTATGGATGCTCCTGCCCATGAGGATAACCGAGAACTTTCAAGAACCTTAATGAAAAGGGAATGCAGGATTTTACTATCACAGATCGAGAGACTCTCCCAAAGCAGAACACTCTGGGATAAGCGATTGACAAATTTAATGCATTTGGTACGTAGGATTGGTATTTCAGTCTTTTCCTTTTGCTCGATTTTCTTAATTCTTCTGCTAAAAGGCGTTTGCAAAAGTAAATATCCAAGAGAGCGGCCACATGAAGAAATTAACAGAGGCTTCTTTGCGGGATAGCGCCGCAATGAAGCAAATTGCATACCTTACAATGGTTTTTTTACCTGCATCGTTCGTCGCAGTAAGTTATATACTTTTGGGATTATGTTTATGATGTCGTTTACCACATTCTGTTCATAGGCGGCGTTTGGAATGAACATTCAGGAGATAATCGCCGATCCAAAAATTAAAGGGACTCTGGCCCACTATGTTGAAGTAGCGGTACCCTTCACGCTTGTTACCATGGGGGCAGTGATGGCACTACATGGCAATTGGAAAGGAGCTGATGGCAACGAAGGTATACCGTCTCGATTCTCGCGGCTCGTGTTATTCATCAAATCGAAGTTGCCGCAACGTCGTAATCGCAATGATTCGATGGGGAAGTAAATCTACATTGGGATGTATAACTGCGATGGAATCGGGGACTGTGTCTTTAGGTACTATATATCTATCTAGTTTAATACCTGGACTGGCTGAATTATTTGACCCGACGACTTATAAGAACTACTAGTATTTTGACGAGTTTGATGTCCTGTCCAGTATTGTTTTCTGCCTCATCGCAAGTTCGTTCATGAGTCATGGCCTCCCACTTGCTAACTATCGACTAATTGTTATCCCCTGCGAGATGATTTTGCTACGTGTTATCTGCGGTGTTGAATCGTATGAGGGAAGACAACGCTTCTGGGAAGTCATATATTTTACAGTGGATATTAATAGAGAGCACGCAACGTCCTACTGATTAATGTAACTGTGATAAAATATCAATGAGTACCCTTAAACTTATCTCCTCTCGTTAGAGTCCCCCACCCTTACAGGGGATGGGTATTAAAGCATCGCACTATGGGTCACTGACCAAGATCAAATCGACAGACACTCATGTTATGAAAATATGAGTTGATTCAATAGAGATCTGATCCATTGTGTCGGTTGAGTAATATCTGGCATAAAGTAATGTGCTATGCTTTTTTCGTATCTCCTGGTTGGGCCGTGATGGCGCCTCCGAGTCCACCAACGGATTATTTTACAGATCAAATACGTGAGTGCCAGCTTCGCCAATGAACTTGATGGAGAAAAAGTAAAGGAATAAGGTGGCGATCTCGGAACTCCACAATATATCATATTGATGTTGAAGAAGATGGAAAATTGTCGAAATCTGATTACCCAACATATCGTGTCGAATGAATGAAAAACTCGTGAAACTCCAGGTAAACATACAAGACATTCATAAGTAAGATACACCATATTGACTACAACATTATGTTTGCAGACTGAACCTCGGGTTCGTCGCGTTTGCGTGCTTTGTGTTCAAGTTGCGGCCAAATTGACCGTGCCATTCAACGTGTGTAAAGCTCAGGTATTCCGTGTTCAAGTTCTCTATATTTGAGTATTCTAGATATCTTATTGACCCGTTTTCCTGGACCTCATATATTAAGAGCGTTTCAGAGAGACGGCCCGTACAGTATGCGTTGTAGATGTTCTCCCGGAACGAGGCATTAGACTTGAACTGAACCCAAAACCAGGAAATGAAATTTATCCAAACAGTAACGTGACTTCATATATCAGGGTTCCACAGGATTCGTGCACATCTTTCCATTATACCTCCCTCCTAGAACCTACATGAACCAGTTGTTTCGTACGGTGTGGATACACCTGCATGCAAAGTCTTAGCGCTGTTTCCTAAGAGTTGTTCGCGTGTTCAAATCTTATTGCTCAAATTAATCGGGGTAAAATCTCGCAGTGCTAGTAGAGGAATGTGGAATAACGGATTCGGGATGTCCGGGTCACGCACTTGGTTTGTTTCAGGACGGGGTATGCTAAATGCTGGCTGCTGTGGGCGGATCTCTTACCTGACAATGGTCTTTTTGCCTGCTTCCTTCGTTGCAGTAGGATGTTGCTGCATCTTCAACTGCCGACGGCATGTTTATGGTGTGAACAAAAAAAAAAAAATCTGGGCGCCAATGGAACCCTGCCACATTACTTTGCAGTCGCCTTCCATTCATATTATCAACATGGGCGATAATTGCATCTCAAGGACGATAGAGTCAGACAGCGGATGAGTGGATGCTTATCAGTATGACGAAACGATCACTGTGGCCTGTATGTTTCTGTGGCGGACTTATGGGCACGGAAAATGCGTCAACAAGATAGCAGCGATATTACCTCTGTTAACCAGTTAATCAGGGCGGGGTCGACCTTTACTCTTTGATTTGACCAAAACAAGATACGAGGCACCCACGACACGTGTTGAGCGGATTACTCTGCATATCACACCCCTGGTAAATGTACCTGGAAGCACTATCTGTCATTGTAGACCAGGATATACCTCCTTCGGGGATGGAGAGTGGGTACCTTGAATTTCATATGGTTTCCATGAACTTTGCGTTGACAATGGGAAGCGGCATGTGCTCGGCTGCAGTATGTAAGTATTATTATCACACGATCGCAAAACTGATCATAGATGGAAGTGTCTTGGACAAGAAACGTATAGGGGAACGGCGGATGTCTGGCGGTCTAGATAACGACAAGACTTGGTACAGCAGGTCCCACAATTGCATAGCTATTGAAACACCAGACTTGGGGCTGGCGCTGATGTACTTTGAATCCGAACATAATCGAACTAATTATACTGGAGCTAACTTACACAGCACTTGGTCCCTTTCAGTACTTAAGTCACCGTAAGTAGGCGGACCCCCACCTGCAAGACGCGATGGTATCACCGGTACAATTGAAGAGGACATTATCAAACCACAGACACGCTGCTCCTAGTGCACCCTGGCCGTGGATTGACATAACCGAGGAAATCCAAGGTTCAGATATCCCACTGGAAAGAATCAGGTGTACTCACGAGCCAGGAGAGAGTGATGATTGTTGGAAGAATTACCCCCAATCGCATTTCCCGAACTGGACACCGGTGCAGGTGACGAGAAGCGGCCTAGGTTCTCTGCACTCGTCTCTACGTTCGCAAGCCAAACATCAACTTCATTATCTGGATGTGGCCAACGATGGTAGTTTTACAAGGTCTGAGAGACAACCCGAAGGCTCAGATGATGATGCTTTTTGGAAGATCTTGCGGGATGGGGTATGACAATCATTCGTTCAAAATTGAGCCCGCGTGTATAACCTAGTGGTTTCAGAAACGTGCGGAGAATACCCGCGTTCGAGCCATATTTGTCGGTGATCCCTCGTTATCTGTTTTAAAAATGATTGGAGAAAAGTGAATAATTTTCATCTCCACAATGTTTAACTTATGAGCTATCCTATAGGTATGAAGTGGAGCCCTTCTTCTGGACATCCTCGATCAAATGGATACCTGCAAGATACCAAGAACATGTACAAGCTAATAAAGGTGATCGTGAGTTTTTTTTATTAGCTTTGACACACGTCTGTTTGCCAACAAGTTTTTCCAGATATCACAATTGTTCTTGCATTTCCACGCACCATAGAAAATGTAGGAGAATCATTACGAAGCACTTCCGATTCCGGAAGATCTGCGACTCTTACTGACAAGCTGGAAATCGATACACAAAGTCCGCTTTATACTCGTGATCACCACCTTGTACTCGATTTGCTTGGGGTGCACATGATTCGCGATGTCCAAAGCAGCACACTCATATCTTACCAACCTCCGTCTCCACATCCAGTTACTTCAGCCTCAAGCATACACTCTCGAGTGTACCTTGCAGGTCAAACCGTGTATTGGGGTGACATTTTTGAGGCCTCAAGAGATCCAACATTCGTGTTGTTGACCATTTTGTGGTATGCACTTTTCGCATGGGACCAATCGCTGGAGCTCCTTTGGGAGCACATTGCTCTTCTTGTATGTACTTAAATTGTTTATGTATCGGTTAAGTTAACAAATTTGTTTCTTGTGACGTTTAGGAATTGGATGTCCTCGGGGGCAACAATATCGACTTCACAAAGCAACTGCATCAAATCCGTGCATACCTCTTGCATTACGCATCGCTCTTAGAAGATTTTAAAAAGTCCGTGCAATTTATACTCGACACGCCGAACCCAGCTATGGATGCTCCTATCAATGCGGGTCACCGAGATTTTTCAAGAGCCATATTGGAAAGAGAATGCAAAATTTTATTATCGCACATTGAAAGACTGTCCAACAGTAGAATACTCTGGGATCAGCGATTGACAAATATAATGAATTTGGTAGGTTGGTTGGATATTTCAGACTTTTGCTTGATTTATTTACTTCTTCTGCTAAAAGGCATTTGCAAGCGTGAATATCCAAGATAGCGACCAAATGAAGCAATTAACAAGGGCTGCGTTGCGGGATAGCGCGGCCATGAAGCAAATTGCATACCTTACGATGGTTTTTTTACCTGCATCGTTCGTCGCAGTAGGTTATATACTTTTGGAAATTGTGTTAACAATGCCATTAACTATATTGTGTCCACAGTCAGTTTTTGGAATGAACATCAAGGAAATAAATGACCAACAAGGAACTAAAGGGACTCTGGTTCACTATGTTGGAACAGCGATATCCTTCACGCTTGCTACTGTGTGGGTGGTGATAGCATTGCAGGGTAACTGGACATATGCCAATGGCAATGAAGTAGGTATGCTGTCCCGATTCTCGTGGCCCCTATTATTCGTCCAAGAGAGGTGGGGGGAACGTCGTCAGGACAGTAGCTTGGCAAGGGGTGGATCTGCAGTGTGAAGTATATATTGCGATTTTATAACTATAACTATACCCTTTAGCTCTTCACATACTTATATCTATCCACCTTTATACCTGTAGTGGTTGAACTACACAAGACCCGATGACGTACAGTGACCGCTTGCAAGTTTTGATATTTTGTCCAGTATTGTTTCTCTCCCTATCTCAGATTCACCCATTGGTCATGTTTGCCACTTGCGAACTGGTGAATAGTTGTTATCCCTGCAAGGTGATTTCATTAGTGGTTATCTGCAATTAAAGTTAAATCATGAGGGAAGATAACACATCTAAGAATTCATGCAATCTACAGTAAATATTAAGAGGACATATAATTTCCTATTGATTTGTGTAATGGCAAGTGAAATATTTATGTTAATTTAAAACGTATCTACTTTTGATACGATTTACCAGTTTTACGAGAGAGCTTAGAGGATGGCTATTAAAACATCGTACTTAGAAGTGAAGCATCAATATCAGTCAGAGACCCATTTCAAGACAGAAATATTTAATTCAATGGACCACGGAGACTCTGATCTATTGTTCAAGCGACCGCATCATGAAGTAATTTGTTAAGCTTTTCTCATACCTCCTAGTGGGAACCGTGATGGCGCTTCCTCCACCAACGAATTGCTTTGCGGATCGTTTTATCAGATATATGAGCGTCAGCTTTGCCGACAAAATTAATGGAGGGGCTGTTGATACACTGAGCAAACGAATAAGGAAGTGGCGATGTCGGCACGCTTAGTGTGGTCGTCATGAGGCTAAAGGTGTTGGTAATCAACCTGACATTCCTAGAATATTATAGAATATCTTGGAACATACTTAACATAGCTTTAGTAATATCTCTGTCATCCCTTCCAGAACCTTCTTCCCCATAGATATATATAATCCCCAGTAGTTTACTCATAGATAGAAGCCAGGTTATATTCTAATATCTACTGTGGTCTGCACAAGTTCCCAATAAAAGGCACGAGTATTTCAGCATGAAATCGATTATATAAGAACAGGGTAGAAAAAGGGACTGTCAATTATTCCTACAGCAGTGCCACGTCTAAAAGCAGCAGTCAATAAGTCATTTATTGGTATGATCTATCCTTTCTGTGGCTATGTCTTTTCTGTCTTGCCTCTGTTATGGTTTCTCTGCTGAGGTATCAATACTCAGCTGTTGTTCTCCTGCTCTGGACCTTTACTCTAAGCTACCTATGTAAGCTGTGCTCACTGGGTTGTCATGGGGCTACTTTATTTCTGTTGTTGAGTGTTGTGCTACTGCTTGGACTGCTCGGAGCCTGACTTGACAATACATCCATCATATATTTCATGATGACTTGAGGCGTTTGTAAATGTGATGGCAAATTGCACTGTGCCGCATTCAATGTCGCTTGTGTGAGTTACGACTGTGTCTCCTCCAGTGAGGGAGTTGTGAGTCAGGATATGCCTTGACACTGAGTAAGGGACATTTAAGACAAGCCCATCTGTATAGTTGACAGGTGTGATGCTTATGCACTTCAGTGACTCAAGTCCTCTATGAACCCTATTTATTTTTTCCATGCTATCAGCAGATGATGTGGGGGTATGAGAATGGGATATCGTAACTTACGGATGTGGTGCTAGCAATCCAAGAAAGGCCCAGAACAACATTGCATATGCATATGAACCTCATGAAATATGTAGATCTGTAGCCTCCCGACTGGGATTTACTATTGATCACAGATAGTCAGATTTACAACTTGTGATAAACAAGTGATTGTTCATAATGCACCCAATAGTAAATTTGCATTCTCCCAGCAACCTCAGATAGCTCCTGCTCCCCGACGAATGCTTCTTCTCATCTGACCTGTTGTTCCAGAGCATCAAATATTGTTTGTCACTAGCAAAGCCTAGGCACAGTGAGATGATATAATGGTAAACCATAGTGTTTGGGGGCATTGTCCCCATCTCTGAGTTTGTAACTGGGAATCGCTGGTAAGGACACAGGAAGCTTAATAAATATTGGTTCATAGGATGAACATTATTAGAGTATATTTGCTATCTTCTGAGATGGGTCAAAGGTTTAAAGAAGAACTCGTTGGATAGCCCTCAATCACTGTAAATCCTTTGCAACCCACAAAACAGATGTGCTGGAAGTGTGACAGTCAGGCTCAGTCTGGTAGCTGTATAACAGCAGAGGAAGCTTGTGATGTCATCAGAAAGACAAGCCTAAGAACCCTTGCTAGGTTGTGGGGTTATGTTGTGGGCTTGTCACTGTTAGATTTTGGGAATTCAGGTAAGTGAGTGGCAAGGACTCGAACCATACAGGGATACTAGTAAAGTTACTGGGCTATATAAGGATGATTCATGTATTGTAGTACTCATCCATTTACAACAAGTTAACTGTCACCTACTTAGACAAATGGAAAGTTATATGGTCTAGGAACTGCACCACTGAAAACTGAACAGTCACTTTATGACCTGCCCCACTGCTCACTGTGGACTCTTGTTGTAGTCAAGGGGCTATCACATGCTCCCAATCATGAGAGTAACCATGTTAGGATCCCAGTCATTTGGTGCTTTGCAACCTTGCTTTACCTTCCCCACCCTCCAGCTTCCCACTATCAGTACCCCTGACCATGGTGCCTTGATACTTGGTCCACTATGGTTTCCCCTTTTTGTCATCCTGTCCCATCTCTAGAATACCTTTGCTACATTGTATTTAGTCCCAGTCTGATCCCTACCCCCCTTCCCATGCATCCTTTGACCTGTCACTACTTCTCACTTCCTTGATTGGATCTCCACTCATACATTACACCTTTGTATAAAGTTTCTACCATGTATGCTACTACTCGTCAGTTCTAATATTGACTTAGATTATCCCCATTTAGTCTTCAGCCACCTTACTCCCCCTCTAATATTCTTGAAGGCATCACCAGCAAGCTGCAACCCTTTATGCCACAACTCTTAGTATTTTGGCCCTCTGGTTGAACAATCTAAGTGTTGTCTTAGTTCTTATCATACTATCTGCTCTGTCTGAAATGCTGGAGCACCATAACAGTTCATATGAGGGTGCAACACATAAGTTGAAGCCAAGCTCTACCTATTTTATAGAGTCAGACCTCCCAACTAGCATGATCTCCCTCTGACATAGAACCCTACCACCTTGCTTAGATCTTAACAAACCAAGCCTGTTATACCATACCACAGGATTATGAGGTACCTATTTGTTACAACCACCCTTTGATCACCATATCCTATATTTCTTCAATATTGTTCACCACTATTTTCTCACCCTTGAACTCCATATGAGAACAGCCAAGGATATTAGACTATACTGTACCTCAGTTGATTCACATTGCACATTGACTGAGGTATGTACATTACCCTATTTTTCATTCATTCTCAATGGTAACTAAGTCAACCAGGGGGGCCAATGATAGAGCTTGTACTAGTAAGAAGGTTTGACTCTATAAACATAGTGGAGCTTGGCTTCAACTTATATGTCATGCTCTTGCACAAACTGTCAGGGTGCTCTGGTATTTCAAACAGAGCAGATAGTATGATAGGAACAAAGATCAACACTTAGCTCAATCAACTGGAGGGCCAAATTACTAAGAGTCATAAGGTAAGGGGTCATGACTTTCTGAAGACACCTTTGAGAGTATTAGAACAGGAGTAACAGGACTGAGAACTAGAAAAGGGGTAATCTAAGTCAATATTTTAACTGGAGAACTGTAGCATACAGTAGGCAACAAAACTGTTTGGATGTTCCTTTGTTTTGAAAAGATCCTTTAGCAGTAGCCCAAAATAAATTCACAAAATTCTGAATAAATTATGATAGATGCTCTAATATCACTAAATATTGATTAAATAACCATGATGTCATATGTCCATTTATGGCCATGCAATAATACCATGAATGCAGCTTGTACATCTGAATGGTTTTGTTGCCAAGATTCACAGAGCAAAGAAGTGGTCTTAAAATATTCATGATCACATGACTTTACTTCCACAACCTAAGACCTAAACCTTAAACCCAAAAGTCACATGATTTGTTCATATTCAAGTATAAATACAAGGCCTTTTAGCACGCTTGTTCCCACAATTCACCATGCACACTGTTCCCCCTACTATTCATGAACACATCATTACTCTGTTCCTCTTTAATGTCTTTGGGCACTCTATTCATCAGACCACTGGTGTTAGTATTAATAAAACTAGAGACAAATATGTAACTCAGTATTTGTGTGCAGTTGTGAGCAAATGACTATGATATGTATTTACCTAGAGACAAATATGTAACTAGTAAATGCATGTAAGTAAAAATGTAAAAGTGACAAAATAAGAAAGGGCCTTTACCTCAGTATTTGTGTGCAGTTGTGAGAAAATGACTGAGGTGCAACTAACTAGAAGTAAAGTATATATATTGTGCAATGACAATAGGTAACAAAAGACAATAAGTAACACAAAACAATAGGTAAACAATAACAGGCTTTTGTTATCATGTCCCTGTACGAGCAGCATACTCCGAGAGTCAAGACTATAACATGCTTGCTATTTTTAACACTCCCCTTCAAGCCGGAGATAGTCCAAACTCGGAGGCGAAGTGCTTGACCTTTGCAGAGGGCAGTGCTTTGGTAAGCAAATCGGCAATCATATCACCAGTGGGGCAATAGATCAGCGAGATCTTTCCATCATCAACGATCCAGTGGATAAAGTGGAAATGTATGTCGATGTGCTTAGTGCGCACATGGTATTAATGGTCCTTGGTGAGTGCAATCACAGATTGATTATCACAAAACAAGGGTGTAGGGGTGCTAATAGGTTTGAAGAACTGGCTGAGCAGGGAGTGTAACCAAAGGGCTTCTTTGGCAGCATGTGTGGCAGCAACATATTCACTTTCAGTTGTAGACAAGGACACAATGTCTTATTTCTTTGCACTCCAAGAGATAGCACCTCCATTAAACAAAAATGTGTAACTGAGATGGCACAATGATCTTCAGTCATACTGCCATCAGCATCAGCATACCTGGTAAGTGTGCTTGGTGTATCTTGTTTTTGAAATGTTAACCACAGAGTCTTTGATCCATTTAGATAACAAAAGATGCACTTCACAGCTTCCCAATGGGCATGGCCAGGATTTGATGAAAATCGAGAGACAACCTGAACAGCAAATGCAATATCAGGATGCATACCTAGGGCAGCATACATCAAGGAGCCAATGGCCTCATGGTAAGGCACATTACTCATTTCTGCAATGTCGAGTGTCGTAGATGGACTCTGTGAAGAGGAGAGATGTGCATTTGGATCCATAGGCATAGACAATGGTTTCAGGTCTTCCAAGTTGTAGCGGCACAGGATTGATTCGATGTAGGAATGTTGGGAGAGTCACAAAGTGCGTTCTTCTTGATCCCTTTTAATTTCAATTCCCAGCAACCAGTGAAGCTCCCCCAGGTCAGTTATTTTGACCTCCAAGCTCACATCCCATTTGAAAGTAACAATGGCATCTATCGACTCAGATGCGATGGTGCAGTCATCAACATGGACAAGTGCAATCATTAAACCATTATCCCTTTGTCAGTAGAACACGGCCTGATCAACATCGCTACGCCGGAATTCCAATTTGTTCATAATATCAACGAGTCTTTGGTACCAGCACCAACCTGATTGCTTCAGCCCATACAGCATTTTTAACAGGTGACAGACTTTGCTAAGGTAGGCGTCACTTTAGTTTGGCACCTGTTTATGTAAGCAAAAAAGTGACCTGCTCGCATTCCTTTCTGTGCTTCCACAACATAGATAATCTGTAATTAAAGCCCAGGGAAGTGGAGTTGGGATCCATTCCTCCAGTTCTCAGGTTTAAAACTTGAAAAATAATTCACCCTTGCCAAGTAGTAGGACTTACAAATTTTGACTTTTTTTTTTGAGTCTCTGAATGCTTAAAACACATTTCCATGTGATTCTGAGATTTTCAAAATTTCAACAGTGTCAGTATTGGCCACTTACATAATCATCACGTGATATATTGGGCAGCCTTGTTTTAAGGGGCTAAAATTGGGAAAGAAAACTGTATTAAATTCAAATATATGTACCTATATTACTTACATGAAAAATCTTCTAAGAAAAAGAGGGTATAGTTGCACATATACTTGTGCAGTAAGCCATGCACTTGATCACAGGCCACATTACATAAGCAGCACAGTAGCAAACACGCAGTTGCACAGTTCTACTACCATGTCTCAGAAGTCTAAAGCTGCACAATCTCACATCAAAAACCTTGGATCCAAGGCACAAAAAAAGCCCTCAGTGACAATCAAGGATGTCCCAGATGATGATGACTTCAATTGCAAACCAGTTTCTCTCAATCTAGATCAAAGCAATGAAAGGATGTATGAGGAAGCATTTATTGTGGATGAAGAAGATGGATCTCTCACCTTGGTGGGCTTTCTTGACGACTTTGAGGAAGAACCTCTACCAGATCTTGCTCATGATTTGGACTCAGATGATGAAAATGATGAAAGTCCTAGAGATTATTACCCAGAGATTCAAGAACTCTCTGTATAGTGACCCTCCAATTCATTTTTTGACTTCATAATAAATTTTTCAAAAATTTGATTCGCAAATTTGGCCGCTCTTGGCACTTAGTAATATGGTTACATAAGGTGCTGAACTAAAGTGATGCCTACCTTAGTGTGAAGAGTGGTAGAAGTTCTGACCGTTCTATATACAAAGAAATGAGTAGAATGGGAAGAATGATGATTCGAGTGGAGGCCTCGACTGCTATAGTTCAAGGTCTAAAGTGTTAGATAGCTCAGATAATGCTACCTATGTGGTAGCTGACACATTACCCTGATCACCGCTCACTGTAGACCTGTTAAGTGCCGTGTCGGGAACTTATTCCGGAACTATTGGGAAGTCAGCGGGAAGTCGGAAACTCGTGGATAGGGTCAGGACGTCGGCTTCAGCTTATGTGCTGCGCCTCTACGCAAACGCTCAATGTCCTTAATTTTGGAAGTGAACTAATGACGGAAGATATGGATATTCAGAGTTCCGAAGAGTTCCGAATATCGAGCGTACAGAAAGACGGGAGGAGGAATAAGAAACTAAGTCGATATCAGATCTAAAGTAAAGTACAAATTCGCGGAAACTAATATAAGTCTACTCGTTATTGTACTACAAACTGAGACCATAATAAGACGGAAACGGAAGTATTCTTAAAACAGAAATACAATAAGACATATTAGGAAGACAATATTCCGAGACGGGAATACAACAACAAACGAGTGAATACTTGTCAACGGACAAATTACCAAATGCGGAACAAACGAAGAACGCGGATGATACGGTAACTATGATGTTCCGTAGTCGGAGGTCAAAGTCGGAAGTCGGGGATTGGAAGTCGGGAGTGGGAGACCGGAAGTCGGATATTGAAACATCCAGGAACGGGTCGTAACAGTACCCCCCTGTTAGGCCGAAATCCCATAGAGGCGATTAGGTACTGAGTGTTTGAAGCGACGGCTGACTGTTATGTGTCGTGAAATTTACGCAATTATGGAGGTGAGAGTTTCGGTTATTATTCTGAGTATAAAAACCTCCAAATATTCGAATTAACGTTTTTGTTTCTTTATCCACGACTTGTATGTCGATTCGTCGGCCGTTATTCATCACTACCCCGGAAAACTCAGATACCGAAATATCCATCCTGCAAAGAATGTCGAAGGTCGCAGAACTTCAACAAAAATGCCAGAAAATGGAGGAGTTGAAGCGACGACAGGAGGAGGAGGAAAAAGCGTTGATAAAAGAGTTGAGGGATGCGGAAGAGGCGGAAAAACGGGAATTGGAGCGGGCGAAGGCGGAAAAAGAAAAAGAGTTGGCGAGGTTGCGGAAAGTGATGGAGGATCGGAGGTTGAAGGAAGAAGAAGTGAAGAAACAACAAGAAGCTGAGGCGGCGGAAAAACGTAAGGAGGTAAGGGAAGGAAAGGTGAGTCCGATTCCATAGATTTCCGTGGTTACAACCGATAACTGTTGTGTACAGCGAAAAGCCGTGGAGGTGGAAGTAGAGGGAGAAGCTGGGCCTTCGAGTCCTAAAGTAAGTGCATCTACAAAAGGTCGGTAATTGACTAATCTTCCGCAACAGAAACAAAAGGTCAAGGCTCCGGAACGGATGGAAATTGCCCATGACACTCCATGTGTTCGCTGTTCCGTACGGGATACAACTTGTTGGAAACAGAAGGTAAAATGGGGTGGAACTTGTTATCCTTGCACGGTCCTCAAACTTCTGTGCACTCTTGCTGCGAAAAGGGTTCCGAAAAGCGAAAAGACTCAAAAACCTACCATCGCGGAAGGTTCAGGAGCGACCAAAACTGCGGAAACTAAGGTGCCGAGTACGGATGGTATGGGCGTTGAGCTCCTTAAGGAATTGGTCGATACAATGGTCTTCATCGGGGTTGAGATGCGGGAAATGCGGGAAACACTGGATCGCCATAATGAGATCCAGGAGAAGGGTTTCCGTTCGTTGGTCCGGAATTTCCGGAGGCAAAACGATTTCCTGGAGAAGATGATGGTTAGTATCGGTGTAATCACGGTATCCGAACGATTTGCCGATAAGGCGAAAAACCAGCCGAATGATCCATTGGCGGAGTGTGTGGAGCGGAGATGGGGGTCGGGAAAAGAGGAGAGTGAAGATGAGGAGGTACAGGATATGGTGGAAAGTGCGGAAATTGCTGAAGAGCCGGAGGTTGGGACGGAAGGTGGATTTGGGGTGTCAGAGACTTTAAGATAGATTTAATAATATTTTTTTGACTTGCAAAACCTAAAACGAGTGTGAAAACGGAAGTGTCGGAAACTTGAACAGAAAGATTAGAGTGATGATAAAGGTCCGGGTTTGCCTGGATAAGCCGTGTGGAAGTCAGTAACAATTTCCATAGCATGTCCAAGTTCCATGGCCAATATCCATGAAGTTTCCTCGTCGGTACCTTCATAACCTGCCCATTTGACTAAATAGAGCAATTTACAAGTACGTCGGCGATTGTCGATTTTAGAATCCAAAATTTTGGAAACTTCGAATTCAGGTTCTCCATCAATGATGACCGGAGGGGATGGAGGTTGAATACGTTCCGGGAATGAGTTAGGAACACAAGGTTCTAGCATGGAAACGTGGAAAACGGGGTGGACTGCTCGCATACTGTCGGGAAGACGGAGAGTCCATGAAAGTGAACCGGCTTGTGCTATAATTTCGAAAGGTCCTAAGAATTTCTCAGCGAGTTTTTTAGAAGGTTGGGTAGTACGGAAGAATTGAGCTTTTACAAAAACCTGATCACCAACTTTAAAATTAGGAGGCGGGATCCTGTTTTTGTCCGCGGAACGTTGATAATGTTCCTGTGCGGAAGAAATAGCTTTCCGAAGTTCTTGATGTAATTCGTCGAGGTCGGTAATAAATTCTTGAGCACGGACAGAAGCCAAATCTCGTTCGGAATGTACTGTGAGATTCAGATTATAGCCTTTATTGGCGAAGAAGGGAGATATGCCGGTGGTTGCATTCGGAGAGTTATTGTAGGCGAATTCCGCAATCGGAAGAAGGGATTTCCAGTTGTCCTGTTGATAATTACAATAGATGCGGAGATATTGTTCCAGTGTTTGATTAACGTGTTCCGTTTGTCCATCACCTTCCGGGTGATATCCCGAGGTGAAGTGTAGTTTCATGTCGAGGGCTTTTCTGAGGGCCTGGAAGAAATGGGAGACGAACTTGGAGCCTCGATCGGAAGTTACGTGAGATGGAACTCCGTGTTTGGAAAATACGTGAATAATGAAAAGTTCCGCTAATTGTAAGGACGTGATTGTATCATGAGTGGGTATGAAAATGCCTTGTTTCGAGAATCGGTCCACAACGACTAGAATGGATGTAAAGCCTTCGGAAGTCGGGAGTTGTTCAATAAAATCCATGGAAATTGAATTCCAAGGTTTCTCTGGTATCGGGAGTTGCTTGAGAAGGCCGTACGGCTTATGCCTCTGGGTTTTAGAGCGTAAGCAGGTGGTGCATGACTTACAGAACTGAGTTACGAAATCTCGGAGGTTGGGCCAAGTGTATTCTCTACGGATTAAACCAAGAGTGTTGTTGATGCCGTAATGTCCGGAGATTGGATGATCATGTTTATACTGAAGTACACGGAGTCGGAGATTGTTGGAATCTGGAACGTAGATACGTCCATCGAGACGGATAAAACCTTGAGAGTCTTGTGACCATCGGGGTTGGTCAGGATTGTCAGGAACTTCTAAATGTGGCTTGAGGGCCGGATCGGAAGTGAGTGCGGAAAGGATATCTTGATGTAATTGCTCAATGTCCATAATCATGACGCTACGCATAATTGGATAGTAAAGGGAAGTTGCTCGGATAGATGCGGAAAGTTGTTGCGTTGTAAAAACTGGTTTCAGGTTATGTGGATTAACAACAGCGTAGTTACTTTCCCCCTCTTTAGGATAGACGTCCCATCGTCGAGTCATGGCATCTGGTTTTCCACCAAGACGTCCGGGTCGGAAACGGATAATCATGTTGAAAGCGGAAAGAAATTCAGACCAACGGGCCTGCCGGCGGGTTAAAAGTTTAGTGGTAGAAAAATATTCGAGATTTTTGTGATCGGTAACGACGTCAACGGGAGTTGCGGAACCTTCGAGATAATGGTGCCAATGTTTGAAAACTTCAAAAATTGCCAAAAGTTCCTTATCATGAACATTGTAATTGAGTTTGGATACTGAAAGTGTCCGAGAAAGGAATGCGACCGGATGAATTTCACCGTCGGAATCTTGAATGGAAAGGATCGCGGCAATTGCATAATCGGAAGCATCGGTTTCCACAATAATCGGAACATCAGGTTTCCAATGGGAAAGAATCGGGGCAGAAGTGAAAGCATTTTTTAAAGTCTGGAAGGCGGAGCGGCATTTGTCGTCAAAAACCCATGGTTGAGTTTTACGGGTAAGACGAGTGAGCGGTACTGTAATATCCGAGTAGTTCCGAATAAAACGACGGTAAAAGTTGGCAAAACCTAAAAATGATTGAATGTCCTTGACCTTCCGTGGTTCGGGCCAGTCACGGACAACTTGAACCTTGGTTTCATCCATACGGAGACCATCAGGGCCGATGATGAAACCTAAGTATTCAATAGAATCCATGTCGAAATAACATTTTTTACCGTTGGCGAAAAGACCGTTTTTACGGAGTCTTCGGAAGACTTCACGGACCTGTTCATCGTGAAGAGCGGGATCCTCGGAAAATACCAAAATGTCGTCCAAATAGACTATAACACATACATCAAGCATGTCGGAAAATATATCATTAACAAAACGTTGAAAAGCGGAAGGGGCGTTGGTAAGGCCGAACGGCATAACCAACCATTCAAAGGATCCATAGCGAGTCCGAAAAGCAGTTTTCCATTCATCGCCCTCGGCAATTCGGACCAAATGATAGGCGTGTTTGAGGTCTATTTTGGTGTAGATCCGAGCTTTCCGTGGGGCGTCGAGTAAATCGGTAACGAGTGGAAGTGGATACTTGTCTTTCCGTGTAATGGAATTTAACCCTCTGAAATCGACACAGAGTCGAAGAGAGCTGTCCTTCTTTCGGACAAAAAGGACGGGTGCTCCATACGGAGACTTTGAGGGACGGATAAAACCTATCGACAGATGTTCATCCAGGAACTCCCGAATAGACGAAAGTTCCGATTGGGATAATGGGTAAATAGGTCCTAATGGAGGGTTTGAACCGGGCTCAATATCGATTTTTAAGTCGTAGGGCCTATGTGGTGCAAGCCTGTCAGCTTTTTGCTTACTGAAAATGTCCGCGAAATCATGGTATTTTTCGGGAACTCCTTCCAGATCGGCTTTTAGCTCGGATAATTCTGGAGTCGCAAAACGTCCAGATGCTTCATCAACTTTTAAGCTGATCGAAAAACATTGCGAGCCATCCAGTTTACTCGCCCTAACAAATGCCGAAGCGTTGATGAGAGAGATTTTTGGGGGCTCGGAAGTTTTGATAGAAGCCGGAGATGCCGTTGATGCCGAAAAGGCATTGGCCGGAAAAGACGCTGCAGGAGGAACGGAAGTGTTGGGAGTCCGGAAAGTAATACTGCCCAATACCCAGTCGATCAACGGATTATATCGGGTGAGCCAGTTGTATCCAAGAACTGCCGAACAGCTAGAGTCCAACTGTGTTACGAAAAATGTAAGTGTCTGGGATGTTCCACAAGGGAACCGGATAGACATGTCGCAGGCTTGAGTAATTGCCGTATTGCTAGTGCCGTCAAACAAACGCAAGGAAATTGCGGGAACAGAATGGAGTTTCAGATTATGTTTCGTGGCAAAGGTGGTATCTACAAAACAGTGTGTGGAGCCGGAATCTATTAGAGCTCGGAACACTAAATTTCCAAGAAAGTCAGAGACGAGTTTTACGAATAATGAATCGGGATTAGAGAGAGCGGACGCGTTGAGACGGACAACCTCGGAAACACGGAGAGAGTCAACGCAACCCTCTTTCCGTGCAGATTCCGGAGGGTTGCTTACTCTTTTTTTGACTCCGTGGCGGGTTTTTCCTTAGACGTCGTAGTCGTAGTGGAAGTTGCCGCGCGAGCCTTGGAAGAGCTGGATTTAACGGTACAGTCGGAAACCTTGTGTCCGCCTTTCCCGCAGAAAAGGCAGAGGTCGTTGTCCATACGTCGTTGTTTCTCCTTCGGGGTGAGTTTACCGTCGGTACCCAACAAATGGGAAATGTCCGGTTTGTCAGAAGTTGACTGTTTTTCCTTGTTGGATTTCTTGTCTTTCTTCCGGTCGGAATTTGATTTGCCAGTATTAGTGCCAGAGCCGGTATTATTGCCTGAGTTGTTGCCAGAAGACTTGCTAGTTGATGCCTTGTTGTTCTGAGAGCGTTCCATCGGGTTCTCTCGAGAGACCTCGGCTTTTTGTTCCCAATAACGGGCATCGGATGTTTGAGCTTTCATCCGCATGAGTTGGAGAGTTTTTGGCTTCCCATCTTTGCAGATTTCGTCTTTAAGGCGTGACGGAAGTCCCATATAGAAATGGTGCCTGAGGGCGGAATCGTCCCATCCACATCGTGCGGTGAGGGTATTGAACTTGACGAGATAATCGGAAACTCGTTGATTGTCCTTCATCTTGAGCGTCATTAGTTCGTTTTCTGCTTTGCCGGATTGATCATAAGGTCCGAAATTAGTTTCCAGTTCTTCCACGAAAGCATCCCAGTCGTCGAGCCATACGGGTGTCTCGTCGGATATTCCGGATAGTCCGGGTTCGAACCAATCCTGAGCGGTATCCTTGAGATATGAGAGCGCAAAATTGACTTTTCGACTGTCGGATTTAAAAGCATTGGGTCGATCACGGAAACTGAAACGGCATTGGAGAAGGAAATTCTTCAATTTTTTCGGATCCTTGCTGGTAAATGGTTCGGGTTCTTTGACTCCGGTGCGGGATGATTCTTTGCTATCCTCAGCGGATTTCAAATAGTCAGCGAATTTCACAATGGAGTTGATAAACAACATTTCAGTCGGTTCGTCGGGAGATTTCTTTTTCGATGTCTCCAGCTGATCTTCTGCTTCGTTGTCGGAAGTATGGGGATCATTGGGATCCTTCATTACCTCGGTAACCTCCTCGGTAACTTCTTCAATTGAAGCTGATGTTGTTGGCTGAATTGGGGTTTCTGGTTGGGTGGTGTAAAGTTGCAACGGGGATTGAAGTTGGGATGGTCCTTCGGCAGCTTTGCGTTTGGGACCCATGATGAGCGAGTCGCAGAGTTGAGATCTGATATACTGTTAAGTGCCGTGTCGGGAACTTATTCCGGAACTATCGGGAAGTCACCGGGAAGTCGGAAACTCGTGGATAGGGTCAGGACGTCGGCTTCAGCTTATGTGCTGCGCCTCTACGCAAACGCTCAATGTCCTTAATTTCGGAAGTGAACTAACGATGGAAGATATGGATATTCAGAGTTCCGAAGAGTTCCGAATATCGAGCATACAGAAAGACAGGAGGAGGAATAAGAAACTAAGTCGATATCAGATCTAAAGTAAAGTACAAATTCGCGGAAACTAATATAAGTCTACTCGTTATTGTACTACAAACTGAGACCATAATAAGACGGAAACGGAAGTATTCTTAAAACGGAAATACAATAAGACATATTAGGAAGACAATATTCCGAGACGGGAATACAACAACAAACGAGTGAATACTTGTCAACGGACAAATTACCAAATGCGGAACAAACGAAGAACGCGGATGATACGGTAACTATGATGTTCCGTAGTCGGAGGTCAAAGTCGGAAGTCGGGGATCGGAAGTCGGGAGTGGGAGACCGGAAGTCGGATATTGAAACATCCGGGAACGGGTCGTAACAAGACCTAGTTTATGTCTTACGAGTGGTGGTACTTGGGTAAAAGTGTGTCTGAGTTTCATTTGGTGCTGAGTGCACCCACAAGTATACACAAAGCTTTGAACTAATGAAATGGTGCAATATTTGAAGAATATAAAGAATAGAAAAATATGAATAAAATGTGTAAAATATAAATAAAATAAAAGGAGTGTTTTACCATAATGAAACTGTGGTAAAAGCATACTCCTCACACTTAGTAGAATGTGGTGCATGGTACTGGCTGTTTCATGAAGATCTGTTCTTGTTCAGTGAGTTTGCCATTAAGGAAGGCACCCTTAATATCAATCTAATGTAATTCAAGGTCAAGTTCAGCAGCCATTGCAAGGACTGCACGAATCAATGTAAGCTTGGCGACTGGGGCAAATGTATCAAAGAAATCAACTCCAGGGACCTGTGAAAAACCTTGAGCGACAAGACAAGCCTTGTAGTGAACAACATTGCCTGCCGCATCCTTATTGGCACAGAATACCCACTTGGAGCCAACAATATTAGCACAATCAGGTGGGTCAACCAATTCCCATGTGCAAGTGTCATGCAACATTGCTAACTCCTCATGTATAGCCTGCTCCCAAAGTGGCCAGTCCGCATGATGCTTTCATCCACATCATGTGGCAAGGGTATTGAACTTGACAAGATAATTGGAAACTTGTTGATTGTCCTTCATCTTAAGCGTCATTAATTTGTTTTCTGCTTCACCAGATTGGTTGTAAGGTCCAAAATTGTTTCCAGTTCTTCCACAAATGCCTTCCAGTCGTCAAGCCATACGGGTGTCTCATTGGATAGTCCAGATAGTCCAGGTTTGAACCAATCCTAAGTGGTATCCTTGAGATAAGAGAGTGTAAAGTTGACTTTCTGACTATCAGTTTTAAAAGCAGTGGGTCAAGCATAGAAACTGAAATGGCATTGGAGAAGGAAGTTCTTCAATTTGTTTGAATCCTTGCTGGTAAATGGTTCAGGTTCTTTGACTCCAGTGTGGGAAGATTCTTTACTTTCCTCTGGATTTCAAATAGTCAGTGAATTTCACAACGGAGTTGATAAACATCATTTCAGTTGGTACATTGGAAGATTTCATTTTCAATTTGTCTGGCTGTTCTTCCACATCATTCTCAGAAGCATTGGGATCCTTCACTACCTCGGTGAATTCTTCGATGGAAGCTGAGGCTGTCAGCTGAGTTGGGGATTCGGGTTGGGTGGTATAAAGTTGCAATGGGGATTGAAGTTGAGATGGTCCTTTGGCAGCTTTGCATTTGGGACCCATGATGAGCAAGTCCCAGAGTTGAGATCTGATATACTGTAAGTGCTGTGTCAGAACTTATTCCAGAACTATCGGAAAGTCACTAGGAACTCGGAAACTATCAGATAGGGTCAGGACATCGGCTTCAGCTTATGTGCTGCACCTCTACACAAATGCTCAGGAGTCCTTAATTTCAGAGATGGAAACTTATGCTGGAAGATATGGATATTGTTATGACCGTGTCACAACCTGACGGTCCCTGAGGTTATCACCACCTATCGACATTTCAAGTTATTGTTCAAGTCATCACATTGGAAACTATCAGTCTCCTGATGCTGATGTAGGCTTTCGTGGTGATCAAACTCTGTTTACGCCCCCGTCAAAATATACTCGTACTATCTGGTTAAACTCTGATACATCTGATCGACTTGCCCCTCACAGGCCCTACAATTTGAAAATTGATATTGAAGAAGGTTCACATCTGCCCTTAGGCCCAGTTTATCCTCTCTTGCAGTCCAAACTATCAGCTATCCGAGATTTCTTGGACAAACACTTGGCTATAGGTTTTATCTGACCCTCAAAGTCTCCTTATGGAGCCCTTGTCCTATTCATTCGGAAAAAGGATGGTTCCCTACAGCTTTGCGTTGACTTTTGAGGACTAAATGTGATCACTTGAAAAGATAAGTACCCATTACCACTAATCTCCAATTTACTTGATGCCCCTCGGAAGGCCCAAATCTATACAAAGATAGATCTCAAACACACCTATCATTTGGTTCAGATCGCTGAAGGTGATGAATGGAAAACAGCTTTCACACTCACTATGGCTCCTTCGAATGGTTAGTGATGCCTTTCAGCCTCACCAACGCTCCATCGGTCTTTCAATGTTTTATCAATGACATCTTTTCCGACCTCCTCAACATCTATGTCATTGTGTACTTAGATGACATTCTCATATTCTCCGAAGATCCTACACTTCGTGATCAACACATCCATGAAGTCCTCCAAAGACTCCAAAAACATGGTCTTTTTGTGAATGGTAAAAAATGTTTGTTTGATGTCGACACAGTTGAATATTTAGGTTTCATGATGGGACCCGACGGTCTCCACATGGACGACTCTAAAATTTGTGTTATTCAAGATTGGCCGAAACCCCGAAAGATTAAGGACATTCAGTCCTTTTTAGGCTTCACCAATTTTTATTGTCATTTCATTCACAACTACTCAAAAATTACTGTTCCACTCACTCATCTTACCCGTAAAGACACCCTGTGGAATTTCTCCAAAGAATGCTGAACGACATTCTGAGAATTGAAAAGTGTGTTTACATCTGCCCCTATTTTGTCACACTGGAAGCCTGATGTTCAACTCATTGTGGAAACTGATGCCTCGGATTATGCAATATTGTCCATTCTGGACACTGACGGTGAAGTCCACCCAGTAGCCTTTTTGTTTCACACTTTTTCGGCACCCGAACTCAACTATGATGTTCACGATAAAGAACTACTTGTGATATTTGAAGCTTTCAAGACATGGTGACATTATTTGGAAGGATCATCTCATCCGATAGATGTTATAACCGACCACAAGAATTTGGTTTACTTTTCAACCACAAAACTGCTCACCCGTTGGCAAGCCCAATGGTCCAAATACCTCTTCACTTTCAATATGGTAATCTGCTTCTGACCCAGCTGCCTTGGTGGAAAACCCGACACTATGACTAGATGATGGGACATCTATCCTAAAGAGGGGAGTAGCGACTACGTCACAGTTAATCTGCATAACTTTAAGCCTATGTTTTCATCTGAACAACTGTCCACGTCTATCCAAGCCACTTACCTCATTCATCCAGTCTTGTGAAGTGTTATCCTTATGGATACCAAAAGGTTACATTAAGATATACAATTGGCAATTCCATTAGACCCAGTCACCAAAGCACACCTCGATAACCCATCTGACCCCGATCAACCCTGATGGTCACTAGACTCACAGGGTTTCATTAGACTTGACAACTGCATCTATGTACCGGATTCTGACACCCTTCAGCTGTGAATCCTACAACATAAGCACGACCACCTGATCTTGGGACATTTTGGTCTCAATAAAACTCTTTCGCTCATTAGAAGAGAATATACATGGCTTGGCATCCAAGATTTCGTTAAACACTATTGCAAATTCTGTATAACATGTTTACGCTCTAAATCACAGCGATACAAACCATATGGCCTACTCAAACAATTACCGATACTGGAAAAACCCTGGAACTCAATTTCTATGGATTTCATCGAGCACCTACCAGCATCCAAAGGTCATACAGCAATCCTAGTTGTTGTGGATCAGCTCACAAAGCAAAGTATTTTCATTCCAACATATGACACAATAACATCTGTACAGTTAGCCAAACTATTCATCACCCATGTATTTTCCAAGCATGGTGTTCCATCACATGTCACATCCGATTGCAGATCTGAGTTTGTCTCTCATTTATTTAGGTCACTCGGAAAAGCACTAGACAAGAAATTACACTTCACTTCAGGCTATCACCCAGAAGGCAACAGCCAAATCAAACACATGAATCAAACCTTGGAACAGTACATTCATGTAACTACCAACAAGATAATTGGAAATCACTACTACCACTAGCCAAATTCACATATAACAACGCACCAAATGCCACTACTGGCATTTCACCTTTCTTCGCAAACAAAGGCTACAACCCCAATATTGCAATCCACCCAGAACCCAATCTCGCATCCACCCATGCTCAAGACTTCATTACAAACCTTGACAAGCTACATCAAGAACTTCGAAAAACTATCACAATGGCCCAAGAACGATACCAATGGTCCATGGATAAGAGTTGACTTCCACCTCCTGATTTAAAGATTGGAGACCGAGTATTCATTAAAGCCAAGTTTTTCTGAACTACTAGACCCTCTAAGAAGCTCTCTGAAAAATATTTAGGTCCTTTTGAAGTTATAGCACAAGCCGGCACACTTTCATGGACACTTTGGCTTCCTGACAACATGCGTGCAGTGCACCCAGTATTCCATCTATCTATGTTAGAACCATGTGTTGCTAACAATATACCGGATCACATACAACCACCACCTCCACCCATGATTATTGACGGAGAACCTGAATTCGAGATATTGGAAATCCTAGACTCCAAAATCGACAATCGCCGACACTCATGCAAGTTACTTTATTTGGTCAAATGGGCTGGCTATGAAGGTACAGATGAAGAAACCTCATGGATCCTAGCTACAGAGCTCGGCAATGCATCAGAAATTGTCTTAGGTTTTCATCAAGCATACCTGAATAAACCCGGTCCCTTAGGTTCTCTATAGTTTCATGTGGTACCCAACCTTTTCCGACTATGCCTTATGTTTTCACGCCTTGTTTGTTTTGTTTAAAATCATTATATTTACTATCTATAAGTATCCTCTATGACCTCTCCTTCCTCCCCGACCTCCAAGCCTTCCCCCTCACTGATGGCCACTGACACCTCCTTACCGACTTTTTCTGATATCCCAACCCCAGGCCCAACTTCTTTGGAACTCAACACCTTTAAGTACTGCTCAAGTTGTTCCCTGAGAGACTCTATGGCACTGGTCTGTTTCTCCAGCCCCACACCCAAAAGTCGCAGTTGTTCGGTCATCAGGCCTTGTTGTTGCAGTGTTTCAAACCGGTGTTGAAACAGTTGAATAACACTTTGCAGAACACCCCTGTGAGTGTGATTGGAAAGTAAACACTTAGTATATTCAACTGTAAAGACATACATGTGAGTGTGATTGGAAAGTAAACACTAAGGAGACTTTCCCACACCCACAGTGGACTATACTACTAGGTGCTTATCTAAGCACCTATACAGGAGGTACCAACCTAAGGTAACTCACTCAATACTGCACCTACAGTGCTGGGAAAAATACTACAAATATCAGAAAAATATGGAGATCATAATAGACTATGTTAGAGCTGTAGTATCATACTCTAACAACCGGAACCAAGTCGTCTCCGAGAAGAATGTGCACATGAGCCAATTCTGCTCCTCTAACGCATCGGCCTGCCACTCTTGGTAGGACCCATTCCCATCGGTATCCAGGAAGGCATAGCCAAGTTTTTGGTTGGCGCACTCTTGACAGGTGCGGCCCCAACCACTTGCCCATGGATGGCAAATCTGACCCCATTTGGTGCACCGGTTGCACTTTGGGTTATTTTTGGGCCCCACCTTGGGGGCCTGTTTTTGTTTCTATAATTGAAAACAAAAAAATTAGAAAACTAAAATATTAGGAGTCCGAACTTACCTTGGGACTCGAAGGCCCTGGCACATCCTCTTTGTCCTCCTCATCCTCTTCATCATCAGACTCCAAAGGCGTCACTGCCTTACACTGTGGAAAATGTCAGCAAGGTCACAAAGATAAGAAAGTGCTGACTTACTTTACCCTCCCACTTCTTCTTCACCTCCTCTTCTTGCACCCGATTGGCCTCCCACTGCTTTTTCTTTGCAAGCATGGCCTCCCAATGCTTGCGTGTAGCCTCTGCATCTGCCAACCTTTTCTCCTCCACCTCTATCGCCTCCAGCTCCTCCTTCTCCTTATGCTCCTCCTCCTTGCATGCCTTCTTATTCTCTTTGAGAAGCCGACGATGCTCTTGAGCGTTTGGGGGTCCACTCAGACCCGATACGGGGGTGACAGTTAACCTAGTTGGGAAAGGTTTCGACCCTGAGCCCATGGTCATGGTGGTTGAAGGGAAAGAGTTAAAAGTCAAGCACCAGCACCCCTCGAATTTCTTTATGTAAATTTTTACTGGGTCACATGATGTTTTGACACACCACCTGTACCCGACAAGTTTTACATACAGGATCTAGATTTTCAGCCTCCTTGGGATTTTGGCCAAATGGGGGGATACTGTCACAACTGTGTCGCAACCCGACGGTCCCCAAGGATATTGCCACCTATCGATGTTTAAGTTATCAATCAAGTCATCACATCGGAAACCGTCGGTCTCCCGATGCTGACATATGCTTTCACAGCGATCAAACCCCGTTTACACCCCCGTCAAATTATACTTGTACTATCTCGTTGTACTTTGATATGTCCCTTTTTATTATGATGATCCATTCTATACTATGTTTCACATATGCCTGTATATACTTGTAACCCGTGGACTATTTCCTTTTCTCGTAATTCCACTCTCAGTTAAATCATGGCCTCTGAACTTATCGTAACTTTCCGGTTCCTAGTCAAGTTTATTTGTCAGTAATGTTTCCACTCTTCCCTTAGTTAGTATTTTCTAGACGCCAATAATTTGTATATGAACCCACTGTAGTTGTAGATACTAGGCAATCAGAATATCGACTCAGAACACCCACATACATCTCTAGAACTCTTACTCAAAGTATCCCACTTCCCACCTCTGCGTGCACTCACCTCTCTTCAGTCCCCAACCCCTTGGCCCGACACTCAACTTATCCTTCAGTCTTGATCAGTAACTCACTGTGAGGAACTCGTTAGGACTAGTCTTCACCCACCCAAAATTTAAGGACACCCAATGGTTACTTGCAAGGGCACAGCACATAAGCTGAAGCCAAGTCCTTCCGATCGGTCCCCATCGGCCTACTGACATTAGTCAGTTTTCAGTTCTTAACAGTGCTCCATATAGAGACTTTGAGAGATAGATAAAACCTATTGACAAATGTTCATCTAGGAACTCCCAAATAGATGAAAGTTCTGATTGGGACAACAGGTAAATAGGTCCTAATGGAGGGTTTGAAGGACTCAATATTGATTTTTTAAGTTGTAAGGCCTATGTAGTGCAAGCTGGTCAGCTTTTTGCTTACTGAAAATGTCTGCAAAATCATGGTATTTTTTGGGAACTCCTTCCAGGTTGGCTTTTAGCTTGGATAATTCTGTAGTTGCAAAACATCCAGATGCTTCATCAACTTTTAAGCTGATCAAAAAACACTGTGATCTGTCCAGTTTACTCACCTTAACACATGCTGAAGCATTGATGAGAGAGATTTTTGGAGGTTCAGAGGTTTCAGTAGAAGCCAGAGATGCCGTTGAGACTGAAGAGGCTCTGGCCAGAGTAGATACTGCAGGAGAAATGGAAGTGTTGGGAATCTGGAAATTAATACTGCCCAATACCCAGTCAATCAACAGATTATATTGGGTGAGCCAGTTGTATCCAAGGATGACTGAACAGCTAGAGTCCAACTGTGTTACAAAAAAAGTAACTGTCTGGGATGTTCCACATGGGAACCAGATAGACATGTTGCAGGCTTGAGTAATTGCTGTATTGCTAGTGCTGTCAAACAGATGCAAGGAAATTGCAGGAACAGGATGGAGTTTCAGATTATGTTTCATGGCAAAAGTGGTATCTACAAAACAGTGTGTGGAGCCAGAATCTATCAGAGCTCAGAATACTAAATTTCCAAGAAGGTCAGAAACAAGTTTTACAAATAATGAATCAGGATTAGAGAGAGTGGACATGTTGAGATGGATAATCTTGGAAACATGGAGAGAGTCAACACAACCCTCTGTCCATGCAGATTCCAGAGGGTTGCTTACTCTTTTTTCAACTCCATAGCAGGTTTTTCCTTTGACATTGTAGTCACAGTTGTAGTTGCCATACAAGCCTTGGAAGAGTTTGACTTAATGGGAGGATAACCCAAAACTTTAAAAACTATTTATTCAATAAAGTATATACATTCATATTGTTTGCTGTAAAATTAATATTTAATCAAATTCAGTTCATTAGGTATCACTCTGAAGAATGCAAAAATATTAATATTTATCCTATATCTGACAAAATTTAGTCAAACAATCATCTGTAGATTATTCTTTTGGAATAAATTGCACAATGGGGATTGGTACCCCAGATAGTTCTGGTTAACTCTCTAAACCAACTAAATTTAAATTATATGAAATATATTTGAAAGTTTGCTTGTATACAAGAGAATACATCATAACCCAAAGATTAAGTCATAACCCAAATACTCTTGTTTAACCCAAATAATTTTGTGTAACTATGTCATTTGTGTGTATTTTAAAAGGGCATGTGTAAGGCTGTGGTATCAGCCTCACTCAGTCAGTAGTGGACAGGACAGAATTATTGTGTTGGGTCATTCTACTCTAGTCAGACATGTGTTTCTTCTAACTGCTATATAGGAATCAGAACCCTTGATCTAGATCTGCCAGGAGGGGTGTACAGAGAAAGTGATCTTGATTGAGTCTTATCTCAAGTTGGGCTCAGTCAGGGGAAGAATTGGAGTGTGGTTGAGATTGGCCATGGCAGTTGTGGTTGGCTGTGTCTGTGTGGTAAGCCTGCCAGGATTACACCCCCTCTAAAAACTTCCATAGCTTAAATTTCTAACCCATTTTCATTCTCCCAGACATCTAATGCCTCGGTGTCTTCAAGGGCCCTGCAGGGGAGCCACTTGTCATGGTCCTTGCCAAAACCCACCCATCACACAAGGTATTGCACCCCACAGCCATGGCAGTGTGTGTCAACAATCCGGTCAATAAGGATTTCAGTGGAGCCATCTTCTGTCACAACCAGGCCTGGGTGAATGAGTTCCTGGTGGGGGGAAGAGGGAGGGGTCATTGGGGATGAAGGGTTTCAGGAAGCTGGAGTGGAACCCAGAGTATGATGTAGGGTTGTTGGGCAGGGGTAGCGCGTAACTGGACTTCTCTGGGAACACTTGGGTGACTTCATAGGGGCCATCAAAATGGGGCATGAACTTGGCAGCCTGTTTCTTCCCCTTACACTTGTAGTTGCAGCGGCGATGTGTAGTAGACAGCATGACAAAATATCCCACTTCGTATGGGATCTCTGCAGCACAATCTTCATTGGCATGATATGCCTGGTGAACCTTGGCAGCTGTAAGGCTATCCTGTGCCTCCTGAACATCAAGCTCCAAATAGTGTATGACCTCATAGGCTGAGATCTCTGCAGGGCTTGCCCTATCACTGATGGGTGTGAGAGGAGGGATTATTTGTGGAGAGTGGCGAGTCTTCAGTTGGAAGGGAGAGAATCCTGTAGAGGTGTTGACTGTGTTCATCAGGGCAAAGCAGACATGGGGCAGCTGTGCAGTCCAGCCCTTCTGATTGATGTCCACATGATAGTGAATGACTTGGTTCAGGGTCTTGTTTGTTTGTTTGCTGGAGCCATTGGTTTGTGGGTGGTATGCAGTGGACATCTTCAGCTTTACCCCAGATAGTTTGTGCAGGGCTTTCCAGAGTGTAGATATGAAGGGGGGGTCACAGTCAGAGATAATGTGGAGCATCAAACCATTTTCACAATACCATTTGTCAAAAAGGACCACTGCTCCCTGTGCAGCAGTGTATGAGGACTGAATAGCAGCAAGGTGGATGTCGGCACCCAAGGTGTCAGTCATGGTCATGATTGTATCTTTTCCATTCTCCTCAGGAAGTGGCCCCACAAAGTCAATAGCCACTATGTCGAAGTGACTATCAGGCACTGGAAGAGGATGTAAGGGACCACTGGGCTGCCTGGTGTGATCCTTGTTCCGCTGGCATTCTGTATATGAGGGTATGTAGGCTGTCTCCAAATCACGTCACATATTTGGCCAGTAATAGGAGTGTCGAAGTGATTCATAGCTCTTGTCAAAACTGAAATGACCAAGAGTGTCATGGGCAAGGTGGTACAGCATTTCCTGTATGGTGATGTCCTGGGGAATGACCAGTTGGCGTCCAACATAGAGGAGGCCTGAGTCCCTTTGTGCACCTTCGATACTCCCTGCAGTAATATCTTGTTCCAACTGTTTGCAGAAGTCATTGGTGAGGTATCCTTGGCAGATATTTGCTAACAGTGAGGAGTCTGTGCTGATGCTGAGGGTTCCACCTAGAAGCTCTCGTGGGGGAGAGCATGTGTATGCCAATGCACAGGCTGCCTGCAAGGTATCTGGGTCACTCTCAGGCATGCGTGACAAGGCATCAGCGACTGAGTTATCCTCACCACAGATATAGACTATCTCAAAATCAAAGTCAGCCAGGTACATAGACCATCACATCTGTCAATGGGACATGTCCTTTTGGGACTGGAAATACTCTAGGGTGCAGTGATTAGTGTAGATCTTGAATTGACAACCTAGTAAGCTTGTATGCCACTTCTTAAGGGCCTTTATGATTGCTAATAGTTCCTTTTCATGTACAGGGTAGTTCTTTTCAGCATTTTTCAGCTGGTAGGAGTCATAGGCAATTGGCCTTGCTGTGGCCCATGTTAGAAAACATAAGTAATGTAGAAAATGAATAGCCAGACTGGGAATTGAACCCAGGATCTCTCGATTACATAACGAAGGTGTTAACCACTACACCATCTGACCTTGGATAGGTTTGGTCTTACACTGTACTTAAGGATATAACCCTAAGCACCATTCCTATTAGATCATATACACACTGAACTCAGAGCTGTACACCATATGGTCCCAGTTGGAACAACGGTTGGTATTATATAATCTAACAGCCCAGTCCTTGCCAAAACTTAGGACTACACCTGTCCACCAATCACTGGCATCTGTGGTTATGAAGATCCTACTGGTCAGGTCCTCATAGTTTATGACTGTGAGGCAGTCAACTAGTTGTTTGATGGCCACAAAGGCATGTTGGTGTTGTGGTGTCCATGTGGGGAAATGGCGATCACAGTCCTTCATGGTGAGTGGGGTGAGCACACTGGTATGTTCTGCTAAGGCTGGGAGGAATGCTGAAATGTATCAGGTGAGTCCCAGAAAACCTCGAACATTGGTGGCTGTTGTGGGCTGTGGCCAATTGGTGATGCACTCAGTTTTTCATGCATCTGGGGAAATCCCTGCACCTGAAATTTGGTGTCTGAGGAAGGAGATTTCTGTTGCAAAAAGGATGGACTTCTCCCCATTGCAGTATAGGTTGGCCATCTGAAGTGCCTGTAATACCAAGGCCACATTTCTCTCATGTTCATCAATATTCTTTGACCATATGATAATATTGTCTAGGTATACATGACAGACCTTGCCCAGAAGGTGTCGTAAGGCATCCATCATGCGTCTTTGGTGTGTAGATGGTGTGTTACAACCTCCCATAGGCATTACTGTCCACTCATGGAGTCCCCAAGGGGTGTGCACTGCTGTAAGGTGTATATCATCTGGGTGTGCCCTGGTCTGGAAGAATGAATTGGTCATATCCAACTTCCCAAAGATCATCCCTCAGCCACAGTCTGAGAGGATGTCATCTACCCGAGGGAGGGGGTACTTGTCCCAGATGGTGTTTTGGTTCAGTTCCCGGTAGTCATTTACCCACCGTGGTAGGATATTGAAGACTGGGACCCCATTGTGATATTTTGGGACACAGAAGGCAGGGGAGGCATATTCTGAAGAGGATGGCTGGATGCACCCTGCTACCAAATGTTCCTCAAGTAAGAGCTTCCAAGAGTCATGAAATTTCTTTGGGGCTGAATATCCTCGTCCCTTTGTCACCTTGGAGGGGTTCCTTCAGGCATATTCAATGGTAGATGTATTTGGGTATATCAGCTGTGTCAGGTAATCTTAGTGGGAAACAATCTGCAAAGGTACTTTTGAGTTCTATGTCCTTCCTTACTAATGTTTCCTTAAACACGAGGATCTCAATGCATTCACATACTGCTGCCATGATGGGGCCCAGCATAAGGTATCCAGCTAATGGTGGTTCTGATGTCATCTTGCAGGGTATAGGGTGTTCAGTTAGTTGGGCTTGGTTGTTAGTGGCTCCTTGTTCTATCCTTGGCTTGGGGATCTTTGGGTTGACAAGATCATAGCCAACCCTCTTATTGTGTGCTGTTTGTTCAGTTGTGTCAATGATGATGTGATGGGAGGAAAGAAATGGCATTCCAAGAATGAGTGGCACAGGTAGCCCCCTATTTACTTTAGCTCTAAAAATGCCTGACTGCCATAGCCCCCTTCCTGAGGTGACTCACAATTTTACAAATTCTCCACACTTCAAAAGCTCTTCCAACAGTGACAACAGGTTGTCTTCCTCCTCTGGTAGGGTAAATCGTCAGAGACCTAGTTGTAGCACTAGGGCTTTGCTAATCACTGTAATCACTGTAGAGGGACAACCTATGTCAAGAAGTACCTTTATTGCAAGGAGGAAGTCAGAGATGAGGGGTCCCATAAGCTCCACTGGTGCATAGAGATGTGGGATGGTGAAGGGGGAATATGATGTAGGGGCAATGCACGTGTCAATATCCTCATCGAGGTATTCTTCAACCTTGGCTATTGCAAGGCCAGCCATAGTGCAGGGTGCAGCTGCTCGGGCCATTGATACTGTGAGTGTTTTGTAAGTGGTGGCCTCAGGCCATGAGTTGTTAGCATTCATTGGACAAGTGTCCGATCAATGTCTGGCATAGAAGTTTCGGCACCTTGTGCATCCCTCATGGTCTAGGAGCAGCTTTCATTCTTCATCAGTCAGCCTGGGAAGTTTTGCCCTTGGGATCTTGTTGGTGGAACTGGAACTAGAGGGAAGGTCTGTGGTTCATGAAGCCAGGCCCTTTTTTTCATTGTGATGGAGAGCATGGGCAGCACTATTGGCAAGGATCTGTTCCTGGACGATCTCCTGTTGTTCACAGACCCTTTCATCCCATTCCTTCACTTCACTAGCCCATGTTGCAAGTTCCATTGAGGAGATGGGTTCGACAAGGAGATTATATTTTAGTGCCTTGTCTAGATTCACCTCAAGTTGTATCTTCAGGACTGCTGCTGATAATGCAAAGGGTTTGGCCAAAGTCGTGAGGATGGCATTCAGGTTTTCCATCTCAATCTTCCAGTCTATGAATCGTTGCCCACCTTGGTGGGTGGTGAGGATCTTTTCTTGGATAAGGTGTGCCCAGTTCTTTTCAAGAGTGATGGATCTGAGTTCTTCAAGGTATTCCTCCAGGGTGAGAGCATCAATTCATGCTTGATCACCCTGGTACCAGGCCATAAGTTGCAGCTCCAATATGGCATCTGCTACATAGCTGATGATTTCTTCAGGTTTCTTCTCTCCAAACTTCATGTATCAGTGGCATGTGGTTGACCAGTTCTGGTGTACAAGGGGTGTGTATTGCCCAGCAGTGAGCATTGGGCATTCTTTTAGCTTGCTGATCTTTACTTCAGCTGTGGACTCTGCTCATTCATTTGGTGGCATCCTATGCTTGGGATATTCAGTATCAGTGTCAGTGTTAGTGTCAGTTCCTGAAGGGTCAGGCTCTGTTTGACAAGGTGCTGGAGGTGAGATTTCATCAAGTGTATTGTTCATGAAGGGATTTATGATGAGGGGAGGTAGTCCGAGTTGGTGTCTCCATTCTGGTTTCAGAGCGTGTGAGCAGTCGCATCAGTGTTGATGGTGACCGAGGCACGATGGTGAGAATTTTGTCAATGTCAAAAAAAAAGTGTAAGGCTGTGGTATCAGCCTCACTCAGTCGGTAGCAGACAGGACAGAATTATCATGTTGGGTCATTCTACTCTAGTCATACATGTGTTTCTTCTAACTGCTATATAGGAATCAGAACCCTTGATCTAGATCCACTGGGAGGGGTGTACGAAGAAAGTGATCTTGATTGAGTCTCATCTCAAGTTGGGCTCAGTCAGGGGAATAATTGGAGTGTGGTTGAGGTTGGCCATGGTGGTTGTGGTTGGCCGTGTCTGGGTGGTAAGCCTGCCAAAATTACAGCATGCATATTTTAAAGATGAAATTTCAGGTAATTAAATATAAACTCATAGAATAAGTTGTCATGGCCAGAAGGAATAGTCTCACTTAAAAAATATGATTATTCAGTAAAATTTTGTATATTCAATAAAGTGTGACCATCCTCCATGGTACAATCAGAAACCTTGTGTCTGCCTTTCCTGCAGAAAAGACAGAGGTCATTATCCACGTGCCGTTATTTCTCCTTTGGAGTGAGTTACCATTGGAACCCAACAAGTGGGAAATGTCAGGTTTATCGGAAGTTGACTGTTTTTCCTTGTTGGATTTTTTGTCTTTCTTCCAATCAGAATTCAATTTGCCAGTATTAGTGCCAGAGTTGCTGGTATTATTGCCTGAGTTATTGCCAGAAGACCTGCTAGTTGATGCCTTGTTGCCTTGAGAATGTTCCATCAGATTCTCTCAGGAAATCTCAGCTTTTTGTTCCCAATAGTGGGCATCAGATGTCTGAGCTTTCATCTGCATGAGTTGGAGAGTTTTTGGCTTTCCATCTTTGCAGATCTTGTCTTTAAGGTGTGACAGAAGTCCCATATAGAAATGGTGCCTGAGGGCAGAATTGTCCTATCCACAACATGTGGCAAGGGTATTGAACTTGATGAGATAATCAAAAACTCATTGATTGTCCTTCATCTTGAGTGCCATTAATTCATTTTCCACTTTGCCAGATTGGTCGTAAGGTCTGAAATTAGTTTCCAGTTCTTCCAAAAATGTGTTCAGTCATTGAGCCATACAGGAGTCTCATCAGATAATCCAAATAGTCCAGGTTTGAACCAATCCTGAGTGGTATTCTTGAGATAAGAGAGCACAAAGTTAACTTTTCAACTGTCAGATTTAAATGCAGTGGGTCAATCATGGAAACTGAAATGGCATTGAAGAAGGAAATTCTTCAATTTTTTCAGATCCTTGCTGGTAAATGGTTTGGGTTCTTTGACTCTGGTGTGGGATGATTCTTTACTTTCCTCAGCAGATTTCAAATAGTCAGCAAATTTCACAATGGAGTTGACAAACATCATTTCAGTCAGGTTGTCAGAAGATTTCTTTTTTGATTTGTCTGGCTGTTCTTCCACATCATTGTCGGAAGCATTGGGAATGTCAGGAACATCAGGAGCATCAGGATCCTTTGCTACCTTGGTAAATTCTTCAATGGAAGCTGATGCTATTGGCTAAGTTGGGGTTTCAGATTGGATGGTATAAAGTTGTAATAGGGATTGAAGTTGAGATGGTCCTTCAGCAGCTTTGCATTTGGGACCCATGATGAGTGAGTCACAGAATTGAGATCTGATATACTGTTAAGTTCTGTGTCAGGAACTTACATATTCTGGAACTATCGGAAAGTCACCAGAAACTCAGAAACTATCAGATAGGGTCAAACATCAGCTTCAGCTTATGTATGTGCTGCACCTCTACACAAATGCTCAGAAGTCCTTAATTTCAGAAGATAGAACTTACACTGGAAGATATGGATATTCAGAGTTCCAAAGAGTTCCAAATATCAAGCATACAGAAAGACAGAAGGAGGAATAAGAAATTAAGTCAATATCAGATCTAAGGTAAAGTACAATTTGTGGAAACTAATATAAGCCATCTCATTATTGTACAAATTAGGATCATAATAAAACAGAAATGGAAGTTATTCTGAAATGGGAACACAATAAACAAATGAGTGAATACTTGTCAACTGACAAGTTACCATAAGCAGAACAAGGGTGAAATCCAGAAGTATGGGAACTATGAATGTTCCATAGTCAGAAGTCAGGGTCAGATACTGAGACGGATGTCATATCGAAGACTTGGGGTGAATGTCAGATGATTTGGATAATATTAGATATTGACAGTATCCGGGAATGGGTCGTAACAATAGACCATTGTTGGCAAAGGGGACTTCACCAACCAGTTTTCTATCTGGGTCCCTGATTGTACACCTCCAATTTTTTAGCAGCACTGAGTAACCTGATTTGTCACAGTGAGCAAGTGAGATCAGTGTAAAAGCTAAGTCTGGTGAGTACAGTGAGTTTCCATTTGGCATAGCAACTTTCATGCTCCCAATTTCAGTTGCATGGAAAACTGTTTTATTGGCAGCCTCCTATCAGGTGTGGAGTAGTCTCTTTAAATGTGACAAAATAGTGGCAGCTAGGGGACATATGGTTCAATACTGCCAAATCATACAGTGTGTCTAAGAGGACTCATTTCTCAGGATAGTGTGGTTCTGGAGAATGTAGTTGTAAATGAAAAGTCTGTGCTTGACATTGTTGCATTTGCTTTTGACTTCTCTCCTTTCTGTTCACACTTCCCTTCTCCCTTCTTCTTTGGTTTCCAGCATTTGGCTAAAATGTGACACATAATTCTGCAGTTCCAACACTCCATATTTTTGAAGGATTTCTCTGATTTCTGTGTGTTCTTCAATTTCCTGTGGTGCTTGGATGCTAACATAGCAGTCTCAGAGGTCTTCAGCTTCTTCTATAGTGAGCCTTTCATATTCTTTGATTATAGCTTCAACCACTTTGTTCAGTTCAAGGGGTGATGTAGCGAATTTTGAAGACATTGATATTGTGCTAATAACTGGTCAATAGGTTTTCAGCAGTGATCCAAGTACAATGGTGACTAGATCATCATTAGATAGACCAGCACCCATGCTGTCAAGTTGGGCCTGTATCTTCATGAGTTCATTGAGGTGTGTTTTGACTGCCAAGTCATCTTTGCACTTCATCTCATACATGCAATGTCTGATGTCAATTTTAACTGACAGTGCTTTACCCTCATGTTTGAGGCATAATGCATCCCACACTTCTTTGGCCATTTTTAGCTTCTGAATCTCAATCTGAAGACTCAGTTCAATGGATGTGAATATCTGGGCTTTGATATACACTTTGCATTGTTCAAACTCATCCTGTCATTGCTCTGCAGCTTTGACCTTGGCCCAATTGTCTTCTGTCATAACATGCTTTGTCCCAAAAGTCAGCAGTGTTGGCAGCTCCCTCACAGTTCCCTCAAGATGGTGTTTTACACCTTTGCCAGCACTGAGTTACCATCAATGTCTAGTTCTTCCAGGTAACCCAATTTGATCCATCATAGTCAAGTTTTGGGACAATGAAGCCCTTGATACTAGGTTCCACAGGGCCCATAACCTGTTGAGATTATTTGCACAGATCTAAATAATACTCTCAGTGAATGATAAACCTTCACTGTAACATGTATTGTTATCTACCTAAATAATACTGAACTAGTAGTAAGTAAATCATTAGTGTAAGATGAGGGAAATATGCATACCTCTCAGTGGCTATGCGATCAGTCTACAACCATATATAGTATCCCGAAGAAGCGAAACACAAAACTATACAGTTGGCCAACACTGTGTTTCAGCTTACAAAGGTGGCTTACATAACGCTGTTATTTCAACATGTTGGAGCTTATATAAAATAAGGCTCTACTAAGGATCCTAAAAATTTTTGGAGGGAGGTTATCCCGGTGATAAGAACTTGCATGTCATCTCCGACTCTCTGGCGCCTTCCAGACCCCGTCCTCGGCCTTGTCTTTACGGTTTAGGGTTTATTCAAGTGATCGGGTGAGTCTCTTACAAACAACCATGTCAATTTCAAAATATCGACTTCAAATTTCTTGGGTAAATATCTTGGTCTACAGACAACATGATATCTCCTACGGGTAAATTTTACAGGAGTATGATATGGAGAATCGTCTGCTCATTATGTATCGAACGTTAAATCAAACTGTGGAGGTCCGAGCCGAGTTAACAGCCGTGGTGTCGCTGCCTTTGTCTTGTGGTCTGCCTATAAGTCGCCAGACAAGCATAACGGGCCACAGTAATCTCATCATACCGGCAGGCGCCTGCTCATTTGGTCGTGCAGTCCATTGATATGCCACTATCACCCATGTTGACACTATAGTCAAGGGAACGGCGGTCGCAAAGTAGTGGGACAGGGTCCCGTTGGAGTCTGGGTTAATTTCTCGTAGGTTCATGCCGAAAACACCCTGTGAACAATTGGTCAAGATCATACCAGACGCTATGGACAGATGGCTTACCGCAACGAAGGCAGGAGGCAAAAAGGCCATGGTTAGGTAAGAGATTTGCTTCATAGCAGCGCTGTCACGGATGTTTATCTTACTGAAAACCTAGACAACTTACTTCAGCATTTAACATACCTAGTCTAAGAAAATTATGAACAAACCAAGTGCATGGCATTCTTAAGCCTCTTATCCCACATCTCTCTACTCATTTTAAGCCGCTTAATATGAATTAGAAGATTCATGCATTCCTTTGTGAGCAACTTTACGGAATCACAAGATTTGACTGAATCCATGGCAGGATTAGCCGTTTCCTGTACGAAAACAACCGATTCATGGAACTCCTCTAGAAGGGTCGCATAATGGAGAAGATGTGCACGAATCTTGTGCAACTCTGGTGTGAGTTCCATGTTATTTGAATTGATCGCTTTTGATTCCTGGTCTCGGGTTTTAAATTTGTTGATTATGCGGCATCTGGATCTTACCAATTTGGAAATATACTTCCATAACTTTTCAAATGCCTGATCCCAGGCATACAGAGCGTACCATAGGGTGGATAATAGCACGAACGTAGGATCCGGCGACTTCTCGAATATATTTCGCCAGTACACGCTTTGTCCAACAAGCGAAATACGAGTATGCAGCTCTTTTGCCGTAGTGGCGCACCATTTCGATGGTGGATGGTATGTGATCATTGTGCTGCTATGTTGTTCTACACGGAGCATATGGATGGCCAGAAAATCTGTGATTAAGAAAAGTTTGTCTTTGTCGTCCTCCTTTTGAACCTCTTGAAAAAACAAAGTAGATAAGCACGGATCAACTTCTACGGTAGGCGGAGTCAAACCTATGTTGTAAAGAGGAAGAGGGCTCTGCGTATCGATTACACGACCATCTTATATGCGAGTCTGTTTGAGCTTTTAGTAACTCAAGTGGAAGAGAGGCTCACCTGTCAGCGCTAGTTGAGAACGTGACATCTGATTGTAAGTAAGGTTCAGTTGTACCACACGGGGAAATTTGAGTGTGATCGTGATATCTTAGACTACGTCAGGCAATCAGATAAGGTTTTTAATGCGTTCTTACGATCATCTTTATCATGGGAATTCTCCTGGTATCGCGACGGAATCCAATTAACAGATGACGTCCAGAAAAACGGTTCGATCTCATACCTAGGATACTCAGTTAGAGAAGATGGAGTATTGGAATGTTACACACTTGTTTCCCAGCATTTCCAGGACTGGCACGGTCAAGTTATCAACACAAAAGACGCGAAGGCGTCGAGGTTCCGTCTAGAAACATAACGTCATAGTAAATATAACATATCCTATCTGTGAACCTTTTGTTTGTTTACCGGTTCTCTCGTGAGTTCTTCAAAATCTGTTTCGTTCGACACAGTGCACACCGAGCTGTGGTCGGAGTTCATAAATATTCCATCCTCTTTAACGTCAATATAATAAATTGTGGATGCCCCGGATTTTTTTGGTATCTCCTTCATTTTGCTTGCCGCCACTTGAGCACGCTTCCAATTGGGAAAGAGGCTCTCTGGGTAGTTGCCCTCGCACGTCCCAGGAGTAGGATCATGTGTGGGGGAAATAGAGCTAGTATCATTATCATCATACAGACTCTGCCATGGCCAAGGGCCAGACGGGGCAGCATGTCTATAGGGTGCTGACGGTATGGGTGGAGGTAATCCATGAGTAGACTTCTTCTCACTCATAGGTATGGCCTCATTGGAAGTCATGGTAATAGGAAGAAGGGGGCATAGGCGACTGGTTCCTCTGAGAATTGAGAGTGACAGGTGACTGGTGAATAGGTATACTCAAGCATTCCAAAAACAGAGTTCATGTTTGAAGTTCAGACAACCGCCCGAGAGTCTGCACGCGATCGGAGTCACGTGAGCCCTCTTTTTTTTTTTTTTTTTTGTTATATTTGTATCCCGCTTCAAGCAACAATGGCTAACTGCGGAGCCCTCTCACCCTCCCCACTCTACAATTGACCCGCATACCCACACCTACTCGCCCTATTACCTACATACCTATCCACCTACCATTAGGCACCTGCTCCCAATCGCTATGTATACGTTATGCGATGCGGTATACAAATGTATTAAAATAAATAAAATAAATAAAATCGGAGTCACGTGATACAGACAGGATTCAGTTGGCTCGAAGAGATGGTGTCACGAACTCGTTAAAGACTCGAGAACTAAGGTGCATCCTGTCAGAATACTCCAACGTGGGAAGATTTCGTTAGACGACCGGGAACTCGCCTAATGTAGTATTCGACAATAAATTGTGCCCGTGACAATTTTGAGGTAGGTAGATAGTATTTTACTAAAAATAGCTTTAGAAACCCACTCAAATATTTTTTATGAGATCTTCCCGAATGTCGATGCTACCTGCATGCATTCTGTTCAGAACAACCCCACTTTGAAACTTATCCAACCATGCTCCTTAAAATGTACGGCATATACTTATTCCGGGCTTCCTAGATACACATTATTATCAACAAACTCAATCTGCTGCCACTCAGATATGCTTGAACAAGCTTCCTCCTCCTATATATATCAATATTCATCTGGCACATTCTTGATTCACCGCGGAAAGACCCAACATTCGACTCTCCGATTAGGCAGGTTGAGTGGTTCCCCGCCTTCGACAAAGTGAACTACCAGTATAATCGAGTTCTGCTGGAAGATGCGAACACGTTTTGCCAAGGAACGCCATATGCTCCAAAGTTTCCCTTGGGCACAGTATCTGATGGCGTAAATTGTCTAATTTTTTGTCTCATGTGCATTGCACATCTGGGGCAATACACAAAGTTTACCTCGGTGGGTTGTTGAACAAAGCACATGCCGCTAGTCCTAGAGTCAAAGTACCGGTCCAGTGCTTGGTATGGTTGGCATCTTGCCATTACAAGCAGTGGAGGAAGACGTAGGTCGCTAATAGAATTCCATTTCAAGAGGGCTGTCACGAAGTGAGCCCCTTAATTTTGTGTGTACGCCCTTAATAACCCGTTGATTTTGATTTTGTGCATGCACGTGAGGCCGTTCCCTTTTTTTTTTTTTTAATACATTTGTATACCGCATCGCATAACGTAGATACATAGCGGTTGGGAGCAGGTACCCTAATGGTAGGTGGATAGGTATGTAGGTACTGGGGCGAGTAGGTGTGGGTATGCGGGTTAAATGTAGAGTGGGGGAGGGTGAGAGAGCAAAAGAAGAAGAGAAAAGAAAAAGAGAAGAACCAAGGGGCTACGTCTTGCCAAAGGCGTTTGAGGCGTCAATGAGTTTTCCTAGAGCGGTGAGCCCTTTATGGGTTCTGAGGATGGCGGAAGGGGACAGGCTGTTCCAGACAGATAGGTATCCCCATTGAGAACGATTCCATGTCCGGTCCCACGGTAGAATCTCGGTGAGGAGTTCCGGCTAACTTTAGGACGGACACTTGGTCGGGTTTATAGTAATGAGCCAGACGAGAGACTAGTCAAGCAAGTGATACTATCACTTAGTACTAGATACCGCATACCCTAGTACCAGTTATCCTCGACTTCATTGACCTTTGTCGAAGCAGAGTTGAACCGCAGCAACAACCTCGCTAAGTTGGGAAAGCCCAACAAAAATAACAAAGATAAGGACAGGTGTGCATGCTTTCCAGGTCTCCAAGTGAGGTGAGTTGTCCGTACGCGCAGACTCATAAACTCAATCCTGAAGATCTTGACCAATGGGCAAAAAAATAGACGTCATCTTACAGCATTAGTTGAGAAGTACGAAGTTGTCATGCCGTGAACTGCACAAGAATAGGGCGATTAACACTGTCGGCCGACCTTCTCAAGTGACCATGTGAGCTAGAACCTCATTTAGTCCACGAATTAATGTAGGTTCGGACCGCCATGCACGATGTTGGCACAGAGAGTAGAGTAGAGATCTAGGGTGCGTTGTGCGCCGGGAGATATAGGGTCCAACGTGGTGAGGGGGGTATTCAACTATCAACAGTCCCCTTTATTAAAGCAAATCAAAAAAATGTCTCCAGATATGCTAGGACGCGCTGGAGTTCATCGCAAAGACATCAGGGACTTGGGAATGTCTACACCCATTATGTAGACTCCCTAGATCTATAGTAAGTTTTTATACTGAGTAGTAAATAGGGATCGCGCGAAAGTAGTGTGTCTAGCCTAGTCTAGTCTAGCTAGCTAGCTCTCCTAGATGGCTCTAGACAACATAGACGGCATACTGACTGATCTTCCCACTTTCCTGATGGACTTCGTCGCGAAAGCTGCATCGTCTACTTCAACTAGAACATTAATTGTGCCAGTGATACGCTAATTGGAAAAAGTCGCAACTATCATACATTATCTGATTTGAATGGAGTGTAAGGTCCATGGCCATCATTGAAAGAACTATTCGTTATGATAAGTATAGTAATATGATACAGATCCCCAAACGGCCAATTAACAACTGGTCATTAAAACCCTGTAACCAATGGTGATTAGCAATGCTGAAATATCCAGCAATGCCAAATACTAACCGTTCAGCGCAAAGCCAATTCTACTCCCACTGAGATCCCATAGACTGTAGTAGTGCTTCAGCAAGCTGCCTCCAATAATGTCGGCATTCAACGCGTTGATAAACGTCTGACACATGGTTGGATTGTCACGGAAAGGCCCAACGTTCAACTCGCTGCTTGGAACCGTGAGATTGAACGGCTGTCCAGTTTGCGAAGTAAATTTGAAATCGAGTTTAGCTGGGAGGGATGAAATCTGGTCACAAGGAATACCATATGCCCCGAAGTCCCCCACTGGTACAATATTAGGGGATATCATTGCATAGATAGCCTGTCAGTGGACGTCAGTCAAGTCGGCCTTGGGGAGCACTTTTAGACATTTTACCTCAGTCGTTTGTTGATCCAAGCATAAGCTGCTGGTACCAGAATCAAAAATGATCGTACGCCTTTTATTGAGAGTGCTCGTTGTTTTGCCATTGACAGCAATAGAGGTTGAAGGTAATTCCCAATTTCCATCGGAGGAGGGTTGAGATATGAAAGTCAATGACCCAGTGAACTTCGTTGTATCGGCACCACCAAGAGTTAATTCTGCGTTACCTACAGAATTCGGAGTCAAAAACAGTCCGAATTCAGCTGAAGAGCTGTAAGCATGTTTTGAAAATCAGTAAGGAAAATAGCCTACATGCGAGTCCTTGGTTAACAAAGTTCTGGAATATATTTCCGGCCTGAGGACCAAGCCCCATAATCCCATCGAAAGGCTAATACGCATGATTGTGTAGGTAAATAAATAAAAAAAAGAATATAACCAAGCATCTTACATCTGGTGCAAAGGTTGGAGTCTGATTAGTGATGAGGAGAAGGCTGGCCTGTTTCGCGACTAAACCACCGACGGAGACAGTATCCTGTGCATTGGTCACCGTCAAAACCCAATTATTCTGTTTGATGCTCATTGTTAGCAACTATCTGTGTGATATATTGTGTTTCACGTACTCCCTCCACTCTGCAATTGAAGGGTGTATTAGTAGGTGGCTAATCACAATCTTTTTGAAGCATTGTACTCACGGGTCGACACCGACACCAGTTCCTAGAGAGTAACCTCCGGGTCGGTATACTAAGGATACGCCATAATATTACTCACCGAAAGTAATTGTCGAGGAACCACCTTTGTTAACAAACGTAGAGCTCTTGGATGTGTCAAACTGTCGCTGATTACTGCAGGCTGCGCCACATGCAGTGCCTATTCATGCAAGGGGTGAGTTATTGCTTTATCGGTGGCAATATTTGGGCACGGACTGGGAATTTCAAGGGTGAACGAGCCGGTGTCGAATACCACAGTAAAATCTTGAGGGGGCGTTCCGACTATTTCAAATAAAGATACACCCATTCAATATGCTACTCGGAGATGTAAGAATGAAGCACACCAGTGATATTTCCAAACCACCTATAGTATATCGGTCACCTTGGAAAGCGAGTATGAAAAAGATAGATTCCTAGAACTTACTGTAAATCGGTCCCATTGAAATAATCCTTCAAAGGGATGTTTTGAGGGGGTAGGGCACGTCGCCTTAAAGAACCACGCTCGATCGTTTTAGATTTGAGTTGGACCTTCTTCGGGGCTGGACTGAGCTGGGGTGGGGAGGCATCAACCCCACCGAGCTGCAGGACACCTAGGGCAATTGCAATGAATCCAATCATGACTTCCAGATATTTCTAAACCTGAGACGAAACACCCATGGAGCCCCGGGATTTATAGTAAATCGGTTGGGAATGTTAGGCCATGAATACACATTCGCTTGCTTTTGTTGAATACTACTGCATAGCCGTGTAGTCATGCCGGTGACATTGTGAATCAGCCATGCGGTCAAATGTATGAGCTACTACCGATGTACATGTGTGCGCTCTATAGTGCCACAATGCCGAGGCCCAGATTCCTGATCCTCGGAAAATCTAAGAATATTCAATTTTTTGAAAATGCATGGAAATAATTCTGCGGGCACTTTCGAAATTGAACCATATAAAGTTTCAAGAGCATTAATCACAAGAAAAACCCTAGCTCCAAAATTTTTTGGGATGCTCAGTAGAGGCTTATTTTATAGACTCCACCAAACATGTAATATTTTTAGTCCACAGCTGGCTGGCAAAGGACAACGAATTTTAGAGGATACTCAAAAATTGAGAAGTTGAGTCTAAGGGTGATATTGGTTTCTATTTTCAACTTGATGGTGGCCAAAGGTCCAAAAGTAAAGTAGGAACAAGAAACAAACATCAATAGATCACACAGCACCGAGAGCATGACGTGTCTCAAATTCCGACAGCTCCGGGGATGTATATGTATGAATATAGATATGGCACATACTATACGTCTGATCATTAGATACAATATTTGTAAACGGGACATAATAAATCAAAAAATACAGTAGAGAGAAATCGTGCTGTGCGCAACAAGAGGAGAGAAAGAGAGAAATACTTAAGGAGAGACAACTTGTTCACCAGAAGGAGGGAAAAAGAGTGAAATGTATAATTGAGTGTGCAATAGACAAGTAAAAATGTCACGATGAATCGGTAAGGCTATGTTCGAGGGATGGGCCGTTGTTTAGAACGCTTCCACTGCGCAGCTGCCGACCTAGAATCGTGAGCTTGACGTGAGAGGGTACTCGGACCAGGGAAACCCGTTTCGCCGCACGAGTTTCATTCCACTCTTCTGCAATCTCTTCAGCAGTCTCAATAGCAGTGTAGAATCGTTCGTGACCGTCTACGATAGGTGATGACCCATCAAACGAAGTATCCATCGGCGACTGTGTTGGTGTAAGAGAATTCAGGATAAAGTTTGTGTGCAGTCTCGAAGGTCTACGAGAACCATGCGAAGATACGGTTGGTGATGAAGATTCGGGATAATCTTCCTTTGGATCAATATCAATCGCTGTATGAAACGAATCTGTAGTGGACCATGACGTAGATGGCTCCCTGTGGATGTCCATGTGTTTGTCGATTTTGGGACTCAGGCGCGGCTCCGCGATACTCAACCTCCGTGTGGCTGCATGCAATGCGTCTCGTTTGACCCTTTCCCATTGACGTTCCTCCTCTGCCATGTCGGATAATAAAACGAACCGGTAACACTGGCACTTTGCCAAATCAATTCGCATGGATTTGATCTTTTTCGTTAACGGGACAATGCCAAGCTGCACTCGATCGCGTGTGGTTCGCTGAAACGGTGTTAATATGGCCAAATTACGAGCGACGCGCAACTCCTCGTCAAGTTCACGTTGAATGCGACTGACACGAGCGTCCAGTAGATCAACTCGGGTTTGAATGACGTCCGCTCGAGAGCGAGGAAGAGGCGAGACCGGCGGGGACAAATCCTCCGATTGGATGGAAGAGCCAGCAGTGCTCGGTCTGACATTCTGTCTAGGACTTGGTGTAGACCGTGTTCCCATGCTAAGCGTACGACTCCTGCCTGATGGCCTAGACGAAGACAAGTTAGTAGTTTGAGCTGCCAGTTCCGCCTTGACTTCTTCGAAAGTAGCCTTAAACTGACGAGAATCTTGTATCTGCGATGACAAAGGCGTTTCCAGATCAACCTGATTCGGCATAATGTGAAATGATCTGAGAAGCTTTGATGCAGATCCCTGTCTGAGTGGAGACTCGGGTGAAGATAACCATGACGGCTCTCTGTCGGCGTTTGATCTTGAAGTATCAGCACCATTGAGAGAGACCTCGGGGGGAGTGGTTTGGACCCGAGCAGACATAAGGTCCTTCAAATGGGATGTGGCAGCCGCAACCCCGGTCATTTCTACTTCCTTGTGCGACATGCCCAGTCCGCGCATACCGACCCCAGCAGATACAAACGCACTAGCATAATTAATCGTAGAAATCCAATCATTAAGGCTTTGCTCGTTCGGCGCCTGCATAATAAACTGTCTGCCATTCGGCATGAAGAATCGAAATGTGTGCGGGTACTAAATCATAATGAGTATTAACATCTGAGCGACATTACAATACTTACTTTGGTATAAGTGGTGTCATAGACGGCAATGCACTCATATAAGTGAACAACATCGTCTGGATTCAATAAGGCTTCGTCTGCATCGGATTGTTGTGTACCATTTGCGAAGGAAAGATCAAGCAAATGGGAGGCGAAACTTAAATCACGGAAAAAGAGAAGCTGTGAACTGGTCAAAACAACGGACCATTCACGCCATTTGCGGTTCGTAGACCTCTTGCCGCCTTCAATCGTGTCGTCTTCAGGAATATCAAACAGATGAGCGAAATAAAAAAAGATGGTACGAAGACGGTCTCTTTACCTTTCCTTATCAAACCCCCAGCCTTCACGATTTTGAGAGCTTTAGATCCTTGGACAGGCCACGTGGCGATTGCTGGTGCGCGTGCTTGAGGCATCTCAAAAGGTAAGGGCGTCGGCGCACCCATGAAGTTTCCATAACCCAGGAACGCTGGTGACATGACTATCGATTTTCTTCTCCCAGGCGTAGCAAGTCCAGATGGGGGACCAGTGATAGGCGTTACGGGTCCTGAAGTATCTGGGTGGACGTACAATATCCGGGCTAGTGCAAACAAATGGTGCAGGCGCTGCGTATCCCATGGCCAGTCTGTACCCTCGTACAGAAATGGGTTAGATTTAGGAATGTGTGTCACTACGTCGGCACGTAAAGGCCCTAGTAAGTCCTGTGACAGATCTATCAACAGCTAATACAAATAACGTCACGAAATGTCTACCTGGGTAATAAGATAATACGGGTCGATCTTATTAGTTTTGCCTAAAAGCGTACTGGTCCCCGTGGCATTTATACCGCCGGGGCTGTTGATTATTGGTCCACTAATGGTGCTGATGCGGGAACTACCTTCTGGCAAATAATTCTTTGCTGTAGAATGCCCATCCATGGGATCTTCTATGAATATGAATGGCGCAAACACAATGTTATCGAAGAAGCACTTATGGGGAATCAAAATACTATAGGCACGCAAGGATAAATATTACTATACCTCTAAGATTTCTGGTGGTACTCCAGGTATCTTTGTATTTTTCACATAGTCCGCCTTTGTCATTTTGTTTTTATTAGATTTATTGAAAGCATCCGTGTGCAGCATAATTAAGCTGAAGGCCAAGATATACGGGTGATCTAACACCGTTGCATTAGGTACGAACTTCAAAGAGAAGATGGAAATGATGCGTACCCTTATCCACGAAGAGGTTTGAGTTACACGTTATATATCTTGCAGCAAAAGCTTCCATGACCCGATCTATCTGTTGGGTCTCCCTAGGTAGACCGATTTCCATGAGAAGTCTCCTCAGTGCGACATCTAGTGGGTCATCCACAAAATTAAACCGTGAGAGATATAGATTCAATGTCTTCGAATAAAATTCTTCCCCGCTGAGAACCGTTCATATACAGGATGAGTGATAAATTTAGCAAAATAACAAACAACCTACCTAGATGCCAAAACGTGCGCTACTTCAGCCCGGCTAGTGTGCTCCAAAAGTCTCCCTAGGAAGTGTTCTGGGGTTTCATCTGGCAGTCTTGTAATCTTTCCAGTCTTGCGCCTAAATGCCTCCATCGAAGACCGGGATCCTTCCGTCGCAGATAAACTTTCTTTGGACTGACCAAAACTAGAAATATCGCTGCTAGCTGGACTACTTGTCGCCGCGACTAAAGTTCCAGAAAGGTTGGCGGATTCCATCAAATCAGCTGGTGGGAGATCACTAGGTAATGTCGACATGGATGGGCTAAACAATGTCGAAGAGAGGCGGCGGAGTAAACGATTGGAAGCTGTCGGTGGAGGAAGAGAGATCGGTGGATTAGTGCTGGTAGAGCGTCCAACAAGAGGACCAGAACGCTGACGCGACGAGTTACCTGACAGCCCAGATTGAGAGAATGACGATATGGAACCTGTTGATGTGGATGGTGTTGGTTGGAAGTCGATAGGGTCCATAGCCAGTGTCGACAGAGGTTCATGCTGGCTACTAAGTTGTGATCGCGTAGAGGTCCCAGGGAACAAGGTATCTGAAGTGCTTTGCGAAGAATTTATGCGATCCATCGGCTGCCGTAGTAGTAGAGGAGTCTCATGGCTACCGTGAGTAGATGGCAAGATTAAAGGTCGCGAGTTTAACGTTAATGATCGCGGTCTGCCGGTGGATGATGATACCGTGGCTGATCGAGATATGGTAGGAAAATCGGAGTGGGGCGTAGGCATCTCGGGTTCAGGAAAAATAACGGCGTCCAATGGAACATGACTGTGTTCTGAGGATTGTGAATTTTTATGCAAATGAAAAAATAATTGAGATGAGGGACGGTTGGAGGACTGATTCGATGAAGGTCGGGCAGTTACGTTGGTTGCTGCAGTCGTCTGAGAGCTTGCAGAGCGGCTACTTAGGGAATGCCGTCGGCGGATAGATGAGGATTCCGAATGACCTAGGCTGGAAATGCTATCGGACAATCCATGACAGCCACTGACAGTGCTACGTTCGTCAAATGACAGTTTTGCCTTCGGGCTGTCTGCTATTCGGAAGTCATTCATAAGCGGAGAAAACGGGCGGAAAGTTGGAAGTAATGGAACAGGAGATTTCGGAGGAGGAGGAGGAGGGCGATCTTGAGACCGCTTGGGAATCGGCGGCGGCGACGTAGGTCGGGGAATAGGTGGTCCTGGTCCTGGTCCCGGTGTCGAGTCCACTCTCCGGCGGCCAGGCCACCAAGACAGCCGTCTTGTAGCAGACTTCTCGCGATCACCGGTCAGCAACGAGGAGACGGCACTTTGAATTTGGCGCCCTCGCGGACTGCTGCTTTTTTCGCTAGACGGGAGTTCCGCATCAGACAATTGTTCCCGTTTTTTGCCTTTCTGCGATGCAGGCGCACGGGACGAATGCTCAGGCATAGATTGGGCATGGGGGAATACTGCCACCGTTGGTCCTCGAGAGAATACGAGAACGTCGCCACCTTTAATGGCTGGCGGCCCACCAAGGTTAGGGCTGGCAGCCCCTGTATGGAGCCTTGAAAAACTCTTGACACGTCTCATAGACCCACCACTGGTAGGAGAAGTAGGAGCTGACGCCTCACTACCATTAGCAGTGCCAGGACGTACTGTGGTTTTTCGCCTTCCCGACCTCTTCGAGGTAGGCGAAGAAGGCTCTGGGAAGAGTATGGGAGGTATACTCAACCCAAGAGCCGCCTGGGCTAATACGGTAGTTGCGCCTTGTGGGCCCTCTTCCTCCTTTTCAGTGGCCAACTCTGAGGACAGGCCAGGCTGTGATGGGGTTACAGCTAAGTCAATTGATAAGGACTGGCGTGGTGAGGCCGAAGCCAAAGATGATTTCGATCGAGTGCCTCTACCTAGCGGTATTGCACTTCTGGAACCTGGAGAGCGAGAAGACTGCGGCACGGCGAAATCTCCACTACGGCGCGTCACATCATCAGAAGATTTTCGCAGCAGGTCAGGGGCTGTGCTGGTAGCTTTGCGCCTCCAGGGAAATATGCTGGTTGATAAGCTCGACGCTGTAGCATTTTGTTGCTTTGCGATTAGCTGATTGACGATAACATTAGCTGTATCTGCTGGGGTGGGAGAGACAGAGCGCGCTCTATTCGTTCCTCGAGATGAACCTGTAAGATCGTTTGACCTCCTGCCAGACTCATTGGGTAGCTGGAGCTCAAAGAGGCCCGCCATCCCGTGGATAGAGTGAGCAATGAAGATCACTCTATATGTTTTGTGAATCCGTCTTGTATGATCTTCCCAGTAAGTGAATTGAGAGGTAATACTCGTACCGCAGTCACACCAGTCACACCATATATCCCGAGGCCGAAAACATAGGACTAGGCTATTATTATTACAGGTACCAACTGACAACATAGGAAGGTAGCCGAAATAAGAACTACCCGCTTCTTTTCTCTCGCTTTCTCTCCTTTCTGAGCATGTCCCTTCGTTGTAGTAGAGCATCCCGCTAAATACAAAAGTCAATTCACACACACCGGCAAGCAAATATATGGCACTAACCTCTCGAACCCTCTTCTCTTCGGTGTATTTCATTTTCTCGTATAACTTCCGTTTCTTTCGGCTCAGCATCATTTTCTTCATGTCCTTTTCCACATCTTCACTGCAGTGGATGAATCAGGCATATGTAAGTAGTAACCCATGAAACTGATGACATACGCTTCAGGGGTAGCTTTAACAGCCTTCTTTTGTTGTTTCTTGACAGCCTTCTCAAATGTGCCGTAGTCTACACCAGCCGCCTCGGCCGCTAATTCCGCTGCCAGCAGGGCACTGGGATCTTGCGCATCCGAAATCGATACATCTTTGTCATTATTTTCACTCCCGTCCTCTTCAAAATTCTCCCCTTCTTCATCCCCTTCCATCTCCATGCCTTCCTCGGGATCGTAAGCTCCGGAGTCTTCTCCAAATGGACTCAGATGTGGCGGTAAAGTCTGCCCTCTTGCATAAGGCGCCTCAAGCAAGATCTTTCCCTTGTTGATACAGTCCATAACCCATTGAGGCTGAACAAACTTCCGTCGTAGACGTAAAGCTCTAGCCGCTTCAGTCTCTTCTGCGACTTCGACAGTAGCAACTTCAGATTCCGGAGCGGGTACCTGAACTGGTCGGTCGATGATGACATGTGTTATAGACTCGTCGTCTTCCTGAATTGGGCTACCTCCGCCTTGAGAAGGGGTCCATCCGACTTTGCCGCCAAAAGAACGAATAACGAATTCGAGAAGGGGCCTAGGAGTTTCTCTTGATAAAAAGAAAGTATAAGGAGCAAGTAATTGTAGGTTCATCGACGATGACTGTTCGGTGAGACTTTTAAGAGTTGGAAGACCACTTGAAGGCGTAGGGTCGTTTTTCGAAGGTTGCGTAACGAAGTCTTCATCTTCTTCCACACTCGGAGCTTCAAGGGGGGCAGAAACATCTACGTCATTGGCTTGATCTTGACTGGCTTCAATGCTTTTGATAGTTTTGCGAACATCCTTGCCCGAGACCTTCTTTCCAGCAACCTCGACGACCGTAGCAGAGGTTCCGTTGGCCTGTACGTCTCGTGTCACCTCTTGCAAGCTGTAAGCTCCTACACCCGCTGCTCCATCATCTTTTACAGTATCTATCGGTGGAGGATATACCAGTCCAATGTCAGTGTATAGCTTGAAGAAAACAAAACCGAGCAGAGTTTGATAGAGCTCTAGGAACGTCAGCATAACTCGAACGTCCACATCCGACGGTATCTACAGGGCATTAATGAAAGCCAGAACTATTCAGCTGTATGCTTACATTTTGCGTGAACATATATGGTACCAACCATGTAATAGCTTGACCCATCACTTCTGCCTGGTAATAAACACCTTTGATTGACAGAAACACCTTCCTAAGGGACTGGGACCTCATGACATACAGCTGCCATTCATTGGACAAGCGGGTACAGTTTTCAATGAGAGAAGGTGGTATACGGGGGTTCGAGGGCAAGTTGGCAAACAGAGTAACGAGACATAATGCATCATCAATGTCTCTTAAAGCATCGATAAACGTAGGGTATCTGCAAACCTCGGTTTAACTTCTACTAAACACAGAGTGAAAATGATACCGCACCTTTCCTTAATAACATGATCTAAAGTATAAACAGGTTTGTGTTCCTCCAAGCTTTTTGCACTGCTCCATTCACCACGTCCGAGAGCTCGCGAAAGCTTTTTGGCAAAAGCTTTATGCTCCCTTAGCTTGTTCAGCACGGGCTCGTGTGCCAAATAAGCAATGTCCTTCGTATAGTAGAACGAAGTAGGGGCGCTCGAGCCTTTATTGGCCTTCTTACGATGACGGGGTTCTCGAGGAAAGATTCCTACCGTTCAAAAGTTAGATAAAGCATTGAAAAATCGCAAGGAACAACCTTTGAGGATGCAAAGTCGACGAAAGTCTGCAAGGGAGCATTGCAATTTTTTGACGGCAGCAGAGCGAGTAACATACGCCTTCGCAGCTCCTGCCTTTCCTTTTTGTTTTAAACGCCCCATTAGGAGACGGTGTGTAGAAGACGAAGGGAGTAGGAAGTCCGACCAGTGAAAATTCCAAATTTGGAAGTCCGACTCTCGTCTCCCAAATTCGCGCCACAGCACGATGAGGCCAGTAAATTTTGTGTTCTCTAATTTGCGATTATACTATTAGTACTGATGTGATATTTATTATCCTTACAGTCAATATGTGCATGTACCAAAGTCTGAGCTCGACGAGGCTCAACTGCGTCAGCTCGAAGAACACGAGATTAGCCAGGGACCGCTGTCAGTTCTTCAGCAGTCTGTGAGGAACCATACACAGGTTCTTATCTCTCTCCGTAACAATAAAAAGCTCTTGGCTCGTGTAAAGGCCTTCGATAGGCATAGCAATATGGTACGTCGCGTGTCTGCTGCCACATACTGACATGAATTCTAAATCCATTTCTATAGGTGTTGGAGAATGTAAAAGAAGTGTGTTGTTGCATTTTTATGTTCTACCATGTCACTCATTCCTGCCAGATGTGGACGGAGGTTCCGAAAGGGAAGAACAAGAAGCCAGTAAACAAAGATAGGTTTATTAGCAAAATGTTTCTACGGTTAGGATTATTTCGTCATGCGTGTCTGTAAGCCTTAACTAACCTTGCCTGCACAGTGGTGACTCTGTTATACTGAGTGAGTATTTATATCATTGATAGTGCCTTCGTGAGCTGATTATTTTCGTAGTCCTACGTAACACGGCCTGATGTAGTGCTGGGCTGGCGTGTACATACTCTATCAGCTGTTTTGATGTTTCAAAATTCTATTTTGTTTTTCGTGACACTGCTGGATTTTTTTTTTCTTTGACGACAACCCGGAAGGTTCCGCTGCTTCACCTTACCGCTTTGAAAAGTTATGTTTCATAGCTCATCTAAATACTGGACAACCGCAAAGGTCAGAACAAAGACAAAAGGCTCGGGTGTCGACCTGTCCCTAAATGACTGTAGGTAATCTAGACTTTGAAATGGTGCTTTTAATTTCTGATAATATTTCCCCTGACTCACAATCGAAAGAATCAATTATGCCAGATACATTTTGATGATAAAATAATATGGCTTAGGAGAAGTAGTACCCAAAAGTCTGGGATGTGTTCTGGCTCATCAAATAAACGAAACGGCACTTGAGTCAGTTCGAGTTGTAAGGTAAGCATATGCTCCAAGGCACATGTGCACCGCCCTGGTGATGCAACTGGAGGAGCGCCTGAGACGATTGTGTTATTTGAGGTCACACAAAGACAAACGATGTCGTAGAGCAGCCTGAATTCTTTCCGAAAACTAAGTATTTCGAGAATAAATATTATAAAAGAATTGACAATATCAATGGCTGTGAGGACTTTACGCCATGGTGCCTTTTGTTTGACAGAATATAGTGGACGGCACTGGAAGTTACCAGAGGAGTCACACGTTGTTACCGATCAACTATTCTGGTGCCGAGATGACTAAATGCGGTTCCCCCTTATATAAGGAGCCACTCACCTGACGTTCCTCTTTATCTTCTACCATCACCACCTCTTATCATCACCACCACATCACACTTCAACCTCCCAAATCATGCAGATTTTTGTTAAGACATTGACTGGAAAGACCATCACTCTCGAGGTCGAATCCTCAGACACCATAGACAACGTAAAGGCGAAGATCCAAGATAAGGAAGGGTAGGCTCCAGTGACAGCTGGTAGCAATAGCCACTGACAGTAGACTCGTAGCATCCCCCCGGACCAGCAACGATTGATCTTCGCTGGTAAGCAGCTAGAGGACGGTCGAACTCTCTCCGACTACAATATCCAGAAGGAATCGACACTCCACCTTGGTAAGTCTGATCGTGGGCGACGATTTGTACCTTGTTCAATGAATGCTGACATCATCACTAGTACTTCGTCTACGAGGAGGAATGCAAATCTTCGTCAAGACTCTTACCGGCAAGACCATCACCCTCGAGGTTGAATCATCGGACACCATCGATAACGTCAAGGCTAAGATCCAAGACAAGGAAGGTATCCCGCCAGACCAACAACGATTGATCTTCGCCGGCAAGCAGCTAGAGGACGGTCGAACTCTCTCTGACTACAACATCCAGAAGGAATCGACACTCCACCTTGGTAAGTCTGATCGTCGGCGACGATTTGTACCTTGTTCAATGAATGCTGACATCATCACTAGTACTTCGTCTACGAGGAGGAATGCAAATCTTCGTCAAGACTCTTACCGGCAAGACCATCACCCTCGAGGTTGAATCATCGGACACCATTGATAACGTCAAGGCTAAGATCCAAGACAAGGAAGGCATCCCGCCAGACCAACAACGATTGATCTTCGCCGGCAAGCAGCTAGAGGACGGTCGCACTCTTTCAGATTACAACATTCAGAAGGAGTCGACTCTCCACCTTGGTAAGTTTGACCGTGGGTGATAAGAGTCAATGAGTGCTTACATGAGCGATAGTCCTTCGTCTTCGAGGAGGAATGCAGATTTTTGTCAAGACTCTTACCGGCAAGACCATCACCCTCGAAGTTGAATCCTCGGACACTATTGATAACGTCAAGGCCAAAATCCAAGACAAGGAAGGTATTCCCCCAGACCAACAACGATTGATCTTCGCCGGCAAGCAGCTAGAGGACGGTCGTACTCTCTCAGATTACAACATTCAGAAGGAGTCGACTCTCCACCTTGGTAAGTTTGACCGTGGGTGATAGAGTCAATGAGTGCTGACATGAGCGATAGTCCTTCGTCTTCGAGGAGGAATGCAAATCTTTGTCAAAACTCTTACCGGCAAGACCATCACGCTCGAGGTTGAGTCATCGGATACTATTGACAATGTCAAGGCGAAAATTCAGGACAAGGAAGGCATTCCCCCAGATCAACAACGATTGATCTTTGCTGGCAAGCAATTGGAAGATGGCCGTACTCTTTCCGATTATAACATCCAGAAAGAGAGCACTCTTCACCTTGGTAAATAAATGTTTATCATGTTGCTTTATTTTATTATTAATAGCTATATATTCCAGTTCTTCGTTTACGTGGTGGTATGCAAATTTTTGTCAAAACTTTGACCGGCAAAACCATCACTCTTGAGGTTGAATCGTCGGATACCATTGACAACGTGAAGGCAAAGATCCAAGACAAGGAGGGTATCCCGCCAGACCAACAACGCCTTATCTTTGCTGGAAAGCAATTAGAAGATGGTCGCACACTTTCTGACTACAACATCCAGAAGGAGTCGACCTTGCACCTTGTTTTGCGTCTGCGTGGCGGCTGTTGATCTGCTTGTTGTTTTTACACCTTGTATGGTAGATGTCTTATGGTTCAATTGATGTTTGTAGTCATTTTTTGGTTTGTGTGAACATGGATACTTAAAGTATCCATAACTGGGTATTTACCCAGGACCTAAAACCATATATGGCACTCATTGTACTTAATTCTTGACAACGTGCGGAAGATTTCTGGTACTGCTTCACTCCAATTCGCTAGAGAAAGTTGACTGAAAATTGTGGCAGAGTAGATCCAATTAATCTGGATCCGCAGTATTAGCAACATGTACTTTTTTGCGTCGTTTGCGTTTTGGCTTGTTACTTGAATCCTGAATGTCACCGGAGGGTGCATCACAATCATCCTCGACCTTCCCCTTCACCCCTGATTTGGCCTCATCCACCTCTTCGGTCCTAATCTTCTTCTTTTTCACACTGAGTGGATTTGGACCTTTGGGACCTTTCCGCTTTCTTTTCAACTCTGTTGCGTTTACATCTCCAATCACAGGGCGACCATCCGATGCAGGGAGTAAGGCCTTCTCCTCCGCCTGGACACGACATGGGATATTGTTACCTGTCGCCGCCAGAAAAGGTAACCTCCGGGACTTACCTTGCGTTTCGCCTCCATTGTTGCCTCGCTTGGCGGTTCAAGGACCATGACGGTGCGATTTAGATGTACAACGGGAACACCCGGAACACCCTGCAAACGAGTCCTCATCTCTTGGGAGTCGCTTGCAATGACGTAACGATGTTTGTTAGTCTCCCCTGGGAACAAATAAATCGTCAGACATAATTGCCGTGTGTCATACTCCCGAACAAAAACCGACCCACGACACTAGCAACACAATCATCGCCAGGAATAGCCTCTCTATGATTGCATTTTCTTCGCTCGAAGCTCTTTGCTAAATCAACAGCTGGCTGTTCTCCACGGCCAAGTTTGTACAGCTCGACCATGCAGCACTGGGTTATCACTAGTGACAACTGTGAGATTTACCTCGCAAGGGTAGATACGTCCTCACTAGGTTTTACGTTGCCCTGAAGAACACTTGCGAACTGTTTGACTAGATCTAATTTGAGTGCTGTCGAAGTAGTGCACATGGCAGAGTCCACTTGAACATCGTCAGAGAGGTCAAAGGTACATTTCACGAGAAAGGCTACCAAGGACTTGATATGGCTCTCGAAACCCAAATGAGATATGGTACAAAGCCATTAACTTTTTGTAAGCCTTCGCCCGTTTTTGTCTCATGGCAGTCGAGCGTGATTTAAGATGAGAGAAAAATTGATTCCGTTCAAATCACTTGATTATGTAAGTACAGATCTAAATCTTCGTTCCGGCTTCCTCCCTCCCCCAAATTAAGAATCGCCATCTGCTTACGGTCGTGTACTGGTGCGAATGATGAACACTATCCCCATATGCGCCGCAAGGACTGCTAAGAAACATTCGTTTAGCGGAAGACATCGGTTCTCGGGGGTTTTAATCGTACCAACGCTAATTGCATGAGCGTCCGGTAGGTCCGCCGCAATTTGCGTCTGTCTGACGCGGTGCTGTGAAAGAAGATGGGTGCTTACTCCAGAACAAAAAGAACAGGTAAACTTACCCAATGCCGATGCGTTCGCAAGGGCTACGGTGCACAAAGCGATGAAGGTGAGCAATCTAGTGAATGAATGCATCGTAGAATTGTTCGACTGCTTGGTATTCGGTTGAAGTTTGTGTGAGTTGGTTGGTGCTTTGGATGGGAAATCGACTCTGTCTTTTATAGCATTCACGGCAGGCTATATTCGGGTCAGCACACACGGTTGTGGGGTTTTCGCTTCGACGAAAGCTCGCACAACCCGAATTAGCATTGTCTGGATAGCCTTCGATGCGGAAGATTTACGTCCATCCCTCGGGGCCAGGGGTAAATTGTTCCGATTTATTGGGGGGGTCTGTCAAAAGCACCGCAGCTGCGGTGCATAATCGGTAATATTGTCCCTCATTAGATCAGGAACCCAGGAGTGGTCAAAAATCACACCGAACTGCTGGTTTCCGCGCGTCATTGAGGTCTAAAACGAGGACTAGGTTCCACAAAATCAGTTATGGAAGAAGTCATCTGAGATTCGCTTCCGTAACCGCGTCTCGAGTGATGATGACCATCCACTGTTGTATTCCACCGTGGGGCACTGCTGAGCGCAAGAAGCAACGCTGGTCTCAATTTTAGATCAAACAACTGAAGCGGCTATTACATGTAATAGTGAGCCAAGGTAAGGTCACGTCATGTGTCGGGGGGTACGAAATCGAAATGGCGACAGATTGCTAAGTGTCGTATTTAGAAAATTGTTGCGTATCACGCTCTCATAAGGCTTGAGACAGCAGGGATGGGCGATTGCGTAAATTCTTCGCTGAAGGGGATACTCTCCTGGCATTCATGGATATCATTTGCCATCTTACTGCTGAATCCGGCTTTGTGCATGGTAAAGTGTCCAAATCTTTCTGTTCAGAGATGCCGCCTTTACGTACAAAGGGTGATCTCACTATTTGTACTGTCAAGAGGCTGATGGAAATGACAAATACAGCCATATCAATTAAAGTGCTGCAGTCAACAAGACGGCGCTACGGACATTAATGAACTATCTCGTTAGCCCTCAGGCTGCCCGTTACGGGCGCAGAGAGATACACCCTCGCATCATCCCTTGCTTCAAAAGTACTCAGCTAGGTGGCCATAAACTGCGTATAAATAAATTAGTTTTGCATAATATGAGAGGTTATTGTAATTGTAGAACGGAGATCTCGATCATTCGCCATTTTATTCTTGGATGTCATACAAAAATACTTCTAGGGGCATACTACGCTGTCTTCTGTAGCTATCCAATCCGGAGGTGAAGACAGAGTCAATAAATAGATCGTCGAAGTTGGAGAAACTGTCCAATGTCGTATAATATCGGTGAGACGGCTCCGAAATGATGGCATGCTCTGTACCATCATTCAATTACAACTTCTTCCACTGGGACCTCCGCAACCTCCCAAGGCAACTGCTCCCAGTTCCGCGTCGCGGACGGTCATATCTTCAAGGGGCATCAATGAATTGGACGTTCGAATAAAGCAAAGCATCGTCACTCACCAAGCGGTGCCGCATTAATCAAGCCGGCGTACAACAATGTCAAGACCAAAATAAATTTGGTAGAGGAATTGAATAAAGAGAAATGCATTTTGGGTGGCGGATCGAAAAAAACACTACAATCGGGATGGAGGTGAAAGAGGACAAACGGAGACCAGCCAGAATATATAGGGACAAAGTAAGGGCATGCATGGAGTGCGTGAGGCGACATATATGCAAAGCCATACGTCAAGGGTGCTGAGCCCAAATCATCATTTCAGAGTGTCCGGGAGGTCCCACGATGCAGCCAATAGAGTGTGGTCGGAGGGCTGTGATAGCCCAACGGCAATACATAAGCGAAGAGCCATCCTCATAGTGTCTTATTTGCTTAAACTATGAAAAAACGCCCAGGAGCGCCACAAGGCAACTGGCCGGAACCTTCGGAGTGCTGTCCGAGGCAGACCGAGATCATCGATGAGGATGTATTCTTGAAATGTTCACCAATGAAAGGAGGCATTAGACCTGGAGTCACTAAACATCCCGGATGTAATGCAGTCTGAATTTTAGCCCGCAGCTGTGCGATAATTTGCGACCCACCCTGAGTGGACGCTTTCAACATTAGATAATTGGAACTTTAGTAGTGCGGCGTGTCCTAATTACAGCTGATGTACCAGTATATTCAGGGGAATTCCCCTGTGCCGAGTTCACCTTCAAAACGAGCACCAGACAGCTTGAACCTTCCAAATAAATGTGCTGCGGCTTGCAATTGTGTCTTAGTGATGGTGATGGACATTAACCAAGCATTGAATATAATTTTAAATCACAGTGGTGTCGTGCACGTGCTCACCATTTTTCTGTTTTTACCTATAGGCCTTTCGCGTGGTACCTCTTCCCGTATGCTGTGTATCCGTATGCATCACAATCTTCGCATTGAAGTTGCTACGATTCCGCAAGGTGGAAGTATAATTATTCTGGCTGTGTGGGAGCTCTTACATTGGCTCATAAGTCGGCGCGCTACGGAACCCAGCTAGAGGGTCGGAACACACTCGCTTTTTCAACATGTCTTTGAAATCTGGATTGCATTTGTTCTGTCATACAGTACCCACCGACATCACCCGATGCTGATTTTTAAGTGTACCACGCTACTAGTAACCTGAGGGTCCCTTTCGCCGCTGGCAACGTGTTCGAATTCCAAGTGACTCTCACTGGATGCCGCAGCCCTCAGTGGATCTACAGGCTTAAGGGATGTCAGATTATAATTATCCTTGACAGTGTTGACAGTGTAGTGGCTTCAGTGACCTGACATTGTGCTTCAGACTTTCTTGTGTTATACAGGCTGAGTTGCGTAGTCGTGCACGTTCAAGACCGATTTTCCTAGTGGTTTTGTAGGCACGAATAACTTTGTATCCATATCAGAAGAGGGAAACACACACTCGTGGAGCAGTATGGGGAGCCGCCAAATCGTTCCCACCTAGCTCGCTTAGGCTTGTTCTCCCGATTCCCGCTGCTGTGGCAGCTGAATGTCCATGAAACTTCAATCCCAAACTTTTGAGGCGCTGTGAATGATTATTCAGGAATGTATCGGATCTTATGGAGTCTCACTTTTTCGGGCGTATATTGTTCATCATGGAGTCTCCCCCCTACAAAGATCTCCCTTCACAATAGTCTATTTAGTACCGATTCCAAGGGTCTGGATCATACGAAAACCCTCTTGTTCATCTAAATCAAATCGATTATGGCCGTTCGTGCGATCCCTTGGTCGAGGTCTCTCGCACGGTTTTCATACTCAAATGGCTATACCTTTCATCACAAGCAAGACTACAGCGCCCCTATGCAAGTGTGGTTCGGAACCATTAATCAGTAATGAAGATTAACCAACGTTCGTCATCGAGTTATGTTATGCCGTTAATCTGAAGCGGGGGGTATATTTCGCCCGGATTATTACATTTGGCTCAAATGGCATGCCTTGATTTACGTGGGACCCGTCTGCTTTCGTACTACGCGACCGCTGTTCCATACTGGGATGAAGCGTGAACTCACTCTGCTGGAACAGGATATCACGTATTTTTGAATCAGATGGTCAGATTTCTACTCCGAGCGATGTTTGGGGTATAACGAGTTGAACCATGCGTAGGTCGATAGGTTAATGAAGGGCCGTGAGCGAGCAGGCGTACGTTAATCGGTTTTATTTAACGAGCAGCCAAATGTTAATGCCAAGTTATTCTCCAGTAACCCTTGCATCAATTCTGTCTCACGAACAATAGCCACATGAGGTACAGCACCTGAAGCCATTGGCAATTTAACTGGTGGTGTCCGTGGGACAATCGAACTCTTTTTCACATAGCCTATAGATCTCTCAAATGTCAACACTGACGGAGACGCTGTTCTGGGATTTATCCCAACCGCTGGTTAACGATGCATCGTCCCGAGTCTGTTTTTGCGATTGGCCGGAAAGCATTGGCGCCGAACAACCACGGGAAAGATTATTTACAGAACATGGAATGCCCCTAGCAATTAAAAGTACTTTGACATAAATTCATTATATTTCGGATAGAAAAGGCTCCCAAACTAGTCTTTTACCATAGTAAGTGAGCATTGCTATGTACCGGATGCTTCCTCTCTACTACATCATTAAAGTCAAAGTAAGAACTGCATCCCTTTTCCTCGTTGGAAACATCTTCACAGCCGGCCGCCTCGGTTCCATTTGCAATCCGGTGATCTTCACATTGGATCAGGTACGGACGGACATTCTCTATTCCATTGTCCCCCGTTTGAAGCTGATCTGTTCCCAGAGCCCGTAGGTCCTTAATTGGACGGTGCCACCGTGGGTGCTAAATATCTTTGTCAGCTTTCGAGGTTCTAACTCGCTTAGATATCTTCCGCCCTACAGGGCCTATTTTTGGCAGGATTGAATTTCATTCAGACCTCTACCGGTGACGGAGACGTTGTTATGTTCAACACCCCCTGAAATCGTCCCTCTACAGCGCCATTGTGTATGAAGAATGGCAGATGCACATCTGGTACACGCCTCGATTAGGTGGTGTTTCCATTAATTCATAAACATCGCACTGAGCCGTTTGATACTATCCAATTGACTTTACTTTTTTACTTTTTGTGGTTAACTGACCTACTAACTTGACAACTCTCCCTCCTTGCGCTAGACCAGTTCTGTGCTCTGGTGTCCAGCGATTAAGGCCGAACACTCGTCAATGTTCAAATCGGTAGTCGAACGTCAATTGTTAGAATGTCAATGAATCGCGGGGATTTGCGACCATCCTTCGACTCCGAGATGATAGGCTTAATAGGGAGTCTCCCACTGTAAATTTATCCAGAGTTCTGGTCTGATATGGGGGGGTTTCTTTGCGACCCCACAGAGGTCCCTCTTCTGTACTGAGATAAATGGGCGTGAAGAAGATAGTTGAAGATCATCTCCGCCTGGTAGGGGACCTTCTTTGGCACCGAGAATTACCAAGAAGACTGATTCTTCGGGTTTTGACAAATATATCAACATCATAATGCACCTTCTCACACGTCACGGAGCCGTTTTCATCAATCACACATCGCCCTGACAGTAAAGTTCTTAACAACATACTGTCACCACCCTAGCGTCCACATGCCGACCTAACCGATCACAGATATGATTGACTCTCCTCCACCCAGTTTCGCGTTCATCTCCTTTCAATTACATGACTAACCTGGGTTCCATTCTGTTCTCCTCCGCTTGATCGCTCCAGATGGGGGTACTCAGTTCGGTATACTTTGTCGTAGGCAATGTCAACGGTCGAGATTTTCAAACAAGCATTGTGCGCGATTGTATTATAGTACATTGATGGGATTAAGGGGAAATAGTACGATTATGGCTATCAGTGGCATCATTATCCTCTAACTTTCGGCAATATGAAACTATATCATATTCCAGTCTAGCAGAGCGTGAACCTGAGAGCTCCAACGATCATTTGTGGTGCTTTGCATAACTTGTTTTAAGGTGAAGAAAAAGGGGGGAGCACCTTTGAAAACCTAGGGACAGGTACGTATAATATCATCACTATTTGTTCGCGGAATGAAGAAACTCAGGTCATTCATAGTATTCTACAAGGGATAAAAGGAGTAAAATTAAACATTTGTTGCTATAAGAAAGCGCTAGAGACATCGCAATTTCAAAGACTACCTTTGTCCACGATCCGGAAGTGGTTGACGAAATATTTGCATGAAAATGTTTATAGGCTTTACTTGGGATCTGGGATGGGAAGAATTCAATGGAACAATGACAGGCAGGGCAGTAGTATCGACCACACCAACCAAAACATAGCACTATACCAAACACCATACACGCGACTCTCAAGGAGACTCGCACAGCACGGCCAATGGGAACAATGGTTAGTAGTGGATTGTAGATCAAACCCAGAATGTATTATTTTAAATGGGCAACACCCTAATAGATACAAATGGACTAAAAAGCTTTACCTAAAAAGTGTCTTCATTTTATGTTTGTAAATTACTGTTATTGTCAAGCTATCGATGCTAATTCTCCTTGATATCAGTGGATTAATTGATTCCCCCTCGAATTGCAGTGGAAATGCCTCTATTTTCGTAGATATATACCTATATTTTCGATAGATATTCGAAAGTTTAAAATTTAGTCCCCTTTTTACTGGTCATTATGATGGATATAGATAGTCTAGGGTAGTCTATATAAAAGGTATAATTTCCTTAGATACTTATCTCCAAATTCTGGATGAAAGAAACGACAGAAACTAGCAATGAAGAGCTGACCGAGATAAGAGTAAAGCTGATGCGCACAGTGGAGACAGAGCTCTAAATTTTTTCGTGTATGTAATATAACCACCTAAACGCTCGCGCCTCAAGCCGTACCCGGACCTGACAAGACAGGAATATTAAGGAGATCAGTGGGAAAAAATTGAGTAAATGAAGCAGGCCAAGCTTGAACAATGGCAAGTCCAGAAGACAGGGAATTAATTGCAGACCGTTTCCGGCCATACTCGCTCTCTGCTGCGCATTACGTGCATGCCCTACCGTAGCCCAGCACATTCACGTGATATGACGCTCTATTTCTTTATTTTTATTTTTTAATTCTCCGAATATTCAACGCCACTAGATTGCAATCATACTTCAGGCAGGGTTCATAATCCCGTCCCCATCGTACTCTACGATACTTATCTAGTACCCTACTGTATCCACCCATCGTACACCATTGTACTTAATTGTTCTTGAGGGTTATACATTAAGGTATGACGTAATTGTCGCCGAAAAAGATTATTTGACGAACTCCAGATTCAAAGGGTCTGATAACGACTCTTTCATCATGTCCACGAATACGACCATTCAAAAGATCAATGTCCCAGTAACTTCCCCGTTCCCTTCATCGCCTGCTGGTCCAAGCTTCATTCCTCGTAAAGAATTCGCACCACAACCAAATCGAGAATATTCTTCTTTCGCACTCCTTGCCTTCAGCTCCAACAATGCTATTCGACTATCTAACTTCCCTCAACACTTAGTAACTGAGCTTAGGGCACGTTTGCGTGCTATTATAGGCCTTCGCTCTTTTCGCGAGAACACAGAGCACAAACTCTGCGAGATAATCCTTGTTGGCAAACCTTGGTCTAGCCCCAAGGCCTTAAGCACAGAAGTTGTACTTGTTCAGGTGTTTTCCATATTATTTTACTATGGTTTCTCTTTTATTTGCCACATGGACTATGGGCGGGAGCATAACGATCGTGTTTTCCTCGCCTTTTCCAGGCCTGTTACGTCCTCTAATTTAGACGGCCCAATTTCCGCCCAATTAGATCTGCCCCATCAGGTTCCGTTTGCCCTTTCGTTTTCTTCATCTAATACTCTGAAAGTGGTGTGTTCACCACTATACGCAACTCCTGCTATCCTTCAATCCATCCGAAGCGCTTGGCCACGAGGCGTCTCTTCAGAGAAAAAGCTAGGAGAAAATTGCTACGAATTTAAATTAAAAGGGTATTCCTGTAAGTCGTGTTATCCTCATTTTTAACGTTGGCCCAAAATTTGGATTTGTTTCATCAGGGTTCCAAGAAGATACTTTCGCAGACGACGCTCTTTCTCATATACTAACGATATTGACGTCCTTGGATAAACACTCGTGGAAGCTTGTTACGTCCATTTCTTTGTGCTCCAGGCATGCTCGCAACAAGGATCTTTGGATATTTTCCGGTCCTCATTCCACACAACCGACCGACCTTCCTGTTCGTCCGAGCAGTCCTATAAAACTTGGTTCTCCTCTTAAACCGACCATATATGAACCTATCGTTGACGACCATAAAGAAGGATCGGGGGATTTAGAAGTCTCTCATCCGGGAATGAACTCTCACGGACAGAACCATCAACATGTACGGAGTGCCACAGAAAACACTGTGAGCGTTCCGGGACGTCTCAACAAGTCTCACAACGGGAAGGACGGCCATCAAAAATCATTAAGTGAGGATATCGCTGTTCTAACGAAGAAGACACCACCCAATGCGAGACCGATGTTGCCTCTCTCGTCAGAGGAATCTACTCTCTCAGACCACCTTCCTGTCATCGCTCCCACTATGAGACCTGAGACATCGATAAGACGAGCACCATCACACTCACTTATATCCTTACCCGAGCCCGTAGAGCGGACGAATATAGAGGAGGAAGCGCCGTCCGGAGTCGGGGTGGGAGATGATCAGACGCTCCGTGGTGTTCCTGTCGGCGATCTCGGCAGTGTGGCTCAACTGACGCCACCACTTCTTGCACCAACTACCTTCAGGCCTTTATATGGTTCAGACAGCTATACAAACAGCACATTTAGTGATGTAACAGGTCAAAGTTTCGATGTTCCCATTACATGGATCCCGCGTCGTGAATATGGAGATATAACTGGGGATAGACATACCGACAATGTACTGAGACGAGCTCCGCCTTCTGCGTTCCCAGAAGAAGTCCAAGATAATCGAACATCGGTCTTTACCGTTGCAACTGAAACTACTGGACCACTCCTGCCAGGTAGTTGGATGAGCACGCCATCGCTGGATACCAATGATCAAAATTTGGAGAATAGCACTTTCGAAAACACTATGCCGCACCAAGATACCCCGGTCTATAACGAACCTCGACATAATGCTGTCGTTTCTCATTCTCCGCAGATTATGCAGCCCGAATTGGCATATAGGGATGGGTGTTCTAATCGTAAGAGTGAGAAAGGCATGATGGGCACGATTGATCCGGCACATGACGCAAAAGCTGCTAATAAAGCAGTTGGTGGAGTGAGTGGCCGTGAGGCAAATTCTTCAGTAGACGGGAACAAGCCAGAGTCAGAAGGATGGGTACTAGTCAGTTTTTTATCCCAATTGGGTTCCCCTGAAATACCTTCGACTCCTCAATTGCTTACGACGGCGACCGCCACAGCTGCAGGGGATAAAGATGCCTTATCGCCTCCACATGTTCCACTGACTGCCGTTAAAACCATAACAGCTTCTGATGCCATAGTACGAGAACCCCCCATCCCGAATGCCAATAGTGAAAAGAATCCCCAATCACCCACTAATGTCAACGGAACTGGCGTCAGTCCCGGAAACAGTCAGCGCACGGGATCGTCTGTTCTAGGCCGCTTATTATCCCGTCGTGGATCTCACAAAGCGAAGAAAGGTCACGGGGAAGAAGAAGACGGGCCTGACAAGAGCAGGGAAGGTGATAAAGAGAAAAGTGCTGATAAGGAGAGGGGGGGGCGATTCAAGATGTCTGGCGGTGCTCTGCCTGCAATCCGGAGTGGAAAGCGACTCTGCATCGATTAGGCATCCGAAGATAGGCAGTATATTGATTTTGTTGTCTTTCTTTTCATGAAAAACGCTCAGGACGCTTTGTAGCTAATACATTCTATAGTTCTCTTTTGGAACGGCATGTAGTAATATCTTCTCTTCGACTACTGTAATTGGATAATTCATGAATACTACGCCATACATTTCATTTATGGGGTCAACAAAGGACCGGTAGCACCTGCTGCGCCCCTTTCAGCTCTTTCTCTCTCTTCATCTGAGGGTTGGAATATTCTTCCAAGCTCTAGAGAAAGCAAAGAATGTAATGAGCTGCAATGAAGACATACTGCCAATAAGAGGTTCCATTAATTTGCACTGTGCAATAGAAAATTGAAAACGGAGCTATCATTACAAATTCCTACATGGATTAACGGTCGTTTGGCTCGTTCCCAGTTTTCAAATGTTTGGAGTGGAGGTCCTACATGTATGCGGTCCTGACCACTTTCCAAAAAAGTCGTTAGCCATCTACATGCGCCTCTTGAAAACACTTTCCATAAATAAGTGATTCCATAGAAAAGGTTGGTGCGTCAATCACTAGTATTTCAGGTTCCTTAGACTGAGATATATTGACTAACTCTGTAATGGTGGGTGTCGGTAAAAATTGCAAATTCAGTTTCTCTTTCTTGTTTCCTCAGTTCTGGTTCATTCAGTCCTAACTCTTTTGACTGGACTTTGACGCTTTGACTGGACTTTGACGCTTTGACTGGACTTTGACGCTTTGACTGGACTTCCAACTTGTCACACTTGGACATCATTTATGATTTCATTCTTATATCATATCAGTCATTTGTTTACACTAAAAGGCACCAATCTGGGCAGTTGGACATCTAATTCCACCTCTATCAGAGCTGTTGGAAATCCTTGCCACCTCTATCAGAGTTGTTGGCCCAATCAGATCCTTTGTCACCTCAATCTGAGTTGTTGACTGATCTGTTGTTCCTGTTACGACCAGAATTCCCGCTGGATTCTGGGCACTAACTTATATGCACCTGCACCCTATACACACCAATTGTCAGTTTACCAGAATTCCCACTGGACTCCGTACGTCAGACTTGTCCATATTTGACTTCATTACTTCATGTATCAGTCACTGGAATACCTGCCGGACTCCATCCCTGTCTATGTCTGACTCTGTCCCATGCATCAGTCACCGGACCCCACTTGGAAAACCCGTCATCCCTCTAACTGAGCCCCATTCCTGTTATAGTCAATGACCTGTCACGATTCGGACTCCACTCCCACTCCGTTCCTATTATGGCTTTATGACCTGTCATGATTCGGACTCCGCTTCCATTCTGTCCCATTCCTAACACCAAGTTTGGTGTTTACTTATCTTGTTTTATGTTTGTTAGTTTCATTTTCATTATTATTGGATTTGGTATGTTATTCATTCCACAGTCTATATAGTCTGGCAGATGTTGTACATACAATCCAGTCAGAAAATCAGCTTAGATTCTCCCCAGTAATCTAGTACATTTTCTGCTCTAAACTCCTCTTTGAATTACACCACTCTCACTAGTCAGAACCCATGGGCTCCGACACATTTATCACTCAACCTCCGACTTATCTATCTCGACTCCCTGACCTTTTGACCCATGACCTCTCTGTTCGATGTCAGGATACCTGGGGATCACAGTACAAGGACTCTCAATACTAGGAGCGAAAGCCACTTAGAGTTGAGCGGGTAGAACTAAAGACCGGTGATATAACTAGGTATCCAGATGAGGTCCTACTCTCATCTGGCTGTAACTATATACTAGAATACATGGTCTGTGCACTGGTCTGTGCAGCGAATGTGTGTGTGCAGCACGGAACTAAGTGAACACTAAACTATATATAACAATCACATGATGAACCGGTTCACGGAAATAGGCAGTCACAAGATGAGGTATGGTGTAATACTAATCGTATGTCACCATACTCTAACACTCTCAACCCATGACCTCTTAACCCATGACCTCTCGACCCATGACCTCTCGACCCATGACCTCTCGACCCATGACCTCTCGACCCATGACCTCTCGACCCATGACCTCTCGACCCATGACCTCTCGACCCATGACCTCTCGACCCATGACCTCTCGACCCATGACCTCTCGACCCATGACCTCTCGACCCATGACCTCTCGACCCATGACCTCTCGACCCATGACCTCTCGACCCATGACCTCTCGACCCATGACCTCTCGACCCATGACCTCTCGACCCATGACCTCTCGACCCATGACCTCTCGACCCATGACCTCTCGACCCATGACCTCTCGACCCATGACCTCTCGACCCATGACCTCTCGACCCATGACCTCTCGACCCATGACCTCTCGACCCATGACCTCTCGACCCATGACCTCTCGACCCATGACCTCTCGACCCATGACCTCTCGACCCATGACCTCTCGACCCATGACCTCTCGACCCATGACCTCTCGACCCATGACCTCTCGACCCATGACCTCTCGACCCATGACCTCTCGACCCATGACCTCTCGACCCATGACCTCTCGACCCACAACCTCTTGACCCACAAACTCTGCCCGTTTGAAATTGGACAACACGATCTCATGAGGGTGCAGCCTATAAGCTGAAGCCAAGTCCTACTGGATTTCCCACGGGTTTCTCCAGAAACCCTCCGTGTATGCACCTTTAACAGTTCCCCTTGTCACCTCAATCTGAGTTGTTGACTTTAATTTGTTCCCCCTTGCCACTTCTTAGTTGAATAGTTGGCTTTTATATATTATTTCCACCTCAGTTAGAGTTGTTGGCTATCAACCAATAATATATAAATAATCTTATACTATAGTCACCTCTTAATTGAGTACTGATTATTAGTTTTCTTTACATTGTTATTTGTAGTCTAAGACTTCAGTCACCTCTAGTTGAGTAATTTGACTGTTTATTACATTACAAATAATCCCTGTTCCGTTGCTCATTTATTGTGAATCAGTAAAGCATATTCACATAATATTTTAAGTGTTTGAGCATAAATAAATACTGAGAATATCCTTGCAAGATCCTTAAGACTACATTAAGATCCTGATAAGTTAGTATCACAGTAGACCCTGTAGGTTAGTGTAAATAAAGCATATATTAGCCAAATAAGTGTTTTATTCTATATCTAATCTTTGACCTGTTTATAAATATTTTTACTGTTTGATAAATAGTATAAAATATATATAAACTAGCTAGAATTGAAGTTAAATCTAGCTTTGGAATCAGTAAATTGTTATTCTTATTTTAATAGTTGTTGTCACAGAAAAAGAACAAGCTTGCACAAGCAGCTCTCAAAGCCTTCTTTGCAAAGTAGGGTGCATATATTCAAGTAAACTCTTGACTTCAGGGGTTCTCAGTCTATTCAGGCTGCCACTGATTAATATCAAATACTCAAATTATTTTACCTTGCAGTGAATTGAGTATTTGCACATTTTGATAGAGCATTGGACTCCTTTTTCAGAAAAAAGGCTGTAAGGGCAACCCTAGTGATGAATATCACACTGATAGAGGAAATCCAAAGATATATATAAGTGTCTAAATACAAGATAACTATCTACTCACCTGATAGAGGAAATCCAAAGAGAAAAGTCTAAGGAAACTCTACCAGGTGTGACATGTTAGCTATACAGCACACAGTGCATTTTCCCACACCTTAAGCACCCTCATACATCAGTTCAATGTACTCTATAAAGAATCAAGTGTCCTGTAATAGTGGGGTAATAAAAGGGAATAGACAATAGAGCATAATCTGGGGGATATAAAGTATGAATGATTTGTCCCCTTACTGGTGTTCTCGGGGGTAAGCTCTGCCATTGGAGTGACTGCTGGAAAGTGTCACTGGCTGCCTGGGCTTGCGCTGCAATGTGCGCTGTCTCAAACCAGCCGTTGAGGTTGCTATTGCCTGGGTGACTGACTGTCATGGTCGCGACTTGTCGTTCGACGCCGTGGTTTAGACCGGCTCTGAATGTGAGAGGTATGGTGAAATACACTCAGGAAATATAGTCAGATGAGCTCTTATTATATTCCCTTTTTTATTTCTGTTTTCTCTCTTTTATTATATATCTATAATTAGTTCGATGACCTATGTATGCGGTACATTGACTCTTGTGGGTGCATACATGCCAGACTTATGTATTCTAGCACCCGTAGTTTAAAACTCAGTCACTTTTACACCGCAACCATGACTTACCCAGACACCCGTTAGTGTCCTGTAAGTTGTGATTGGTATATCATCTCGACCGTCACAGACAGGCTTTAGCTATCTATTCAATCAGAGTTTCGAACTGTACCAGTCAAAACTCAATCCTTATCTCAACCCGTGTGGACTACATCCACGCTACTCTATTGTTCGACTCTCTAGTTACTCTACTTTGCACTCGAGCAGTCGTTCAGAATCGCACTTAACAGTCGATTCTACTTATTCGTTCTAGCTCTCTACCTTACTTTAGATAGCTACCTCTCTCTACCGTATTGAACTAAGCAGTCAATATGCATTCAGTCTGTATTAGACTTAGACAGTCAATACATCCTGGTGTCATACCTAAATGGTCGATATTCTTTGTATATAGAACGGTTAGAACTTCCATCACTCTTCACACTGAATGCCATGACAGTGGGGGTGCCGGTGTACTCTGCCTTGTGGCCATCTCTCAAAAGTTGTCGATGTAGAGGTCGATATGCTGGGTACCTTGAAAATACGCTGTAGAGTTGAGTCGACTAGTGACAGCTTCTTGTTCAAATTGCGGGTAGAATTCTGCTTCAAATTGGGTCTGAAAGTCACCCCAGTCCGTGAACATAGTGCCGTTAGCATGGTGTCACAGGATCGCCTCGCTTGCCCAAGTTGCAGCTCGGCCAGTTTTCATGAAAGTCAAGACCCAAAGGATGCACGTGTTGTCGTCTGGGAAATCTTCAGGACACAGCATCATGTAGGTGTAGCAAGAGTGAAGAAAATTGCGGCCATGGTCTCTATTTCTGTTGAAGTCACTCAGTTTCGAACCTTTCAGATGACACGACATTCAGACAGATGTTGTGAGAGATGGGGTGGATGTTGTGAGAGATGGGGTGGATGTTGCGAGAGATGGGGTGGATGTTGTGAGAGATGGGGTGGATGTTGTGAGAGATGGGGTGGATGTTGTGAGAGATGGGGTGGATGTTGCGAGAGATGGGGTGGATGTTGTGAGAGATGGGGTGGATGTTGCGAGAGATGGGGTGGATGTTGCGAGAGATGGGGTGGATGTTGTGAGAGATGGGGTGGATGTTGTGAGAGATGGGGTGGATGTTGTGAGAGATGGGGTGGATGTTGCGAGAGATGGGGTGGATGTTGTGAGAGATGGGGTGGATGTTGCGAGAGATGGGGTGGATGTTGTGAGAGATGGGGTGGATGTTGTGAGAGATGGGGTGGATGTTGTGAGAGATGGGGTGGATGTTGCGAGAGATGGGGTGGATGTTGCGAGAGATGGGGTGGATGTTGCGAGAGATGGGGTGGATGTTGCGAGAGATGGGGCTGATGAAGAGGGGAGTGTAGAGTTCGTGAGATTGCTAATGGTGAGTTGGAGTTGAGTAATGAGGTCTGTGAGAGCCTTGACGCTGTCCTGAGTGTTCTGTTCCATGCCTTGCAGGCACTGCTTGAGCTCTGGAGGCAGAGACATCCCAAAACACAAGGTGGGGTGATATGTGGAATGTAAGGAGGGGTCGCAAGTTTACTTCGTGTTTTATCTGTAGTAACAACTGTGGCCAGTCCTAAGAGATTGTGAGACTTTTCTACTGTAAGGGCAACCCTAGTGGTGAATATCACATTGATAGAGGAAATCCAAAGATATATATAAATGTCTAAATACAAGATAACTATCTACTCACCTGATAGAGGAAATCCAAAGAGAAAAGTCTAAGGAAACTCTACCAGGTGACACGTCAGCTATACAGCATGCAGTGCATTTTCCTACACCTTAAGCACCCTCATACATCAGTTCAATGTACTCTATAAAGAATCAAGTGTCCTGTAATAGTGGGGTAATAAAAGGGAATAGACAATAGAGCATAATCTGGGGGATATAAAGTATGAATGATTTGTCCCCTTACAGGACCCCTGACAGTAACTTGCAAGGGTGCAGCACATAAGCTGAAGCCATGTCCTTCCATTTGGTCCCCATCGGTCTGCTGACATCAGTCAGTTTTCTGTTCTTAACAGTTGCCCTGTTGAAGCTCTCATACTGCCTTAGCCACTGTGTCCTCTCAATCCAAATTGCCCTGCTTTGCAGATCTTGCATAGAACATCCTGCTCTTCCCCCACCAGATCCAGACCCTCCAGGGCTCTGATTTGAAACAGGTAAGGGCATAGTAGTATCACATCAGTATTGTCTTCTGATCCTGTACTGTGATCTGGTGACAGAGCATCTGGCTGCCTCATTGATTTTCCAGGTTTGTGGAATAGATTATACTCAAAGCAGGAGAGAAATAGTGACTATCTCAAATATGTCTAAAGGTTCTTGTGGCAACTGCCAACCAGTGCTCCCCTCACTTGACTTCATTGAAATCAAACACTGGGAATTATTCAGAAAAGTGGCTTATCTTGGCATTTATTTTGCAAATGTACAGTGGGGGACAAAACCGTTCCAATGATTTTTTATATGTTAAAGAATGTTGAATAACTCAATGAGTACTTGACCAATTGACCTGAAATTTTTAATTTAGGTAGTCATATATTGGCTATATACCCTAATAATTCTATATTGGCTATATACCCTAATAATTCTATGACATAAGCATTATTTGTCATCAAACTATAAATCAAATACTAATGCAATCTTATTGGAACAGTTTTGTCCCTATCACATGATCAGCACATAACCTTATTGATTATCCACAAATAAATGCAAATAAAATCATGTGACCTGTTCAAATTGTGTATATATACAACTGTTCACTTCTCCAAGTGATAGCATCCCAACAACCCATCAGTTTACATCATGAGAGCTCTCACTCCTGCTCAACTTGATTGTATTCTTACTCTACTTGACAAGGGCAAGTCTGCACATGAAGTAGCTGCTACCACTGGTCGTTCTGTCTCTACTATATCCAGAATTCACTCTAAACATTCTTCCTCCCTCTCCAAAATAGCTGGAGGATGTCCACACAAACTTTCCCCCTCTGATACCCATTACATCATCTAACAAATCACTTCCCAGAAGATTGACCATGCCACTCAGGCCTCTAAAGTCCTACAAGATATGAATGGAGAGTCTATCTCTGCAAGAACAATTAGTAGGGAACTCAAGAAAGCTGGAATGAAGGCTGTGGTGAAGAGGAAAATGTAAGGGGACATTCAATTTGTGCCTTCAATATGGTTGATATATATATTGCTAAAACCCCAATAAGTTCCTCTGAGTAATCTAGCCCCAAGAGGGTTATTAGTACTGTTTCCTGTAATCTTCTCGTATTTTTCCATGACTTCTAACACTCCCTAGGAATATCTCCAGGGTAGAGTAGGTAGTTAGTGACCGTTGGGGTGAGCTGTCATTCTATTTTTAGCCACCCCCTAGTTTCAGATCGCCTAGCAGAGGCCGCCCCCTTATCCTTTTCTCTTTGGATATCCCTCTGCTAGGTGAGTAGTTTAGTCTCCTGTATATATTAGGTACTTAATATACTTTGGATATCCCTCTGCTAGCCTAGTGTGAGTACCACAGGTCCTGTTAGAGGTAGCCCTTACAGAAAAGGCCTAAACTCACAGAAAGGCATAGAAGGGAGAGACTGGACTTTGCATTGGCACACAAGAACTGGTCTCTAGAGGACTGGAAGAGGGTTGTTTGGTCATATGAGACTAAAATCAATTGTTTGGGGTCAGATGGGAGGAAGTGGTGTGGAAAAAAGCAGGAGAGGGGCTCAGTGATAGGCTGGTTGAGGGCACAGTCAAGTTTGGAGGGGGGAATCTGATGTCGTGGGGTTGTATGTTCTGGGAAGGACCAGGATATGCCACCAATATTGATGGGAGGATGGATGCTGAAATTCATGTTAGCATTTTGGAGGATGAACTTCAAGAATCTCTCAAGCATTACAAGAAGAAGACTGGAGATATTGTCTTTCAGCAAGACAATGATCCCAAACACAAGAGCAAGAAGGCCACCAATTGGCTTAATGGCAGTGATTTTGATGTCATGATATGGCCCCTCAATCTGCTTATCTTAATCCAATTGAACACCTTTGGCATTACCTCAAGAAGAGGCTGCTAGAGTATAAAGTGGAGCCTAGGAGTATTCAGGAGTTATGGGAAAGGGTCCAGACAGAATGGGACAGGATTCCTGCTTCTATTTGTCAGAATTTGATAGAGAGTATGTCTAGAAGGATTGCAGCTGTTTTAGATGCCAAGGGGGGTTACACCAAGTACTAGATTATATGATTTGTATTGGATTATATACCAGCGACAAAACTGTTCCAATGAGATTGCATTAGTATTTGATTTATAGTTTGATGACAAAGAATGCTTATGTCATAGAATTCTTAGGGTATATAGCCAAAATATATGACTACCTAAATTAAAAATTTCAGGTCAATTGGTCAAGTACTCATTGAGTTATGTATTCAACATTCTTTGACATATAAAAAATCATTGGAACAGTTTTGTCCCCCACTGTATATCCCAGGCATATTTGATTCAGTGCCAAGTGCATAACCTCATGCAAGTCTTTCCATCATCCTGGTATCAAAACCAAAATCTGATGATTGAGAGATAATACCAGGATTCCCAAAGTTATCAGATATACATGTAGGTCAGCATTTCAAGTGCTTGTAGGTAATCAACTTGAACTATAGCATACAAGTTAACTACACTCAGCTATTTATATGGGGGATTCTCATTCATGAGTCTACCACTTCAGTTGTACTTGAGAGTCATAGCAAAAACAAACAGAACTGCATCCAAGCCCAGAATAGGGGATTAAAAACCAACATCAACCCTTCCCAAATATGAAAGTCACAGCACCCAAAGATCCCTCCTCTAATAGCATTTCATTCCAGGTATCTAGAAGTGCCTTGACATCCTCCTTGGAATCCTGCTGTTCCCTCTCAATAATAGTCTCTTACTGTCTTATGAGTATTCTACTAAATCCTTGGTCATTTGTTTTTGACAAAAATAAAAAATAAAAAAGCTCTCACTTTGAAGGATCTGGGTCTTCCTTTTGACTTTGTCATCTCCATCATTATGATATTTCTATGTCTGTATTGTTTCAGAGCTTCATGGCTTATTAGTCTGGAACACAAGTGGCAGAAGGATAGGACATCTGGGAGCTACCCCCATCTCCGCTGCTACCCCCATCTCCGCTGCTACCCCCATCCCCACTGCTACCCCCATCTCCACCTGCTACCCCCATCTCCGCTGCTACCCCCATCTGTTAGAATATGTGATATGTGCCTAAGTTTGTTTCATTGACAACCAGATCACATTCCCACTCGATCCCCACACCCCTCATATCAATTACATACTGCCACCAGGGCCGCCCCCTGGATTTCCCTTACACACTCCGTCGATGCAACAGGGGTCCACAATCGGAACCGTGCCTATGGAAGTGGACCAGGCTCGTTGGACACAGCAACATACCCCTCTCAATACCTGTCGTAAATGTGGACAGGTGGGTCATTGGGCACATGATTGTCCAGAGATAAGGGAAATCCTCCGTTTCCTAGCAGAAGACCTAGACAACCTGTCAGCATTCACTCAAGATATATTGGCATTGGAGGATGCAGGCCAGGTTTCCAATGTGGACAAGGAGCCACTCCCATTGGGACAGTCGGTGGAACAGGGTTTTCCCCCCAGCAACGAGTGAAGGATGTGCCCTCGTTGCTTTTCATGACCAACTTCACAGTGTAACAATAGATAAGATAGAGCCTCAATACACTCCTTCTACTTATGCTGAAACTGTGAAACTGATAGTCACATCTAACCTCCCAAAACCCTACCCCCATCTCCCAAAGTGGGAGCGGAGGTTGCCATCCACCTACATCATATGCTCAACCCCCTCGACCAACTCCTTGTCCTTGCCAATTCAGATTCAGGTGACAGACACTGCTGAGATCCATGCCCTGAGTGCTCTTTTAGATTGTGGTGCTACAGGACTGTTCATTGACAGGGATTTTGTTAAAAAGAAGCACCTCACCACTCGTTCCCTCACTCACCCAATTCCAGTCCTTAATGTTGATGGCACTCACAATGAGGCTGGTGCTATCACAGAAGTAGTTGACCTCATCCTGCATTATAAAGATCATTATGAGTGTGTTGTCTTTGCAATCACCAGTTTGGGTCGCCACAATATGCTTCTTAGATTCACCTGGCTGCAACAGCACAACCCAGAGGTGGATTGGTCAACAGGCAAGGTCACTATGAGTCAATGCCCATCCCAATGTCGGACTTGCCAACAAGAGTTAAAGGAAGAGCATCGGGCAGCTGCAAAGCTTCGAGTCTGCTGTACTGGGCCATTACTGATGCCAACCACTCCTATAGAAGATGATTCAATGATGGAGGGAGAGGTAGAAGAAGATACAGAAGAAGATACTGCTCTTCGAGAGGATGGAGACCGCATTTGGGTGGCCTCACTCCCCCCTGAAGAAGAGTTTATTCGTGCCAGTACTACCACTTCTCAGCATCTTGCAGAGGCATTTCGTCGTATTTCCCAACCAATGACTTCAGGTAAAGGACCAGTACAAGATCAAATTCCTGTGTATCTGCATGAATATGTGGACATCTTTTCCAAGGCCTCTTTTGACAGACTCCCTGACCAGAAATCCTGGGACCATGCCATTGAACTGGTACCAGATGCCAAACCTTCATCTTGCAAGGTGTACCCTTTAGCTCCAAATGAACAGGCAGAGCTTGATGCCTTCCTTCAAGAGAATCTATCCACAGGCCACATCTGACCCTCAAAGTCACCCATGGCTTCCCCAGTTTTCTTTATTAAGAAAAAGGATGGGTCCCTTCATTTAGTACAGGACTATCGTGTTCTCAATGCTGTCACTATCAAGAACCGATACCCCCTTCCCTTGATCTCTGACCTTATCAATCAGCTACGTGGAGCTCCTTATTTCACCAAATTAGATGTACGATGGGGCTATGACAATGTAAGGATCAAGAAAGGGGATTAATGGAAAGTAGCCTTCCGCACCAACTGGGGATTGTTTGAACCCCTTGTTATTTCTTTGGACTCACCAATAGCCCATCCACCTTCCAGACAATGATGAATGACATTTTCCATGACCTTATCATGGAAGGTGTTGTGGTCATTTATCTGGATGACATCTTGATATTCACCAAAACACTGCAAGAGCACTACTGTGTGTCACATCCAGTTATGCAACAGCTACACCAGCATAAACTCTATCTCAGGCCAGAGAAGTGTAAATTTTAGAAGACCAAGATTGAGTATTTGGGACTCATTATTTCAGAGGGTCAGGTGGAGATAGATCCAATCAAAGTGGCTGGTGTAGCAGAATGGCCAACCCCGGGCAGCCATAAGGAAGTACAGTCCTTCCTGTGGTTTGCCAACTTTTACCGACGTTTCATCAAGGACTTCTCCCACCATGCACATCCTCTGTTTTATCTCACCAAAAAAGGATCATCTTTGGAAGTGGGGTGAGGAGGAAGTGGGTGCCTTCCACACTCTCAAGCATCTGGTGACTTCAGCACCAGTTCTTGCCTTTCCAAAAGATGACCTTCCGTACCGTATTGAGGCTAACAGTTCAGACTTTGCCACAGGTGCAGTACTGTCTCAGCAGTCACAGGAAGATGGCAAGTGGCATCCCATTTCTTTCTACTCCAAAAGCCTCAATGAGGTGGAATGCAATTATGAAATTCATGATAAGGAGATGCTGGCTATCATCCAGGCACTGGAAGAGTGGCATCACTTTGTAGAAGGTGCTGAGCATAAATTTGAGATCTGGACAGACCATAAGAACCTGGAATACTTTCGCACATCCAAGAAGTTAAACTGGAGGCAAGCCAGATGGTCACTTTATTTGGCACAATTTGACTTTGAGATGCATCATCGTCCAGGAGCCTCTATGGGAAAATCAGATGCTCTATCCAGACATGCCAACCATGGTTCTGGTGCAGAAGACAACAAGGATAGGGTACTCCTCCAACCAGAATTGTTTGCTATTCGAGCATTAGAAGGGGTAGAGGTTTATGGTGAAGAACAGGATATCCTGAAGGATGTCTGGAAAGGCTTGAAGGAGTCAACTCCAGAAGATGTAGTGGTAAATGCCATTCAGGAGATGCACAAGACTAAAAGCAGGTCTATACAGTTCTCAGAGTGGTCAGAATCAGAGGGCCTACTCCTGTTTTGTGGTAAGGTATATGTTCCAGACCACTTGGATCTCCATCACCGTATTATGGCCCAACATCACAATACCAAGGTAACAGGCCACCCAGGCAGGTGGAAGACCTTAGAACTCATTTCCAGGAATTACTGGTGGCCCCAGATGTCAAGACACATAGGACTCTATTCCAAGACTTGTGATGTGTGTTTGTGGACCAAGATCATCTGGCATAAACCTATGAGCCAGTTGCATCCATTGCCAATCCCCAGTCAACACTGGGAAGTGATCAGTGTGGACTTCATTACAGAACTGCCAGAGGCCCACGGTTTCGATGCGATTATGAATGTAGTTGACTCACTCTCAAAATGGGCACACTTCATCCCTACCATGACCACATTGTCAGCAGCAGGTGCAGCACTTCTTTTCCTACAGCATGTCTAGAAACTACATGGCTTGCCAATGAAGGTGGTTTCTGACCGTGGCTCACAGTTTGTGGCAGAATTCACCAAGGAACTCTACCACTTGCTTGGCATTAAGATAGCCTCCTCTACTGCCTATCATCCTCAGACAGATGGACAGACAGAATGTCTCAACATGGAACTAGAGCAATATATATGGGTGTTCACAAATGAGTGACAGGATGATTGGGATGAATTACTCCCCTTGGCAGAGTTCCAATACAATAATCACATCCATTCTTCCACATAACACACACCATTCATGGTTGACACTGGTCATCATCCACGCATGGGTTTTGAACCACATCAGGTGTCATCCAGATTGGAATCAGTAAATGAACTTAAGGAGTGGATGGCAGATGCTCTGCAGGAAGCTAGGGCTGCCTTACAGAAATCAAAGGATGACATGGTGAGATACTATAACCAACAACAAGAACCCACTCCAGTCTATCATCCAGGAGATAAGGTGTTTTTGGATGCAAGTAATCTAACTACTACCCAACCATCTGCCAAACTGGCACACCAGTGTTTGGGCCCCTTCATGGTGTCATGAATCGATTATTCTTCAATAAAGTTGAATTATATTCTACTGATCAAACTCGAAAGCCTTGTTTGACGAAGTATATATTCGTCTTGTCGATGAAGTAAGAGACTATTACTAGTCGCGAGAACTCATGGAAGTATTTGTCGAAGAAGTTACAACAAGTTAGAATTACTAGTATCACTAATTTACAGATATTTCGACTGGCTTCCCTTGTTCCTTTTGTAGTTCCTTTTGTAGCCCTTTTCTTCATATCGTTATGACTATGTTATGAACTAATAATGAAATCATACATGACGTCGAAATGAGACATGTCAAAAGAGATTCAATGTTGTCGAATAATGTTCAGATTTGTCGAGTCGAAGAGTTGTCGAAAGTTACCTTTGAATATTTGTGACAGTATTGTGACTTGTGATGGTTGTGAAACATGGTAGAGAGGGCAGTGGCCACACATGCATATCGACTGCGTTTACCTCAAAAGCTCAAGCATTTACACCCAGTCTTCCCTGTTATTAAACTCATGCTTGCCCCAGTAGACCCGTTTCCAGGCTGTCCTAAGCCCTACCCCCCCCCCCCCCCACAGATCTTGTAGGTGACCAAGAGGAATATGAGGTGGTGTGAGAGGTATGGCAAAATATACTCAGGAAATATAGTCTGGATAAGCTCATACTATATTTCCATTATTATTTCTACTTTCTCTCTATTTTATTATACACTTATAATTAGTTCAATGACCTATGTATGTGGTACATTGACTCTTGTGGGTGCATACATGCCAAACTTATGTATTTTAGCGCCCATAGTTAGAACTCAGACACTTTTTACCCCGCAACCATGACTTACCCAGACACCAGTTAGTGTTCTGTAAGTTGTGATTGGGGCATCATCTCAACCGTCACAGACGGGCTTTAACTATCTATGTAATCTGAGTTTCAAACTATACTAGTCGAAACTTCATCTTTATCTCAATCCACACGGATGTAATCTGCGCTACTCTGTTATTTGACTCTCTCGTTATTCTCTTCTACACTCGAGCAGTCACTCAGAATCGTACTTCACCATCGATTCTCTTTATTCATCTTAGCTCTCTATTCTACTTTAGATAGCTATTTCACTTGACCATGTTGAACTAAACAGTCAATACGTGTTCGATCTGTATTAGACTTAGATAGTCAATACATCTTTGTGTTGTACCTAAACGGTCAATATTCTTCGTATATAGAAGGGTTAGAACTTCCACCACTCTTCACAGGTGGAGGAAGTCCTAGATAGCAGGATGCACTACAAGAAGTTCCAATATCTTATCAAATGGAGAGGTTATGGCTATGAGGAAAATGAGTGGGTAGATGCTAAGGATGTCCATGCACTGGAGCTGGTGGCAGAGTTTCATCAACTGCACTCAGGTGCATCCAGACCCATTCAGGAGAAAGACTTTGCCATTTTCAGGGACCCCAAGTTGAGGTTGGATAACACTTGTGTATCGAGGTGCCACACCTAGACGGGGAGGTGATGTGTAATGTATTAGCCTTACTTTAATACTTTTTTCCAAAAAAGGAGTCCAATGCTCTATCAAAATATGCAAATACTCAATTCACTGCAAGGTAAAATAATTTAAGTATTTGATATTAATCAGTGGCAGCCTAAATAGACTTAGAACCCCTGAAGTCAAGAGTTTACTTGAATATATGCACCCTACTTCGCAAAGAAGGTTTTGAGAGCTGCTTGTGCAAGCTTGTTCTTTTTCTGTAACAACAACTATTAAAATAAGAATAACAATTTACTGATTCTGAAGCTAGATTTAACTTCAATACTAGCTAGTTTATATATATTTTATACTATTTATCAAACAGTAAAAATATTTATAAACAGGTCAAAAGATTAAATATAGAATAAAACACTATTTGGCTAATATATGCTTTATTTACACTAACCTACAAGGTCTACTGTGATATTAACTTATCAGGATCTTAATGTAGTCTTAGGATCTTGCAAGGATATTCTCAGTATTTATTTATGTGAATATGCTTTACTGATTCACAATAAATGAGCAAGGGAACAGGAATTATTTGTAATGTAATAATCAGTCAAATTACTCAACAAGAGGTGACTGAGGTTTTAGACTACAAATAACAATGTAAAGAAAACTAATAATCAGTACTCAATTAAGAGGTGACTATAGTATAAAGGATTAATACCAGAAGCTCAACAAGAGGTGACAAAGGAATCCTGAGATAACTTAGGTCAGCAGCTCAACTAGAGGTGACTAAGTGTTTGTATATATTTATCCAACAGCCCAACTAGGGGTGGAATAACTGCTTGCTGCAGTGGCACACTGATGTGGCTGATAAAATGTAGTAAGATTGATATTGATTCAAGGCTGGAGCTGAGCTCCTTATATACATTTTGGTCTGAGACATTTAGAAGATTCTAGAAGATTGAATGATGTCATTCTGGAAGGAATGATGTCATTTAGAATTTTCTAGAATTTTCTAGAGCATTGTGGAAGGTTCTAACTACTTCTAAGACACTATAGAATATTCTTGGCATAATAGAACTTTTTGGAATCTTATAGAATATTCTACAATATTCTATCTATTATTAGTACCTACTATCTACTATTCCATTGGAAGCCACTGGAATATTCCAGGGAATTTCTGGTTTTTGCTGTAGTAGTATATATGATGACATAATGCTCTTGCGCCTGTGCGCATGCATGACACCCTTTGCGTCTTGTGACTGTCGCGCGCCTGTGTAACCATTGCATGCCTTTGTGACCATCGTGCACCTTTCTGACCGTCATGCGCCTTTGTGACCATCGTGCACCTTTCTGACTGTGACACGCCCCTGTGACCATCACGTGCCCTTGTGACAACTGTCACTTGTTGTGATGAGTTTCCCACGCGCCGTATAATAAACACCAGGTGGCCAGCTTTATACTATTATATAATTATTATATTTATTTTTAGTTAATTATAAATATAATAATATTTTATTATAATAATATATAATATATATATTTTGCCTTGATAATGTGTGATTCGCATTTTGTTGGGGTCGGAGTTTGAAATGTCATGTGAATATCACATGATCATTCGCGCGTTGTGAATAAGCGCTGAGTCACCAACATATTAATCAAAAAAGAATAAAAGGTAGAATTTCAATAACTTGCTCAATTTACAAGATAAAAATACAAAATAAATTGTAAAAATTCAGGATAAATCAAGCAAATATTGTACAATTTTATTGTCGCAATATAATTACATTTAAATATTTGTTTTCACCATTTGTTAGGGAAGATTGGTTAAAAATCGGAAAAAGCTTAGAAATACATAACAAATCTCATATCTCATCTTATGACTGTATAGATCTGACCAGTTTATAACATGTGATAATGTATATTTAATTTAGTGTTCACTAGTTCTGTAGTATGCACAAACATGCAATGCACAGACCAGTGCATAGACCATGTACTTAGTATATAGTTAGTCTAGTTGAGGAGTAGGATCCTCATCTAGAAGCCTAGCAATATCACCAGTTTAATACATACCTACACTGAGTGGCTATGCTCCAACAGCAGGGAGTGCTCTTACTGTGATCCCCAGGCTTGTAAATTACTTCAAACACCATCTCCACTGTATCTATGGATCCTTTGCCTGGCCACCAACTACATGCACCAGGTCCTTTACAGGGTGGGTCTGGCAATCATTCAGCAGATAAAACTGAGGGTGCAATGGAACTCCAGTCTATTAGTCCTGTCTATCAGCTATCATCCCCAGTGTGAGAGAAACAATGTGAATGCAAACCAGGTCCATTGTGAAAAAGATCTGGTGTAAGGCTGTTGGTATCAGCCTCACTCAGTCGGTAGCGGACAGGACTAGGTTTTCTCTGTTGAGTATTCGCAACTAGTGTAAGATACAAAAATGTCGATATCCATTCATAATTATCCTTGATAAAGAGTTATATACCCTTGACGGGCATCTGATACCGGCGTGATGAACCCAGGGTAATTGGGGCTGTGCTGTAGGTTAGGAAACAGAGGGCGGTCTGGTTGAATTAAGAGGCGGTCTGATGGATGGGAAAGGAGGGTTGTGTGAGTCCATGTGGACTGATTGATGATGTGTGCTTGTGGTAAGACGACCAGGATTACACCCCTCCCCCCTCTAAGAACTTAATGTAGTCAAACGTCAAGTCCATTCTCGTTTTCCCAAATGTCCAGCGCTTCTGTGTCCTCAAGAGCCTTGCGGGGCATCCATTTGTCATGGTCTTTTCCAAAACCCACCCAGCGTACCAAATATTGGATCCCGCGGCCACGCCGGCGTGCATCAACAATCCTATCGATGAGTGTCTCTTCAGTGCCATCTTCTGTGACTACAATGCCCGGGCGGATGAGGTCACGATCGGCGAAAAGGGAGGTGTCATTAGGGATGAATGGTTTGAGAAGGCTGGAGTGGAAACCCGGGTATGGGGTGGGATTGTTGGGGAGTCGCAAGGTATAGACTGATTTGTTGGGGAAGGCATGTGTTATCTCGTATGGGCCGTCAAAACGGGGCATAAATTTTGCGACCCGTTTCTTCCCTTTTCGTTTGTAGTTCCGGTGGCGGTGTGAAGTAGATAGCATGACTAGATCGCCGACCTGGTATTGAATTTCAGCACCACGGTGTTCATTAGCATGATAGGCTTGACGAATTTTGGCAGCAGTGAGGTTGTCCTGTGCTTCCTGGACATCTAACTCCAGGCGGTGCAGGATCTCGTGTGCTGACACCTCGGCAGGGGTGATGCCCAGGGGTAAGGGTGTGAGTGGAGGGATAAGTCGTGGGGAGCGTCCTGTTTTTAGCTGGAATGGGGAGAACCCTGTGGAGGTGTTGATAGTGTTCATTATAGCAAAACGTACTCGGGGGAGTTGTGCCACCCATCCCTTCTGGTTGATATCTACGTGATATCGAATCAGCTGGTTGAGGGTCCGGTTGGTCCGCTCACTGGAGCCGTCACTTTGTGGGTGGTAGGCAGTGGACATCTTCAATTTAACACCGGAGAGTTTGTGTAGTGCCTTCCAGAGTTCTGATGTGAAGAGTGGGTCACGATCTGACACCAGGTTAAGCATTAACCCATTTTCGCAGTACCATTCATCGAAGAGCACGACTGCGATTTGTGCTGCTGAATAGGAAGAGTGGATGGGTGCCAGGCGAATGTCCGCACCCAGGGTGTCCGTCATAGTCATGACCATATCTTTCCCCTGTTCTTCAGGGAGAGGGCCAATGAAGTCAATGGCAACAGTATCAAAGCGGCCATCGGGGACAGGGAGAGGGTGTAGGGGACCACTAGGCCGGCTGGTGCGGTCTTTATTCCTCTGACATTCGGTGCATGAGGGTATGTACGCGGTTTCTAAATCTCGCCTCATGTTGGGCCAGTAGTAGGAGTGCCGAAGGGATTCGTAGCTCTTGTCAAATCCGAAATGACCCAGAGTGTCATGTGCAAGATGGTACAACATTTCGCGGATTTTGATGTCACGAGGAATGACGAGTCGGCGTCCAACATAAAGGAGACCCGCCTCCTTCCTTGCCCCTTCAATGCTGCCTGCGGTGACATCACTGTCGAGTTGTTTACAGAAATCGTCATGGAGGTATCCCTGCCGGATTGTGTCCAGGAGGGCAGGGTCAGTAGTGATGGTAAGCATCCCACCCACAATGTTCTTCCTTGGGGATCGGGTGTGTGCTAATGCACAGGCGGCATGCATAGCATTGGTGTCACAGTCAGGCATGCGAGATAGGGCATCGGCAACTGTGTTATCCTCCCCTCGGATATATACAATATTGAAATTGAAATCCGCAAGGTACATGGACCAGCGCATCTGTCGGCGGGACATCTCCTTCTGTGACTGGAAGTATTCCAGTGTGCGGTGGTCCGTGTAAACTTCAAAATAGCACCCTAAGAGACTGGTACGCCACTTCTTGATAGCCTTGATGATTGCTAACAGTTCCTTCTCATGGACTGGATAGTTGCGTTCAGCCTGGTTCAACTGGCATGAGTGGTAAGCAACCAGTCGGGTGGTGGCCCAATCCTTGCCGAAGCTAAGCACAGCACCGGTGCATCGATCACTGGCATCAGTGGTTAAGAATATCTTGCCTGTAGGGTCATCATAGTCGATGACTGTGAGGCAGTCTGTACCAGTGACCAAACGCTTAATGGCATCGAAGGCCTGCTGGTGTTCCGGAGTCCACATTGGGAATTGACGGTCACATTCTTTCGTGGTTAGGGGGGTGAGGACACTTGTGTGTTCGGCCAAGGTGGGGAGGAATGCTGAAATATAACGGGTGAGTCCCAGGAAGCCCCGGACATTCGTGGCTGTGGTCGGCTGGGGCCAGTTGGTGATGCGTTCTGTTTTCTGGGCATCGGGACGGATACCCTCTGGGGAGATGTGGTGTCCCAGGAAGGAGAGTTCTGTAGCAAAAAGGACAGATTTGTCCGGGTTGCAATATAACTTGGCCACACGCAGTGCCTGTAGTACTTCTCTCACATTGTTTTCATGTTCCTCCAGTGTCTTTGACCATATAATGATGTCGTCCAGGTATACATGACAAATTTTGCCGAGTAAGTGACGTAGCGCATCTGTCATACGCCGTTGGTGTGTGGATGGTGCATTGCACCCTCCCATTGGCATGACGGTCCACTCGTATAATCCCCAAGGGGTGCGTACGGCTGTCAGGTGGATGTCTTCAGGGTGCACTCTGGTCTGAAAAAAGGAGTTTGTCATGTCTAATTTACCAAAGATCATACCCCGTCCACAGTCAGCCAGAATGTCATCAACCCGAGGCAGTGGATAATTGTCCCGGATGGTATTCTTGTTGAGCTCCCGGTAGTCATTAACCCATCGTGGTGGAATGTCAAGGGCAGGTATCCCATTGCAGTACTTGGGCACACAAAATGCTGGGGATGCATATGCAGAGGATGATGGTCATATTCGTCCTGCTGCTAGATGTTCCTCAAGGAGTATTTTCCAGGAATCGTGGAATTTCTTCGCTGTAGAGTACCCTCGTCCAGTCGTTATCTTAGAGGGGTCCTTCAGACGTATGCGGTGGTGTATGTGGGTTGGCAATTCAGACATATCCAGTAATCTCAAGGGAAATCGGTCAGAGAAACTAGCCTTCCCCTCAGCATCCTTCCTTGCTAATATTTCCTGGAGGGCAAGTTTCTCAATGGTTTCGCGTACTGCAGCCATAATGGGGACTGGTAGCAGGTATCCTGCGAGTGGTGGTTCTGAAGTCTCCTTGTGCTGTGAGGCCGGTGTTGTTTTGGTAGGTGTTCTCAGAGTTGTCCATTGTTTCCTCTGTCTGGGGTTCTTGGGGCTGACGATGTCATAATTGACCCGCTTGTCACATGCCGTTCGCTCAATAGTGTCGATCACAATGTGATGTGAGGAGAGAAAGGACATGCCCAGGATGAGCAGTATGGGTAATCCATCATTTATTTTTGCTTTAAATACTCCTGACTGCCATGCACCATTTCCTGATGTCACTTTAATTTTAACGAACTCCCTGCAACTCAACGGCACATTTGAGAGTGAAGATAAGTTGTCTTCTGCCTTAGGTAGTGGGAATCGTCGAAGTCCCAGCTGTGTCACTAAGGTGTCACTAATCACTGTAGCAGGACATCCGACGTCAATAAGTGCCTTCAAGGATAGTGGGAATTCGGATATGAGAGGTCCCGTTATCTCTATGGGTGCATAGAGATGTGGGGCTGATAAGGGAATGGGGGGTGGTTTGGACAAGGAGGTGACATACGTGTCTGTATCTTCATCTATGCATTCTTGGATGTTAGCCATGGCTAGGCCTGCTGTAATGCGTGGTGCAGCCGCACGTGCCATTGTTTGGGTTAGGGGTTTGTAAGTGGCGGCATCTGGCCATGAGTTGTTCGTCTTCATGGGGCATGTGTCAGACCGATGACCCACATAGAAAACACGGCAGCGTGTGCATCCTTGGTGCTCATTTAGTAGTCTCCTCTCTTCCTCAGTCAACCTCAGAAGTTTGATGCTGGGCTTGTTTGAGGAAGTGGAGCTGGGTGTCGGGTCCGATGAACGAGAGGCTAAGTCCTTCCTTTCATTGCGGCGCACTGCTCGAGTGGCATTGTTGGCGATGATTTGCTCCTGCATCAATTCGCGTTGTTCCCGAACACGCTCATCGCGCTCCTTCACTTCGCTGGTCCATGCTGCAAGTTCGGTGGTGAGGATTGGTTCGACAAGGAGGTTTCGTTTGAGGGCTTGGTCGAGATTCGCTTCTAGTTGGGTCTTCAAGGCAGCATTGGACAAGGCGAAGGATTTTGCGGATGTGGTAAGAATCGCATTGAGGTTTTCCATCTCAATTTTCCAGTCGATGAACCGCCGGTTGTCTTGTGCGGTGGTGAGGATCTTCTCTCTAATGAGGTGAGCCCAGTTTCTTTCGAGGGTAATCTTCGCAAGCTCCTCCAGATATTGTTCTAAGGTGAGGGTGTCAATTCGTGTCTGATCCCCTTGGTACCAGGCCATGAGTCGCGGCTCCATCATCGCATCCGCGACATAGCTCACAATCTCATTGGGTTTCTTCTCCCCGAACTTCATGTATCGGCGACAAGCTGTGGACCAGCTTTGATGGACAATTGGGGTGTAGCGTCCAGCGGTGAGCATTGGGCATTCCTTGAGTTTGCCGACCTTGACTTCCGCTATAGGTTGGCTTGATTCATATTGCGGCATCCTCTCCTTCCTGGTCCATGTTAGTGATGAGACCTTGAGGATTGTGGGGTGTGTTTGAAGTGTGGTGTATTCGGTGTCAGTATCCATCTCGGTTTCAGAAGGGGCCAATTCAGTTGGTGAGGTGGGGTGTGCTGTGGTTGCAGTGTCGGCAAGTGGGTTTGTGAGGAGGGGAGGTAATCCGAGTTGATGTCTTCTTCTCGTTTCTGAGCGAGTGAGCAGTGACTTTGGTGTGGATGGTAAACGAGACATGGTGGACAGCTTGTTCCTTAGTCAGTGTCAAAAAAAAAGTGTAAGGCTGTTGGTATCAGCCTCACTCAGTCGGTAGCGGACAGGACTAGGTTTTCTCTGTTGAGTATTCGCAACTAGTGTAAGATACAAAAATGTCGATATCCATTCATAATTATCCTTGATAAAGAGTTATATACCCTTGACGGGCATCTGATACCGGCGTGATGAACCCAGGGTAATTGGGGCTGTGCTGTAGGTTAGGAAACAGAGGGCGGTCCGGTTGAATTAAGAGGCGGTCTGATGGATGGGAAAGGAGGGTTGTGTGAGTCCATGTGGACTGATTGATGATGTGTGCTTGTGGTAAGACGACCAGGATTACATCTGGTGATTATTTGGCAGACTTGGCAGACAAACTGAAGGCACAGTAGATATACAAAGCTCTGGCTATCAAATAAAACCTATTGTAAGCAAAACTTTTAACTTATCTGCTCATTTTTGACACTGTTTGCAGAATTTCAATAATCAATATCACATCTGAGTGGTTTAAAGTATATATGTAGATGTTCAGCCTCACCCAAACAAGGAGATCAGCTATACTATATCCTTCAGACTTATACCAAATGTTTCACAAAAACAAAAACAAAAAACAAATAGCATGTTTAGAAAATAATCCAGAGGAAAGGGTTTAAACAATAATCTCACTCCTGTTGGTGATGTCATTCAGGTGTTTGAAAAGGGGCCATAATGGATAGATAAGCTGAGTTGAGGGAGGGAAGCAATGTGAAATGCAAATAGTGTGTAGCAAAATTGGGAAGCCAAGAAAAATATAAGAAATGCACTGATATAAATTGTTTGATCGTTAGAGAAGTGCAAAATAAATATAAAAAATGGAATTCACCTTCAATATTGCCCTAAGTATCTGGAAGCAGAAACAATAGGAGTGTGAAGAGTGGTGGAAGTTCTAACCATTCTATATATGAAGAATATCAACCGTTTAGGTACGACATGACAATGTATTGACTGTGAAGTACGATTCTGAATGACTGCTTGAGTGTTGAAGAGAATAACGAGAGAGTCAAATGAACAGAGTAGCATGGATATAGTCCACGCAGATAGAGATAATGGTTTGAGTTTCAACTAGTATAGTTCGAAACTCTAATTGCACTGGTAGCTAAAGCCATCTGTGATGGTCAAGACGATACCCCAATCACAACTTACAGGACACTAAATGGGTGTCTGGGTAAGTCATGGTTACGGGATAAAAAGTGTCTAAGTTCTAACTACCAGCACTAGAATACATAAGTCCAGTGTATATATGCCCACAAGAGTCAATATACTGAATGCATAGGTCATCGATGTCACGAATCGATTATTCTTCGATAATGTCGAATAATATTCTACTAATCGAACTCGAAAGCCTCATTCGACGAAGTATATATTCGCCCTGTCAATGAAGTAAGAGGCTATTACCAGTCACGAGAACTCACAGAAGTATTTGTCGAAGAAGTTACGACAAAGTAGATTACTAATATCACTAATATACAGATATTTCGACTGACTTCCCTCGCTTCTTTCATAGCCCTTTTATGCTTTTCGTCGTATCGTTATGACTATGTTATGAACTAATTATGAAATCATATATGACGTCGAAATGAGACATGTCGAAAGAGATTTGATGGTGTCGAATAATGTTCGGTTTTGTCGAGTTGAATTCGATAGGTCGAAGAGTTGTCGAAAGTTACCTTTGAATGTTTGTGACAATACGTGACATGTGATGGTTGTGACAATCGAACTAAATATATGCATATAATAAAATAGAGAGAAAATAGAAATAATAATGGAAATATAGTATGAGCTCATCCAGACTATATTCTCGAGTGTATTTCACTGTACCTCTCACAAGGAGGAGCAGAAGGGTGAGAAAACTGGAAGAGTAGACAAATCCAGAGTCCAATCCAAGGAGGATATTTGTGATTGCAATAATATCAGATGTTTACTAATAAAGATTATATTGCTACAAAACTTCATCTTTAAATAGTGTATCTATTATGAGACCATTATATTGTTAACCACCAACCATGAGAAACAATTCTCCATATTACATCCTACACGATTCAGAGTCAATTAATAGAACCTATTATATATGGCTTTTGACACAAAACAGATTTTACCCAATAAAGTTGAATAATGATCAAATAATATTCAACAATATCAAGTACAGATGCCTTATCCAACAAAATATTAATTCACTCTGTTGATAAAGTGTGAGACAAATATAGGACACAGAAGCACACAAATAATTATGTCGAAGATATTATTAATAGAAGTTGAAGTAATACAATATCAATGATACAGATCATGGTACAGGTTTTCTGACTGACTTCCCTCTCTCCTTTCATTGCTCTTTTATGCTATTCATCATTTACCTATGATGATAATATGATATCAGAGTGAAATTATCAATGATGTCGAGCACCCTAACAGTTTGTATGAGGGCACAACACATAAGTTGAAGCCAAGCTCCACCTGTTTTATAGAGTCAGACCTTCCAGCTATGTAGTACAATCTCTATCATCAGCCCCCCAACATAGAGCTTCCTCTTAACCCTTGTTGTCATGAACCTACTAGCTCAAATTCCAATAATATTCAATTCAACTTTCCTTTGACTTTCCAACTCAATTTCTGACTTGCCTATTTTTCGAGATTCTTTGACTACTCTTTGACTACTCTTTGACTAATCTTTGACTTGTCTCAGTTTGATATCATTAATTATTTCACTCTGATATCATATTATCATCATAGGTAAATGATAAATAGCATAAAAGGACAATGATAGGAGCAAGGGAAGTCAGTCAGAAAACCTGTACCTTAATCTGTACCATTATTATTGCATTACTAATTCAACCTCTATCTGAGATTTCTTCAACATAATTATTTGTGTGCTTCTGTGTCCTATCTTTGCCTCACACTTTATCAACAGGATGAATTAATACTTCATCAAATGAGGCATCTGTACTCAATATAGTTGAATATTCTTCAATTGTCTATTCGACTTTATTGAGTAAAATCTGATTCATGTCACTTGCTTGGATCTTAACAGATCTAAGGTCTAAAGACAAAAGGGGAGTGATGTCAGAGGGTTGATGGTCAGGGGTATTGATGGCAGGATGCCAGAGGGTGGGGAGAGTAGAATGAGGTTGCAGGGGGCTGAATGACTGAATCCTAGCAAGATATTAACAAAGGCTCCCCAACCTTGGGGCCAGACAGGCTCATCTGGGTAAGTCTGCAGAATGCAGGCTCAAACCATGTGAGTGTGGATCCTGAGAGATAAGACAGGGCATAGTTAACCTTCTTGTCATCCATGGTGTTAGGGACTGTCTGTACTCAGACTACAGTAGATGCCATGTACCCAAGTCAATTACAAAGTTAAGGACCTACTGTCCTTAACTCCCTAGATTATATACATGCTTGTGCATCTAGCTAAGACTAAAGCAGTACTAGGTGTTGTGCACAGACCTCATAATCTAATATCTAAACACTACTAAAGATATTTGTCGATAGCACTATAACCCAAACCTTGGGAAGTCAGATGGGATGACAAATATAGATTTTATCTGTCTCAGGTTGGTGTTAAGATACACCCTGACACATGGTAAAAGCAGCTGGAAAATTGCAGAAATTAAAATGGCATTGCATGAGGAATGTGGTCAATTTCTTTGGGTTCACACCAGAGAAGGGTCTGGGTCCATTGACTTCTGAATGTGCAGGCTCTCTATTGCTGTTGGAAACTGGGAAAGTCATGAGGGAATCCAGAGTCTTTGCAAACATGGCTGGAGTGAAATCACTTGTTTCAAGAGGATTTGTGGGTTTGGGTGTATTTGAAATTTCCTCATCTCTGTTATCAAATTTCACAATGGCTTCCATATCATCCAGGTTATCCAGAATTTCTTCAAAACATGATTCTTCAGAGTTGTCTGGTTGATTGGGTAGGGATAGCTTTGCAGTATATAACATGAATGAAGATCAAAGGGTGGAGGATTCAGCTCTAGCTGCAGGCATGGCTCCTTTCTTCTTAGGAGGCATGATGACAATCCCCAAGAGAGAATTTGAATATACTGTTAAGGATCAGGTTTGAACATCAGGAAAGTAAGAAGATCAGTAAGTATGCCATCTATATTGTCTAGAGCCATCTAGGAGAACCAGCTAGCTCGGCTAGACTCAGCTAAACACACTACTTTCGCGAGATCCCTATTTACTAGTCGGTATAAAAGCTTACTATAGATCTAGGGAGTCTAGGGAGTCTACATCATGGGTGTGGACATTCCCAAATACCTGATGCAAGGCAACCCAAGGGTATGCTGAGGACAGATAGGACCTGACTTCAGCTTATGTGCTGTGCCCTTGTGCTAGCCTCTGAACAGCTTGGTTATGATGCTGAGTCTATCAGTATATGTATCTGATGAGTGGGGTAAGAGTGTCACTCCCATTGCCTTTCGCCCATTCATCTGCACACAACTGCTGCTGTGGGTACCGTCGACTTGCTCGAGACACGACAAAAAAGACGATGTGAAGATCTGTATATAGATTTCACGCAACTGAAAGGGTACAACATATAATCCTTCAATTGTGATACCTAATTTCTTCAAATTGCTAATTCCTGACTCAGACCGCGCCTGTATTTATTTCTTGAAGCCGAAAGTTTTCGCTGCCTCGGCAGAGAGTTTCGCTGCGTTCTTCAGGTTCCTGAAAAGATTCGCCAACAATTAGCAGCCTTTTTTTTTAGCGAGTAACGATGGTAATACTCTTGCAGGTTGGAGCGAACGGGCACTCCAAAGCCCTCATATGTTTTGGGACGAGCCTCACAGCGGTCTATCCACGCCTGTCGGGATGTGTTATCATCCCATCATGACGCCACACAGTGGAGTATATTTACCTGAATCTTCGGGAAATCGGTCAGTTCCACACCTGACCAAGGGCCTAACCTGACCCTGCCAATGAATGTATTAGTTCTCTTTTAGTCTTAGTGTATAGATGGCGCCCTACCAGGTGCTATATAATATTACATTTTGTCAACCTTTTGACAGACGATATATAGAAATGCAGCTTACAATGTCTTGATATCCGCGAGGCCATAATGATCTCCAACTAGCCATTCTCGTCCCTCGAGACGTTTTTCGATCACGGAGAATAAACGCTTGGTCTCATCCTGAGGGAGCATTTCAGAAGTGGCCAGCCATCCTGGAACGGCTGAGAACATACCTGATAACGTTTGATGCCATATGGAATCTTTTCAGGAGCGTACCGGTGGAAATGGTTACTGCGTGTGGATTTGTATCATCTAAGATTGACATAGTAATTGTTTCACTAACGCTTGTCCCTGCCTGTTATACTGGTAAGGAATAGCTATGCCAATAGGCTGCTACAGATACGCACATAGGACCAACGCCTCCATGGGCGAAGCACAACCACTGCACTTCTTCACTATGAAGCTTAGGCTCTTTGATGGGATCATACGATATCTTGTGCTCGGGATCGTACTGCTCGGCGAGATCTACAAAGGGTTCAGTTGTGTTCCATTTAATGGAACAATCGGAATGTTGCCTACAAATCAAAATTGCAGTGGTCTCGAATACGGGGAAATCTCCATTCTTGTGGTCAACTATAGCGGGGATGCGACCTGTCGTCACTTTTAGTGTTATGTCTGGCCCATGATAACCATAGGTGCTTACCGTTGGGATTTATTTTCAAGAACCAGTCGCTCTTTTGCTCGTTATCTTTGAACGAGATGGCTTTAACCTCGTCTAAAATTTCCACTTGATATAATGTAAAGCAGGGAGGGAATTGTAGCACTCACAAGGAACATCAAGTTCTTCCAATGCAATTGAGATGGGATAACCTGGTATATTACTGTAACATCAGCGGATTGATCCAAGCTACGTATTGAAAACAGACCATTGGGGGTGCTCGCAGTGTAAAGAGTTATGGGTTTCGACATTGTTACTTGCTAATTGAGGAAGACAGATTTTCCCATCAGGTCTTAAATACTATGGGACAAAGATAGTCCGTTACTAAGCCGACTCTCCCACCTGGTGGCATATTCACACATCATAAGCTTTTTCAAACATGCTTTGTAAGTAAGAACTCACCACAAACTTCTCTGTCACATGCGTACCAATCGTGGCTCGAAATAAATAAGGCACTTCTCACCAATCCGTCCGTGCCCAACAGCTCTCAGTGCGTATCCCGCGTTACCTTATTCCTAGGCTTGAACTAAATTAGCGGATGACGCAATATGCAGCAATTCGACGCGTACCTTGAGTTTATGTATCTGCATAGATGAGGAGTACTCGGATTTCTAATAAAATATATGCAATGTCTTTTCTTAGCCGAGATCATTTTTGGTTTGTAACACTGCTGACTAAGTACTCGATTATAGCTTGCTTACGGTGCCAAAACTTTGTTACAAAGATTCTTACAGTGTCCTCACAGCTCTCCAATACGTCGGGTTTAGGCCAAGGGGCCCTTGTTCGCGAAATTTTTTTTCAGATAGAAAAGAATGCGTTGACCGCTTTTTTCCAAATCCGGAAGGTAGTTCCCATGATATTTCATTTTCTGGGTTACAAATCAAAAAATAAAATAAGAATGAGCTAATAAATGAAGTGGGGGTGTTGCGTCAGTTCTTCAAAAGTAAATGGTCAACGACATAATCTGGTGACTTCAAGGAGAGTACGTGTCATAGTCACGTGATCAAGAGCGTAGGATTAGTCATCTCCTGCCTCTTTTGCAGTCAAGCAACTTACAAGCCAGACAGAACTTACCACTACTCCCGCCTGTCACTCGCAATGAGCGCATTATCTCCAGATACGAGACCCGAGGTTATTGAGATGCTAGTATCCGGTGTTGGTAGGTGTTTCTGCAGAAATACACCCGTAGTTGAGCATTTCATGATGCATGGCCTCAGACCGATACAACCCATCCAACATTAGCATCCTTGAAGATTATCTCTTTCATCAGATTCGAAGTCAAGAGTATGACTGCATGGCGAATTTAGCCATTTTAAAACTGTAAGTGTCTTGCCTTGATATCCGCTCAGACCAATAAAAACTGGTGACCCCTACGTAGCTACCAATTCAACCCAGATCTATATAACCCCGACGTCGTGATTAACATTCTCATCAAGTCACTCACAGCGGCGCCACAACCCGATTTCAACTTATGCCTTGCCCTTCTTGGTGAACGTGATGTATGTTATCAGTTTTTTCCACTTCATCCCACAACGAATCATGTCTCTAGACGTATCCAACTCCTCAAGATGACCAAGATGCACTTCCGGACCTATTGCCGTATTTAGTCGATCTCTCATCCTGTCTTCATCAGTGCCGCTTTCCCGCCTTTTGGAAGCTTTTCCGTTCAGAGAAACTTGAGTGGTTGCGAGACAACTACACAGTAGAATGCGTCGGGTTTGAAGATTCAGTGAGGGAGGCAGTTATTCGAGCGGTAAGAGCTGCGTTTCAAAAAATTAGCAAAGAGCGGCTAGGAGGGTATCTAGATTTAGAAGGTAGGTGCATCCCATTGTCTGCTGGGAGCGTTACGAGTAACTTTTTTTTCTTCCCTCAAGGTGAAGGTTTAGAACAGTATATTGCCCAGCGGGGCTGGACCGTGGATGAGAATTTGGGAGTCGTCGTAGTCCCGACGAATCCTGACAACCGCATTGAGGCCACGGTTGTACGGGAGAACATCCAGTTATCTCGTAAGCTTTCCTAACGTCTGTCATGGATGCGTTTGTACTAAGATACTCTCATTAGAACTTACCAAAATTATTGCACATGCTCAAGTAGCTTAAATGTTAGGCGGCTCCTAATATGTTAATAAACCTGGCTATCCAGGATCCAGCTCGCAGTTTACACGTCGGACAGGGCATTTTGTGTGAATGAGACTGAAGCGATCGGATTTTACGGCTCGTATAATCCTTGATATGGCCACGCGTCCTCATCCCAGGTTTCAAATTCGCCCCGTACACAACGTCTCTGTTCATTGAGGTTGTGAATAATTTTAAAATATGATTATTCCTTTGCCCATTGTGATGGGCCCTGATTCGACACGTTTCTCGGCTTCCAATTTACTTCTGTTCGTAAGTATAGCACCTCCATGATGGATGAGATTTGAACTGCAGGTTTGCTGGCATGGTTGTTTGAAAGGGGTATCCTATCATTATATGTCTAAAAAAATGACCTTTGCGCTGGATGTCACCGTTTATCGCGGTTTGAACACGTAAATCATCCGGCACAATCCATAGGAACCTCGCCAGGTTCATAAAATGGCAGAAGCACTCACGACGACGAATTTTCAAAATTTCTTCTTTTCAGACCGTATGGTCTATAATTACCAGATGGACTGGATAGTGTTGAGAAAGTGCTCTATAGGATAAAATGTCTGCCCAGCCATACTACTATGTATGTAAACTTCATTAAAGATTTTGAAAGGTCCAAATGAAACCGTACCTGTTAGATAGACTATATTGACTGCCTAAACTACCTAGACTTTATATATATAATCAGTTATACATTATACCTGCTAGTAAATAGGGATATTTGGAAGATGATGTGGCCAGCTGTGACAGCTGAACTAGTGAACAAAAACTCCCTGGTAGATAACGCTAGACTAAATACAAGGTGTGCGTGTTGCTGACACTCCCCTTTTCCTGAAATCAATATCGATTTTCTTCTCCGAGAGATCAGATCCTCCCTCAGCCTATCAACCAGCTTTAAAGTCGAGGTCTCAGATTCGTGCTGGAGAGAAAGATGTTTCAATTGAGGATGTACAGCGACAATTTCTCTGTGTAGGAAATGGAAAACTGAAGCAGAAGAACTACACCCATCAAGAAATTGGATGTTTCAGACTCAACACGACAGAACATGGGTGGATACGACACTCATCTACGAATGATGGTCCCCCGGAGAACCATTGGATGGCATGAAGCTTGTGAGTGTTTTGGCCTGGGAGGGGGAGGATAATAACTTTCAACTTTGATGGCCTGTAGCGGGAAGGTGAGTTGTCGAGATGCAGGTGACAAGCATGGGTGTTCACTGTGGACAGGAAAGTGGCCACTTGGCAAAATAAACCACGGGAGTTGTGCTGTTTGGTGTGCTGTAGTATCTTTGCTTCGCCTAGTACTGCATATACCATCTACCTCGCACAAAACGCCGATACCACATCCCCACTTCCAGAAATCGATTCAAAAAGCGCCTTACGCTGAAAGCTTTCTGATCGACGCCTCATAGAGCGAATGAGACGCATGGAATGGTCGACAAACATCAGGAAAGTGGGAAGATCAGTAAGTATGCCGTCTATATTGTCTAGAACCATCTAGGAGAGCTAGCTAGACTCGGCTAGACACACTACTTTCGCAAGATCCCTATTTACTAGTCGGTATAAAAGCTTACTATAGATCTAGGGAGGCTAGGGAGGCTAAGGAGTCTACATAATGGGTGTAGACATTCCCAAATCCATGATGAAGGGTAAACCATCTTGACGTTAAATGGCACCCTCAGGGTGTAGGACTAGCAGGCTATTGCTATGGATTTCATCCTGATTTCTGCGCATCAGCATTTTGAGAGTATGGGCGGAATCGAGAGCAGCTATTTTATCATGGACTGAAGGCTTGCAAATTACTAGGATTCTGAAGTTTCACGGGTGTGCCTTTGTGCGTTTCCTCTACGGAGTCCGATGGAGATATGATGGCTCCATGATATCCCCGATTTACTCTCGAATGTATAGACGGTGTGGCATTAGACGGTCTTCACGTTGCGCAAGACATATCTGAGAAGGGAGCAGAGGAATTTTGGCAACGGTTTGGGATACCTGGGGACTGCCGGCGGGAGTCGATTCTTCCCTACAAAGAGTGCTGCCTTCCATTCATTTTGATCCACAGGTCATGCACTCTGACGCGAACATTATTGTGCGCAACCCCGGCACTATCCCTTGGTTGACGATTTTGAGAAACCCTATTATGAAGTGGGTGGAATCAGGGGCCAATGGGCCAACGCAGAGTCATACCTTGAGCGTACTACCCCTACTATCTAGCAAACGTCTTAAAAAAGTATGAGTTAACGAAAGATAATTTCAAGATCTCACGATGGGACTGTGTGGGCACTTTTGAAATCCGTGCACCCAGCTTCAACATACAAAAGGATGGATGTGGCCGTGAGTGCTGGTGGGAATCAGAGTATCCGCGCTGGGGGTGATAGATACCCGCGATTTCACAAAATATTAATTCCAACGTCTCTGCGGCACAGCCAGCGTTGATTTGATTTTGCGGAAGGACTCTTGTTGGGGCTACAAAGCTTAGAAATTACTTATGTTGAGGGTTGTTGGGAGGGGATGGGAGATAACCCCCAAGCGCCGCAGTCATCACCTTGTGAGGTACGGATGTTTATTGCCGGTTAGATGTGAGTAATCTTATGCCTTATGTAGCGGTGCATGGCAAGACAGTGGCATACATTGTTATACCGACAATTTTTGTATACATATGGAGCAGTGGCAACTCTAGGACTGCACTATCTACTCATAATTCATCTTAATAGTACAGCAATACTTCTGAAAGAATTAACATGATTGATATTCCATTATTATTTGAAATTCGGCATCGTGCTCAACGACCACAACTTGAAAAATAAAAATAAAACAATGGCCATCAATTATCTACAGTGCAGTGCATAGAGAATGAAATGCATGAAAATAAAAATAAAAATAATCTAATTCATGGGAAACAACGTGTTTACGGTAACTGACCCATAGTACGGATGCAGAGACCAACGGACGATGAATAAGCCCTAATGATGCTACAGCTTTAAAACAACTTAATCGTCTAGAAGGAGACCGATGGAGCAGACGGCGAGCAGATAAGCAGCAACAGTACGTGCGAACAGACAGACAGGACCAGTCCAGACAACACCGACACCCTGGCACAACAGGACAGGCCAAAAACCATAGCATATGATTAATTCGTACCAAAGGGTGCAGCGCAAAAACAGACGATGAGGAGAAATGCGAGGTGATGGATTCGCGGGGAAACACGACCGGGAGACGCGGTTGTTTGAACAAGTCACGTGTGGTTCGCGCGAGCGTGTACCACTAGAGCCATATGGCAAGTTTAGATCTATCTAGTCTCGTTGATCTTTAACCTTATAGGATGTGGATCTGGCATTTAAAACAAACTAAATTCTTGTAGAATACATTTCCAATCTCCGCCATTCGAGTGTCGCCGAGGGTTGTCTGCAAGAGATCGTATGTATAAGTAATATTATCTGATCTCCGGAAGCTCCGGAAAGGAGTTTTCTCGGAGTTACTTCTGTATACATAGCATAGAACGATTAAATCCGAGCAAGTTCTCAATAACACATATGTGTTGTCTATTTCATCTCGAATTCAGTACGGATATATTTGCCCGTGATATCGATATGTACTAGATACAATTAATAGTCGGACGGAAGCACACCGAATATACTTGAGAACAGGGCTCGGGATGGAGTTACGGTCAATAAGTTCCGGGGCTTGTAGGCTTGTATATCAGCCCGTCCAGAGTCATTTAAAATGCTCTTCAAATGTGCATACTGTTACAATAATGTAGTTACCGTTGGCGAAGCAGATCGTTGACTATTTAGAAGCATTACATGATGCGATGCACGGTGTCACATGTAGACTGATGTAGTCCCTTGAATATTGAATTAACGGGAATAGTATTAGAATCTATCCCGAGATATTATGGAGCATCTTGACTTGAAATATATAGTGCTTGCCCTGACCCGCACATATGAAAGTTCGGAGTAGACGCATCATTCACCGGCTCGCTTCCCATAGGATGGGTCATTGACGTGTTTGATGATTCGTTGAGCACCCTAGATAAGTGATCACTCAGCCGACCTTGTCAATGGAGCATCAGTTTTAGTTTCAACTTTCAATAGCATAAGAAGATATCGATCGTCTACAGCAGCAGTGGGGGAAGTCTGCCGTACTTACTATATATGTCACAGAATTCGAAGCTCTTTTCGTGTTTCATGAAGAGCGGAATACTTGATTTTTAATCTTAGTCCCATGTACTCAGTTCGAGATGAAGTATCAGATCTCTCACCACCACTTTGTGTGGCTTACAATCATTCTACATGGAGATGATGGTGACAAAATAGTACCAGCCTTTGAGCCAAAAAGAGCATAAAATACTAATTAAAGTGAGTCTGCATTGGCATCATCATACTTATGTAAGAAACTTCTGGAAGCATTTCATCGGAAACACATATATGTACATGGCACTAAGCCAGCTGCCAGTACTGACAGCGGGATGCGAGTATTTTTTTCTATTCACGTCCACGACTGAATGACGCTTGTGGGCACCATATTGAGATCTCCACTGTACATCGGTGATGTGCAGCTTGAAATCTGATAATTTATCACTCCAAAAGACTTGTACTAGCATCAATCACATGCACCTGTATTAAAGATTTGCAAGTGTATATATTATATTCTCGGACCCGGAATGCCTTACTGGAAAACATAGTAACCTTAGTAAGTTCTAATTTGTAATTGTGTTCATGTTAATGTGAGAATCCTCGAGCTCAGGCGATGAAAGGACAGCCTTTGGAAGGTGCTAAGTGTTTATGAAAGCCATCAAATATTGAACGCAAGAAGATACTCATCTTGATCATGAAAACTCCCTCATATTTTCTTTACTGATTCACAAGAATTTACAAATTTGTCGCCAGCGGTCATCTCTGGCAAACCTAAGCTCCACCAATCTGATGATCAAAGTTATATTAATTTATCAGTGATCCTTGCCATAGCATTGGTTTGCCAGAGTTGCCACATAGCAATTGGTAAATATTGTTGACACTAGTGACGATGGTTAAAGTGGCCAATACTGACATTCGTCAATCACTCACTAAATAAAATTACAATAGGACGCGGCTGGCCAATTTATGCCTCTTGTCCAACGCATGTGCGAATTATATAAGTTGCTGAAGCTGTGCAAAACATGTGCTAATCAAAAAGTGGCCGTTTCTATAATTACAGTTAGCAGGGATACGAGGTGACATGGAAAAAACGGTTCACAGGTGATACCGGGAGTTTCGAAGTAGTTCGTGGACTTAGTTATCACCTACCTTCCACGCGATCGGCGTCATTCCGAGTCAGGCTTATCGACACCAAAAATTAGAAAGCAACCTGGCGCTACATACTACACAATATCAGAGGAAGGGTGTTATGGAGGAGTAACGCTGACAAGAATAGTGAGAACAACACCTGCAGCGTTTGCCTCCCCTGCTATGATGGCGGGAACGATGGTGTGCCGTTAATTAATACCTATATCCCAGTTTAATTTGCTGCTTTATTTTATTCATGAGGTGTACCGCGCTTAATATACTAGTAATGAGAAAACGCGCTTCATAAAATGGTCCGAACCATTTATCCTAGAAATTGAAGGCTTAGACGCAGGCCAAAACCTAAACGGAAAAAGGTCTACTAGACCTCAAAGTGAAAAATGACTCTGGAGGTTTCAAACTGAACTCATATCTAGCGTGAACGAAGATACTGCGCTTTCGCTTTCGCTCTCGAAAATTCCAATAAAATAAAATTGCCCGCTGGCCACAGCGCTGAACGGTACGACTAATAGCTCGCACAATTTAGACAAGCTAGCAGCCTCCCTGCTCTGTCCCACTTGCCCTAGGGCAGAAGAACCGATACACCGCTACATCATGGTCTGCTCTGCATATTTTACCAAGCATCAATTTAGTTCAGCGACAGCCCAAGAAAGACCACCCTGCTGTTGATGCCCGCAGAGGCGGTAGCACACCTTCTCGATTGATTGCAGCAATAGGGAAGGCCCGAATCAGCATCGGGCAGACATCGTTGTTCAGATGGTAAATGAAAGCAAGTCGTCGCGCCACACGCCCATCACGGTCCCTCGACAAGTCCGTCGTATGAAGCCCTGTTTCTGTACCGTATTCTCACTGCTATGGATGAGCGGACACACTGACAGGCACGATTGATATATTTTCGAGCACGTTCTAATGGGAACTCTCACACATCATAGTTGGATTTGAAGTCAGAAAATGTCATTTATCAAAACGCCACCATCTGGCCCTGGCCCCGCAGACTCAGAGCCTCGACGTCTTTTCCAGAATCACGAGTGTCAGTTCAATGATGACATTCAGCTGTGTCATACTGCGTAGACCTCGAAGGGGAGAAAATCCCGATCAAGTGCGATCACGAAGGTGATGCCGCGAAGGTATTTCCGAGCTGACTCGATTGAACAGATGGTAGCTATATTAGTCCAACATGATCATATTCCAATAACACGAATTTAGTGGTAATGTTTACGATGGCGGTGACACAACGGCGTCACCTCCAACAAGACTAAGTATAACAAATAGAATATCTCAGCCGACACGAAAGAGTCAATCGACTGGCGTACGAAGGGTTACAATGTGGGTAGTTATATGAAAAGAGAACAATGGACACCAAAAAGTGGTGGTAAGGCATTGTGGGACAAAAGGATAAGGATTGGACAAAAGGGACAAAGGGGAACTGGTAAATGTTGGGTACAAGGACTATTCAATACCCTTGATCAATGTTATTGTTTGCTGTGCACTCTGAGTGCACATGTTCCCTTAGGCATGTGTAAGACTTAGTTCATAACACTCCTTCTGGCTAAACATGCTCTTCAGGGTTACATAGGTGGAGACCAATGCATTGTCTTAGATGTGTTACATGGGGAAGTGGATCAGTGAAAATGTCAGTCAGGTTATCAATGGAAGCATGATGCCATATTGACAAATAGTGACTTCCCAGATTTCTTGTTCCTTCATGACCGCTAATTCTTTGGCAATTGGAACAGCCCAGATATCAGGTTGAGTCATTGCCTTAGCATAAGAATTAGGGTGCCAATAATTACATGGGTCTGGGATTTTGTCTGTGGTGGTAGCAAAAACCTTGATGTTGTTGACATTGGCAGGCAATTGAGTATTTGCCACCCACTTCTCACCTGCCTCCCTTGCCATGTGTTCCATGCACTGTGAGTCAATAATTGCTTTTGTTGGTACATGGTGTCATGGGGAGTGATGTGGTAACATGGGTTATGGGGATGCTGGTTGGCATGCATCTATGTTGGTAATTGGTGAGTTGTTGTCAAGGTTGCTGTTTGTTGCATAATCATCTGCAATTGATAGTTTAAAGGGTTCATCTGTTTCACAATATTCTTTGCTTTCAGTGCATTGTTGACTCTGCTGATTGATGTGTCTATATTTTTTGTGTGGGTGCTGGGCTGGTCACAAAGTATAAGTATCTTACATATACATGGTCTCCACACCCCACCCATGCATGAATGGCTGGTTGTTTTTATTTAAAAATGTGACTCCTCCCCCTCCAAAAATGGAGTAACAGCCTGCTTTATCGATATGGCCAATGGAAATCAGGTTTTGTGATAAATCTGGGATGTGTGAGATGTTTTAAAATGCAATGCCAACTACCTTCCAATTGAATATGACTCATTTTCTTACAGTGCTGGTTACACATAGGTATATTGAAGGTTCCACTTGCTATGGCTGTTGTACCACTCTTTCCCTTTCCATTGAAGGACCCATATGTGGAGAAGTCATTAATGTCAACAAAGCAGTGGTCACTAGCAGCTGAATCAACATAAGTGGTGATATGAGACTTGTGTGGGTGTATGGATTGAGTCATGAGGGCATAACATTTATCCCTTGTAACATCAGTAACTGTTCCTGTGGGCACAATTGTAGTATTAGCTATAGACAGTTTTGATGTAGGGGTAATATTAGTATTGTCTCCAGTGATGTCATTGGTGGCATTTCCCTTCCTTTTTGTTATGACTGTGTCGCAACCCTGTTGCAACCTGACAGTCCCCAATGATACCATTGTCTGTCTACGTTTCAAGTCATTGGCCAAGTCATCATATCGGCAACCGTCAGTACACTGACACTGGTGTATACCTTCACAGCAATCAAACCCTGTTTACACCCCTGTCAAGTTATGCTCATACCATCTGGTTATGCTTTGATACATCCTGTTAAGAACAGAAAACTGATTGATGTTGGTAGACCAAACAGAAGGACTTGGCTTCAGCTTATGTGCTGTACCCTCGCAAGTTACCGTCAGGTGTCCTTAAATTTCAGGTGGACAGAAAACTAGTCCTGTCAAACAATCCTCTCGGTAAGTCACCGATCGGAAGGTGAAGGATAAGTTGAGGGTTGGGTCAAAAGGGTTGGAGACTGGGGGTGAGCGAGTGCAAGCAGAGGTGGAAAGTGGGATACTTTGGGTGAGACTATGAGAGATGTATACAAGTGTTCTGAGTCGATATTCTGATTGCTTTGTAGCTACATTACAGTTGGACTTAAATACTAGTTATCAGTGTCTCGAAATACTAACTAAGGTAAGAGCAGGAATGTCCAGTTAGTGACAAATAAACTTGACTAGGAACTGGAAGGTTATGATAAGATTGGAAGCCATGATTAACTGAGAGTGGAATTATGAGAAAAGGGAATAGTCCAAGAGCTACAAGTATATATGGGCATATGTGAAACATAGAGTAGAATGGATCATCATAAATAAAAGGGGATGTATCAAAGCATAACCAGATGGTATGAGCATAACTTGACAGGGGCATAAATGGGGCTTGATCACCATGAAGGTATACATCAGTGTCAGTGTACTGATGGTTGCCGATACAATGACTTGGCCAATGACTTGAAACGTAGGCAGACAATGGTATCATTGGGGACCATCGGGTTGTGACAGGGTTGCAACACAGTCGTAACAATGTTATGACTTATGAATGAAATCATTCATGATGTCAAAATGAGATGTTGAAATGAGACAAGTCAAAGGTTAGTGTAAGGGCAACTCTCTAGACCACACTGACTTGCACTATGACTGAGTTGGGGCACTAGCAGAGGAAATATGAAGTAAGTTGTATACATATTTAGTTACATACATGTAGAATACAGTATTACTTACCTAGCAGAGGGAATCCAAAGAGAAAAGTCTAAGGAATCCTCGGCTAGTGGGTGACTAACTAAGGGTGCAGCGGAGTTTGAAAATGTGATAACAACAAGGTGCCCTCACCCTTTACTTATGAAACTATATTAAGGAAGGTCAGGAGTGAAATTGGAAAACTTAAGCTTGTCCCCTGACAGTTAGTCAAAGTTGTTGAATAAAGTCAAATGTTCATCAAGTCAAGATTTGTTGAAGTTTGTTCATTGAGTTGAAGGTGTGTCAAAGTTGAATTGATTGAAGAGTTGTCAAAATTGATCTTGTATGTTTTTGTCATTTTGTGACAGTTGTGACAGCAGTCTGAGGTGTTGCTTTTTTGTGGTGGGTGTTAGGATCCCAACTGTTTTGAACCCTGCAGGCCACTTTAACCTTGTTACCATCTGTCATCTCACTATCGGTACCCCAGCACTGCCTGTGGTGCCCCCAACACTTGTTTTGTTGTATTGTAGCACCTTAGCCTTCCATCCCATCACCATTCCACTCACTCCCCCATCACCATTCCACTCACTCCCCCATCACCATTCCACTCACTCCCCCATCACCATTCCACTCACTCCCCATCACCATTCCACTCACTCCCCCATCACCATTCCACTCACTCCCCCATCACCATTCCACTCACTCCCCCATCACCATTCCACTCACTCCCCCATCACCATTCCACTCACTCCCCCATCACCATTCCACTCACTCCCCCATCACCATTCCACTCACTCCCCCATCACCATTCCACTCACTCCCCCATCACCATTCCACTCACTCCCCCATCACCATTCCACTCACTCCCCCATGGAGGATAGGTAGGGAAGGAGAGGCACAAGTGACACCTACAAAGGAGGAGGCCAGAAACTGGTGGACTAAAACCATGGAAATAGGATACAAATGGAGATTCTATCTACAAACTCATTACATTACAAACATAGGGCAGTATCAAAGAGTGATGTAAACAAGACATGGGACAAAGTACTCCAAGTTAGCCAAGCCTCGACTAGCATAAAGGGGGGGGTGTTTCCGGGGTTATTAGCAGACAGAAACCTTGAGGATTTAGATGAAAGATCAGCATTAGTGTTAGAAATTCTCTAGTACTTAAAAACTTCCTATCTCTTCTAGAAACAGGATGAGGTACTCCATAGCTCCATAATAAAAATGAAATAAGAATAAAACAACAACTTATAAACGAGTCGGATTATATAAATATAAATATGGTTCCTAAGTATTTGTATTCGTTGCCGCGCATGTGCGGTGAATGAGATGTAGAAAAGGCACTTGCATTCGAAGGGAAGGAGAAGGTATGGAGATACTTACTGCTCATACAAACAGCCGATTACGTACTCCAGATCTACTCACAGATCATATGGAGGCAAGGGCATGATTAATTCTATTCTCAAAGGTTACATTGGTTAGCTCCTCAATAGCTCTTACCTACCATTGCATCATTCTCTCTCATTCCAATACTCTCCTTCCTCATCAATAACGCCGAATCCGCCAGCATTGAACACCAGTTTGCGTGCACACGATCCAATACTACTTTCACCACGACGACCCTTCTCTTCGAATTCTTTTCCCAGAGTCCTTAAAAATAGGTCCTTGTCATGGACTACGACCAATGATTGCTATAGATAATGTATCTCGTTAGCTATCGCCATCATTTGTCGTGAAGGTAATTGAGGTGCCTGGTGTAGACGAGGAGCACTCAAAGGATTCCAAGATATAGTTGATCGAAACTACCGCACATAAGAGGATAGTGGGCCATTGTGTGCGATATGGAGGGCCTATGAATTTTCCAAGAGTTCTGCCTGACATTCACAGAAATGTTTTCCTGCGAAAGACCCTTGCCCTCCGCGCCTATTTCATGATAAGTACCACCCTTGCTCACTCCAATCCCCTTCGAAACCACATGAAGCATGCTGTATTAGGCAAGTATCAGATCGTCTATTACTCCCTCCGCTCGTTTCCTCGCATAGTTTACATTCTCGGCTCCGAACGCTGCAGCTCAGCCACCTATACAAGCCCCCTCCCAAGTTGACGGTGTTACTCCCGAGCGCGCAATGTAATCGTGCGAGTGGAAGTCTCCGGTCTGCGCAGAATCATTCCCACTTGGTGGATTCTTGCATCTTTGATAATCCCACCCTTCCGTTTACAATAAAAATTTTCAACAACGTCCATGGTAGTGACGTCGCCTACTCCCTGGAGTATAGACGTCCTCCCCGTTTCAACACTTATCGCTGTGAACCGTGATGGCCTGGCATTACCCGTTCGTACCTTGATATAAGAGGATATCAGTTATGTGGGAGTCTGACGTACTGAGCCTGGTGTCATCCCCAGCGCTCCGCTGGACTTTCTATCCTCATAGGCTCTTGTAAAATTATCTGTACTGTCGCCTGAAGTCGGTTCTTGGAGTCTGGCACATCTGTCATTAGAGGTGGTGGAATACATCTTCTGTGTGGGTTCGGCTCTATCACGTGGAGTCGAATCCTATTTTTGCTACTTCGCTAAGCGTACGAAGAGTGCATCCTCCGCCAGTCTATTTAGACTTAAGCTTCACCATGTAAGTTTTCAAGGAATAACGTAGCGTGAACAGATTGATTACGTAAAAGTCTTGTTTTCATTTTTGACACTGTAAGTCAGGTCTCAATATGTTTTCTCCATTTTCTGTCTGACAATACCTTCTAAGTCCCGCAACGATTTTTCGAGAGCAAATATGAAATAACTTCTCCAGACTATCCCGTCATTGAAGGAGCCGGTTTAATCCGTGTGAGGAAGGTTCTTCGCTGTCCTAACAGGCTCCTATGTCTCCAATTGTGTTTATGGATCATGATGCGTTAAAAAGGCGTTTTTATTGGCTTTGACACGACATGTTCGGCATACAGGATTTTTCTAAGTACCGAACCTATATAATTGACGTGATATCGACTTACCGGGCGTGTTTTATATAGCAGGAAAGTTAAGACTTGGAACCCAAATGTTCACCCATCTCCTATATCTAGATATCCAGCACCCTGGTTCTTTACTCGCTGGTCCTTACTTCTTATCTAAAACCCTTGGCTTCGCCACGTCCTACGTCGAATGTGTCACGATCCATCATATTCATGCTCTCTCTCCGACATCATCGTTATTGCGCTCAATTCCCCTATGTGCCAGTCATGCAACTTAATTTTTCATCTGGTAATTCGTCTGTCGCCTCTAACATCTGATGCTGGACGGACTACATGCTCTCTGCGCCATCTTAAGCTATTTGTCAGTTGTTAAGCTGGACACGTCAAGGTTGCTGTAATTATTGTATCATCAACTCACGGCATGTTGGTGCCCGTTCAATATAGGCGTTATGATTATTTCTTTTGGGCTGGTGAGTTAATGCGTTTCAGATCATTCTCTAGATGATGCGAACTTTTGAATCTTTGTATCATTCTTATATTGTCATTGTAAATAATTAATCTTTACACCTTATTTCTCTATCTACCAGGAATAATAATGCGTGGGAATAAGGGATATACAATCATTGCGACAGCCGCCTTTAACCTTCAGGCCATCTCGGGCTTCCGGTCACCGGTGGATTGAGGTCATTTGGCGGCTGTATTTCAAAGCATGCTTTTTCCTTTTTTCAGGCAGAGAGAAACGGAACTTGGCCGTCTGGCGAGCACTTTTTCAGGACACCAGTAATGATAATAACATATGGCTCCACGATGGAACACAGATCTACAGCTTTAGTTCCGTTTGTGGATTCTACTCCTTAACACGCGCCTTGATCCGGGTTCTACTGCTGCACTTATACTATCTCAGATGACCGACATATTAGCTGCCGGCCGATGACATATTCATAAATCTCCACAAGATTATGTGTGCAAGATATTCTCGCCTTACCAGCCTTTCGACCGATCCCCCCCGCCCTTGCAGCCCATGCATGTCTATTAAAATAGTTGATGAGGGATAATCTATCTTGACCGTCTTCTTTATTTGATCTGACTGTCCTCAGAATTCAAAGCCTTTCTGTCGGGGAGATTTTTTACTCCGGTACTCTTCCGCGAGGATCATGTCTCCTATCTGCTGTATTGACATTCTTCTCTGGTGCTAAGAGAAGCTGGGTGATTTATGTCAGGTACATAACATTTTTGAATTATGGTATCACTCTGATTCGTGATATTTATCTTCAGGTGGGTATGCTTTGGTCCTTTGTCAGCACTCAGGGAATTTATTTAGTCAATCCTATGGATCTTCATTGAACATAATAAGCTTGGGATCCAAAAAAAAACAACAGACCAGAAAAATCGAGACTGCTATGGTCAGCTCTAGTAGACGTGTTTTTGATCTACAGCCTTTATTGCCTCGAATAGAACCACAGTTGTGAAGCTGTTTTGATTGATTGGGGACTGCCTAGATCACCGCTCACGTTTAGCGTTTAGCCCTGTACCACTCATCTGTCATAGGAATCTGTCTGTACAGCCTGTAGAATTTCAGCAATCCCAGCCCTTGTCAGAAATATATTGACACTGTACTGCTACCATCTCTGCAGTATAACGTTAACTGTGTTCTCTTTTCATTTCCAGGTCTGCCTCTCGGCCTTCTATCTTTCGAGTTTTTTGATGCGTATTTTCTGGCAAGTTCTATATGGAAATATACCACATCTCTTTTACAGAATACATTGCTATTTTGATGTTACCGATCTAGGGATTTGAGTTGCATCTCTGCAGTATAACGTTAACTGTGTCTCTAAGGCTCTCTTTTTATTCCCAGGTCTGTCTCTCGGCCTTCTGTTTTTCGAGTTCTTTGATGCGTATTTTCTGGCAAGTTTTACATGGAAATATGTCATATATGAAATACATTGCTATCTTGATGTCACGGATCTAGGGATTTGAGTTGCATATTTATTTTATACTTGGTGGAGCAAGCGCTAAATATTAGTCTCCACAGTGAGATTCCGCGCATTGTGGAACACGTAAAGGGAGCTGCTTGTCCGGCCAGTCCGGTCATTGCGCACACAGTTATAATTTAAAGATATACCAAACAGGATTGGTACACTTTATCCACTTTTTCGGTTCATTTACAGTAATATCCCACACAATACACCACTTCTGGGGTCGGAACATTCAGTGTGCTGTTGCCAGTGGACAACATTGAGTCCACCTCCAGCACTCGTTCTTTTTTTGGAAGGTGATGATGGAGATTTTAACTTAACGAGCGCAGGTTTCTAAAGTCCGTTCTTGAGCTCGATCGCATTTTGGTTTCAAGCTGAAACATTAAAAATCGGCATGGGGGATATCAATTACGGACCCTTCACACTTCCAGACTTGAACTAAGTATTCGAAACTCCGAAAGCGAACAGAGCTGGAAAGTGTACCTTGTTCGGGGTGGCGCTACCGTTCTGGAGCTGTGCACTCAGGCTGTGTTTTTCTCTCTCCAAAACGCTGTCAAAAGATACAACAGAGTACCTCATAGGAACGGGCCCATCCTTGCCCGTTTCGTAATTTCGTTGCCCGCCCTTGATGCAGTGGCTGTGCCTGCACTTGTGGTGACTGAATTCGTTTGAATTCCTGCCAAGCCCCCGATACTTTAGTTCACAAGGTCCTTATCACTTAACACCAACTGTTGCTCTATCATTATCATTTGGCAGTGCTGTTTGAGCATGCTAACGGGGGTTAACTGATCTGTTGGCAAGTCGCCGCAAGTCTTTACCAGTCCGCAATCTGCGCGGGTCGGCATTTACTATTTATCGGCTAACACCTCTCGTTTGTTCCGTCTTGAGAACGTGCAATTATCTTTCGCGTCCTTGTAACCCTTATGTCAGCATTGATGCATTCGAATTGGTTCGTTTTGGACGAGTCCCGACTTTTCTACTTTGACTTTCCAGCATCCGATGCGACCTCGGCGGGCATGTTTTCTATTTTTATGTGGAATCACTCCGCCGAGGTTACGTAGTACTTTGGGGGATATTTAGGTTTCGGAGCGAGGCCAACTGCGATCAGAGTGGCCCTACTTTACGATCAAGTGCCTTTCCGTCTCATGACATATCTTGTCTTCCCTGGCGAAGGTCTCGCTCCTTTAGACTTTCCCAAGAGTACACTTATCCATCATGTCGATGCTCCCTTTCTGGAGAGCAGGAACAGGGGACAGACCTTCACGGCCAAAGTAATGTTCCACTATGATGCCCTCGAAACACTTTACCGCCAGTCGACGGTCTTGATTGCCTCTGACATCCTGTGCTTCAAGTAATCTCCGGCCCCCACTTCTGCAGCTTCTATCAAAGCCTGTGAGATTATCCGTCACCCTCCTGTCTGTTCACCATGTCAGACGTCCAACTCGACAACAAGGACACTTGGTTCTTGACACTTCTGCTCGGCAGGCCTCCGTTGCCCGAACCCCACCCCCGTGGTGCTCGGTCTTCCTTCAAGCCAGGAAGCAATTCCAGACTATACAGAGCTTGCAGCGGCAAGGACAACCGGTTCGCTGCAGGAGCTGGCACCATTGCCTTCAGCACGACAGGGGAGGAGTGGCTGCGCTTGATTGAGTTGAGACTAATTTCGTAACAGTGCTGAGAGATAATATTCATGACAGCGTGTGCATTAATGGCTATGGATGATGGCGGAAATTTAATCTAAGGTCATTATGATCAGCTGGCTTGATGTACAAACTGTAACTATTGCAGTAGAGACTCCGAATTATGGGACTTGATGTGGTGTATATGCATGGACTTGCTCTAATAAGATGGGCAGTTATTTGCTCGGGAGAGCCTTGACAAATAACCCTGACGTCGACCCAGCTCGCCTGCTGCTTGAGAATCCTCACAAAGTCTAGAACAGCCTCTTTAGTCACCAATCGGACATTTCCCCAGAGCCATGCGCCAGATCGATCCGTCAGAAGTTCTGCTACGAAGACGTCATGCATCGCGAAAGCGGCGCCACAAAGCTATCGAGTCCGAGTCCATGTATCCACGCACACCTCGGTCGGGGCTCTGATTACGCCAGCGCAAGGCGCTTTGGACGTCACGGCAGTGAATGGGTGCAGGTGCCTCGCCGACGTCTGCGCCTCAAATGGCGGTTTCTGCCAGCTGCTGCTAACCCGTCCGAGGAGGCAGGCTCAGTGATTATTCGGAGGACGTGCAGCAGTGCAGTGCAGTGCAGTGCGGGGAGGGCCCAGATCAGCGTGTGTCCCTTCTGGAAATGACATGAATCGCATGACTGATGATGGATGTCCACTCGACCGGGGCCGGCTGGCATCAAACTCCAAAACACACCCTCCCACTTGCTGGAGGTTGCATTCACTTTGAACATCCAGATGTTTCACGTGAAGAGAGAGACTAATAAATTAATGTATTCGCCGATCTGACCAGATCTGAGCATTGATTTAATAATAGGATTTAATATTACTTACGCTTGTGTGCGTTCCACAGGGCAACAGTCACAACTACCATGGAAATCCATACAGTTCAGCTACGCTAGCTACATTGTGCTCTAAAACAATATGAAGACAAGTCAGTAAAATATCGCGATCACGGACCATTACACCCGAGTCGGAACTGGTCTTTCAAAGTCTATTTATCCGTACGAGTGTCAAGTCAAGTTGTCTTGCAGGGCCGGGTAGACGAATGTATGGGTCAAGAGCTAATTCGGTATCAATCCTAATCGGGACATCGGGACACTGTTTCAATTCAACTTCTAATAGTAAGGTCTAATGTAACATTATACAAGACAAGATATGCAAAAATTTTGTTTCCGTTGCTGATTAAAATTACAATTAAAGTAAGGCCGCGCTTCTGCGAGTTTTCATTCTGATGTCGTTTTCTTCGACGGCTTGGTCTTAGCGCGGGCTCGTCGTTTTGCACCCTCAGGTGTGTGTCGGACACGGAGCCAGTCTTCTTGGGCACAAATAGGATCTCGCTCCCAATGTCTTTTGCGGGCATCAGGGCTGGAAAAGGGTGCGGTTTAGTCAAATATAACACGAAAGGAATATCGCACGTACCGTTTGAACCCTGTGCCACAGCCATGACAACGGTAGGGTGTCTCGCCGGTATGTGAGCGTTTATGGCCTGGGGAGGAGGGAGCCATCATTGTGAGCTGCGCGAAGGGGGACTGCGAACGGAGCAGACTTACGATCACGGTCATGCGATCGGGCAAATGCAGCTTGACAAATGTCGCAGGCATACGGGCGAAGTTCATCCAACACCTGAAACGGACAAAATAAGAAACGATGCGTGCGATCGTGGTGGGGAAGGCGTACCTCTGCCGCTGACTTGCTTTTGCGCCCACGAAACATACGGGTGTATGTTTGCTCAGGGGAATACGAAGGGTGGTGATGCCGCTGAACGTGGGCGTGATTCCGATGATGAAGAGCACTGAACGCTTCTGGGGCATAGCCAAGGTCTGAGGGCGGAAACGCGTGAACATGAGGACCGTCGACGTCCCAGAGGACCGGGGTGAGCGCAAGGTCGTCATACACTGAATGCTGATTTTGGATAGGATATGCGATATAGCCGGACTCGGGCGTGAAGGGCGGGGGTGAGTGGTGGAATGTGCGGATGAGGTTCGGGAAGGGCTCGTCGTGCATCATGTTGGCGGTGGAGATGTCGAGCTCTGTGACCTGTGAACCGTCCTCATAAAAGGGCCCGAACTGGTGGACACGCATGGTATCTGGGTAGTTGTTGTAAGGGAAACTCATGACTGAGAGCAGAACGCGATGATGAGCGGGAGAATTGGAAAGCGTGTTTTTAATGAGCTCACCGATTCCAGGCGACGATCTAAACACGAAACAGAGAATGTAAGAGGGAGAGCACCTAGTATGGGAGAGAGTAGGATATAGAACGAACTTGGTGGGGTGGTCAAACGGAAAGGAGGGAACATGTCGTCCTTTAAAAAGTGAAGCATAAGAGATCAGAATCGCTTAGAGGATTCTCTGATCAGATTCAGTAAAGCCAAAATAGAAATAATTGTAAAATACCCCCTTCACATCCCGAGAATGAGTTAACAATTAAAAGAAGATATAACAGACGCCGCAGCGGTTCCCGGCTTGTGGGCCCAGGCAAGGTTTTAGCGATTTTTCCTTGAATGGAATAATCGAACCTAAAATAATATCTTTGAATTGCTGACTAATTGTTTGACAGAATCATTCGCCGTAAGCGAGTTTCGGAGGAGCCGACGCCCGGGACATGAATTGGAGAAATGAGCTAAGCCGCATATAGACCAAGATCGTCAAGTACCGTGGATCGGTGACTATACTAGGCCTGTCGCGCATCCTTCATCGGGGGGGCATCGTCGTGATTAGCGAGCAGGGCCTAATACAGGAATATGCAATAGTGTAATTGAGGGCTGCCCTTGTCTAGACTGCGACAGGGATTCGAAGCGAAGGTCAGACAAGTTGTTGAAATTCCAGCACATTTCGATGTTGGAGCCCCAGCTCCAAGGGCAGCCCATGTGCATCGTTTCAGTGGTGCCTGTTCCGATTATACATACCTCCACCTCCTCAGATGCGTATATGGCACTGCACATACAAAGTAGATGCCGGAGCTCACTAGCCGCCCGAATCATTCGGATGTTTAATAGAACCGTGATTCCGCATACATTTTTGCTTTTTTCAGGGATAATATACGTCGGCGGAACGCGGCCATGGCCGTTCGTTCTTCATTATACCGATCCAATGCTCCACATATTAGATTCCCTTTTCATTTTGCGCTCAACTTGCTGTGAATCGTCATGTTCGCCCTAAAATTCCACGCACGTTGAAGCAGCCCTGTACCGTCATGTGGACCACTATGGACCCCTCCCTGATCTCAGCGCCATGGCTTGCTTTGCTACATCATGTTCACTTATTAGGTCTCTCTCATGCTTGTGTGTAATGCCATAATTAACTCATTTTTAGCTTAATATTTTCCTTTGCTTTGCTTGTCGATGGTCTCGACTTGAATGGGGTTATCCAGTGGAATGACATTTGTCGTGGTACAACCAGACAGCCATCTTTGCTGTCTCTCCTCGTCTGACTATCTTGTCTTCAGGATATCGAGACATACAAGGCGCAAAGGTTATCCTCGACAATGGCCGGTTGTCAGGCTCCGTGCGCAGGAATGGGGGCTTTACAATGCAAGTTGCTTCTTTTTCTGACATGTTTGTCATCTGGCTTTCAAATCAACTCAATATCTCACAGCTCAGACGTCCATAGTGGCGTGTTTGTCCTCTCTGTCATTTCGCACGACTTTCTGTTTGATCAGGTGGGCTCCATTCAATCCTCCTCTCGGAAGGATGCGTCAGCTCCGTTGGTAACCAAATCATCCCGTGGTCTAGCTTAGGGTAGATGTGTCGGATGCCGAGCACAACGTCTCTGTTCGCGCCTTCTCTCCTGGGACCCCATTGGCCGCCGCCCCCGTTGCCAGCATCGGATACCCTATCGTCTTGGCAGCTCGCGCCAGAAATGCCTACTTTGTAGAGCGCGAAGCCTTCAATCCATTGGCTATGTTCCAAAGCCCAATGATGTTGATGATGCTTGCCACCGGTGTTATGCTATTTGCAACTCCGTATCTGATGGTGAGTCCCACCGCAAGTGCCAACTCAATTCCGGGGTAATTTGGCACGTCATAGGCGAACATGGACAAAGACACCCTGGATGAAGTCAAGCAGAAACAAGGCGAACTCCTGGCCGCCCAGTCGTCTATCTCGAACATGGATATCAGCAGGTCTGTGGACTCGTCTAATTATACGCCTTTACTAAATAAACGTGTCAGTTTGAAAAGTCTGTTGGGTGGCGACTCCGAAAACAGCCCGCAGTCATCCAAGCCCACTGCTCAAACGACTCCATCTCTGGGTAAAGGCAAAACAAAGGCCAGAAAACGTTAGTCTGTACGTCGCTGCCCACGCTTACGAGCAACTGCCCTGGGCAAAGCCGTTTTGTCCGTCAGAATGGGTTCTCGTGCGTTCTACTGTAATACTCACATGACGAAGAGTTAATGTCGCTTCTTTGCGTTCGAGACTATTATGGCCACTCAATTCAGATAACTTTGATACCCATTGCCTGAATACTCGTGAGCTTCACGTTGTGTCTCGGAGCTGTCAGATTCTGTCAGAAGCTACCTTTGAGAAGCATCTTCCCCGTCACGCATGGTTCCCATGTTCTGCCGGAGAGTTGCCGTTGACAGTGTAGCGGTTGGTACCGGCGGCCGTGCCACAATTGACAGGGTACGTTGTTGGATATCCGTATAGGGATGAAAGGTATCAAGGAAGGTGTGCCCAAGCCACTAGCATTGTCGAAAATAGTCAAATTTAGCACTTGGGTCGAGGACGATTGAAACCCTAAAGAATCGGGAGAAGCAGAAGTGGCAGTGGAGGCCATTCACTTTCTCTATATTGGTGAGAATTCGATTCCTGATCGAATGAGGGCTTTTCTGTTACTTCGCATAGTAAATAGAGGGGGTCCACCTCCAGAAGCATTCTACCATTCTTTCCGCGAGTGCAGCCGAAGCTTGAGTGATAAACGGCACAGAAATGCTTGAGTTGGTTTGAACTAGTTAGGGTGACATCAAAGGGAGATGAGTGGGCTCGGTTCTTGTCACATTGACTTCGAGAAGTGCGCAAGAACTCGTATCCGTGATACGCGACAGCTTAGCGGGCTCACTGTGTCGAAAAATTCTCTCATAGCCGCTATTGGAGCTCTTTCGAGAGGATCATTTATTCGTCATGAGCGTTGCTTCATTAACCGTCCGTCGTCACTTTCTTTTAGAATTTCCAACGATATTATAATACCAGTGGGAAAATCGCATGGCTGTCACACCTTTCAAAATACTGCGTCCTCTCTCTCACATAAGCGTCGCTTCGCGAGATGGTGTCCGAATTGTCCGATGTACCTTATTTTTGCCCAAGTAGTCACCCCTGGCTTCGACGTCTTTACTACTTACTACTTTTGAATCACTGAAACACAGGCACTCGTTAATATTAACATTTTGTTATGAGCCCTAAAATGCACGTCTGAACGCGGTTTTGATGGAGACAAGGTAATCACCTACTTTAACTTTGTTTGAAGTCGGCACTTGTTTCTTATCTGTCCGTACACCCAAGTAATTAATATTATCAGCTACAGGGGTGGTTTTTTCATGACGCTTGGGACAGGGTCGGTTCCAAGGGGAAGCCAAGTTAGATCTTTGTAAACAAGGAAGGGACCTACAAACTGGTCAAAGGTAAGATCCCCCGACACATATGCAATCTGGCGGTATTTAAACTCGTAATGTCCTGAAATATGCCATCTGTGTTTCAGGTGGCCTTCCTGAAGCTTCCATGGCAATAGCCTCGAAATCTGCAATTCAGACTGCGTTTCGAGTATTTCTGTGCGGTGTGACGGCCAGTCGAGATCATTCATAACTCTATCACCTTGGATGGTTCGGAGGGTTCGGTATATTGGGGCCGTCAATCACAGCGCTCTCTTCAAGAGTAGCCGGAACATATTAAGATGCTCGGGAAATTAAGGGAGGCCCCAATTTCTTGTCTACACGGAACTGCACACTGCTCAATGTAGGAATTTGGGGCAAAATAGCCGAATATAACTGCATCAGCGCTTTAGCGTTTAGCGACTAGTTCGGGGTTGCGCTTTGTTTGGCCAGACAAACATTTCAGCGACTCGGGATCGAAGGCCCTTACTTGTCAGGAGGCCGTCGGGCCTTTGATGAATTTGATTATGATCCCTAGATGTGTTCAAAGCTCTACTTTGTGATATTTGATCGAAAATTATTCCTGGATGTTGATATGAGTTATGTTCAGTCACATAAGGAATCAGGGACATCTCACCTTATGTAATCTGAGCGCTTATACCACGTGATGTCCGGTGGATCAAGTGAGTGAGGTTAGGAAATACACATAAAAAAAAAAATTCTAAAATTAAGATTGGCCCTTCTCAAACCATCAATACTGCCACCCTTGTATGAAATTTCGGTCCATTAATAACATTGTTATTGCACCGGCTCTCTTAATGATCTTCCAGACCTTCTTGCACTGTTTCTGTGGTCATATGCAGAATTCCATTGTGGTTCAGATGTAGCTTTGATATTCAGTGGGAGCTGCCAACTATTTTTCTTTTTGTCCCCTGTTCATGTTTGGTACAGAGTTTGATGTTATTAGCTCTTGAAGCCCCTATTATCTGTTATGACCCATTCCCAGATGTTTCAATATCCAACTTCTGACTTCTGACTTCCAACTATGGAACATCATAGTTACTGTATCTTCTGTAATCTTCCCTTGTTCTGCATTTGGTAATTTGTCCATTGACAAGTATTCACTCATTTGTTTATTATATTCCTGTTTTGAAATAATGTCTCCCCTATTGTATTCCTGTTTCAGAATACTTCCGTTTCCATCTTATTGTGGTCTTAGTTTGTAGTACAATAATAAGAAGACTTATGTTAGTTTCCATGAATTTGTACTTTACTTTAGATCTGATATCGACTTGGTTTCTTATTCCCTCTTCCATCTTTCTGTATGCTCAATATTTGGAACTCTTTGGAACTCTGAATATCTGTATATTCCATCGTAAGTCTCACTTCTGAAATTAAGGACTTTGAGCATTTGCGTAGAGGCGCAGCACATAAGCTGAAGCCGACGTCCTGACCCTATCCGATAGTTCCCGACATGGCACTTAACAGTACCTCTGCTCATGGTAGCACTGTTCACAGCACCCCCAACACTTGTTTCTTTGTATCTTAGCACTTTAGCCTTCTGTCAGGGCAATATATATAATATATATGCTATTTATTTTTTGATTTTAGTTTATTTTATTTTATTATATCTACATATGCTGGCAAATGGTGTGAGAATGATTATGTAATCATGCTGCTGCCACTGCCATTGAAAGCAGTCACATCATCACAATGCACAGGTACACTGCACAGCTGCAATGTGCATGCACTATGCACTCACAATGAGCACACACTGTGGAGTCACAAAGTGCATACACTGTGGAGTCACAAAGTGCATGTACTGCACATTTGCAATGTGCACACACAGCACAGCAGCATTATGGCATCCTCACATCGGCACCAATGCAAGGCCACCACCACCACCTACACCTACCTGATGGACACGTAATGCTTTGCACTATGTGCCCATGAGGCCTCCTTGTGTGCTGACACTGCAAATGCTGTTGGAATATGAGGAATCATCGATTAGTATGACCTCATACCTTATCTTGTAACTGCTTAGGTTATCACCGGTTCATGGATTTCCATGATATTATTATTAGTTTAGTGACAGAGTTCCGAGTTCCTTGTCCTGTGACTGAGCACAGACCCATACACTAACCCTGTAATATAGTATATAGTTAGCCCCAGTTGAGGAGTAGAAACCTCAACTGGAAGCCTAGTTATAGCATCGGTTTATTTCTACACCGCTCTACTTAAGTCGCAGTTTCTGCCCTACATAGAGAGTCATTCAACTTGCTCCCCAGGCTTGCAGTTTATTCTAACAAATGCAGTTGGCATGTACACAAGTGCTGGCATGTTGCATGGGGCTACACAGCACCAGGTGGGCTTACATAAGTGCTGAGGTGCGGCTATGCACTGTAGGATGCATACATGCCATTTTTAGTATTTTTCTCAGAGTTCTAATAAATAAAAAATACTAAATAAATATTAAATAAATAGTATAAATAGTAGACCTGTACATACTCATTTCTTTAGTTTCAATCTCTTAGGAATCCCACTAAAACAAGTGTGATCTCCCCTGTCATTAAGCTGTCCCCTCTTCACTTTATATTTCTATATTCTATCTTGTGTTTGGTAGCCTTGTTAGTCTTGCCCTAACACCTTCCATCCCATCTCTGTTCCATTTGTTCCTCCATCACCATTCCACATATACATCCCATTTGCCACCTCACACCTGTTCAGAATACTTTGCTATATTGTATTTACTCTCATTTGGATTCCCATTTCCTTCCTCTACTTTCTTTTAACCCATCATCACTCTTGTTTCTCTGATTGGCCTTCTGATCTTCTTTCTTGCTGTGGTATAAAGCTCCTTCATATATGCTACAGTTTCTTTAGTTTGAATATTGACTTAGATTACCCCCCTCTAGTTCTCAGTACTATTACTCCTTGTTAAGAACTGAAAACTGACAAATGTCGGTAGGCCAACAGGGACTGATTGGAAGGACTTGGCTTCAGCTTATGTGCTGTGCCCTTGCAAGTTACCATTGGGTGTCCTTAAATTTTGGGCAGGCAAAGACTAGTCCTATCAAATTCCTCATGGTGGGTTACTGATCAGAACCAAAGGATAAGTCGGGTGTCAGGCTGAGGAATCAGGGACCAAGGGTGGGTGAGTGCACACAAAGGCGGGGAGTGGGATACCTAGAGTGGGACGATGTATGTGGGTGTTCTGAGTCGATATTCTGATTGCCTAGTAACTACAACTACAGTGGATTTATGTATGAGTTATTGGGTCTAGAAAATACTAACTAAGGGAAGAGCGGAAATATTATTGACAAATAAACTTGACTAGGAACTGGAAGGTTACGATAAATTTGGAGGCCGTGAATTAACCAAGAGCAGAATTATGAGAAAAGGAAATAGTCCACAGGTTACAAGTATATACGGGCATATGTGAAACATAGAATAGAACAGATCATCATAATAAAAAGGGATGTATCAAAGCATAACCAGATAGTATGAGCATAACTTGACAGGGGTGTAAACAGGGTTTGATTGCCATGAAGGCATACATCAGTGTCGGGCAACTGACAGTTTCTGATACGATGACTTGATCCATAACTAGAAACATCAGTCAATGGTAATATCCTTGGGGACCGTCGGGTTGTGACACAGTTGTGACTTGGTCATAACAGTATCCCCCCATTTGGCCGAAATCCTAAGGAGGCCAAAAATCTAGATCTTGTACATAAAACTTGTCGGGTACAGGCAGTGTGTCAAAACATCATGTGACCTGGTAAAAATTTACATATAAAAATTTGAGGGGTGCTGGTGCTTGAATTTTCAACTCTTTTCCCTCAACCACGATGACCATGGGTTTGGGATCGAAGCCCTTCCCATCCAGGCCAACCGTCACCCCCATATTGGGTCTGAGTGGACCCCCAAATGCACAAGAGCATCAATGGCACACAAGGAGGAGGAGCATAAGGAGAAGGAGGAGCTGGAGGTGATAGAGGTGGAGGAGAAGAGATTGGCAGAGGCAGAGGCTGCACACAAGCATTGGGAGGCTGTGCTTGCAAAGAAAAAGCAGTGGGAGGCCGATTGGGTGCGAGAAGAGGGGGTGAAGAAGAAATGGGTGGGCAAGGTAAGTCAGAATTTCTCATTCTTGTAACCTTGCTGACATTCTTGCTACAGCACAAAGCAGTGACACTATCAGACTCTGAAGATGAAGAGGATGAGGAGGACAAAGAGGACATACCGGGGCCTTTGAGCCCCAAGGTATGTTCAGACACCTAGTATTTTAGTTTTCTAATTTTTTTTTGTTCTCGATTATAGAAACAGAAACAGGCCACCAAGGCAGGGCCCGAGAACAACCTGAAGTGCAACAAGTGCACCAAGTGTAGTCGGTCTTGCCATCCATGGGTGAATGGTTGGGGCTGCACCTGTCAAGAGTGCGCCAACCAAAAACTCAGCTGCACCTTCCTGGATACCAACGAAAATGGGTCCTATCAAGAGTGGCAGGCAGATGCCTTAGAGGAACAAAACTGACTCCTATGCATGTATTTCTTGGAGACCAGTCAGTTCCGACATGAGCAGCTGTGACAACAGGGCCTATTTACCCAGCAAGTGTGACTATTGGGTATGGGGCTGGAGAAACAGACCAGCATCATAGAGTATGTTGGAGGACAACTCGAGCAATACTTAGAGCTGTCGAGTTCCGATGAGGCTGAGCCTGGGGTTGGGACATCGGAGAAGGTCAGTAAGGAGGTGTCAGTGGCCATTGGTGAAGGGGAAAACTCGGAGGCCAGGGAAGAAGGAGAGGTCATAGAGGAGACTTATAAATAGTTTCAATATAATGGTTTTCTTTTAAAACAAACAAACAAAAAAGCGAAAAAACATAAGACATAGTTGGAAAGGGGTTGGGTACCACATGAAAATTAGAGAGAGCCTAAGGGACCAGGTTTATTGAGATATGCTTGATGAAAACCTAAGACAATTTCTGATGCATTGGTGAGCTCTGTAGCTAGGATCTGTGAAGTTTCTTCATCTGTACCTTTGTTAAGAACTGAAAACTGACTAATGATGGTAGGCTGACAGGGACCGATCGGAAGGACTTGGCTTCAGCTTATGTGCTGCACCCTCACAAGTTACTGTCGGGTGTCCTTAAATTTTGGGCAGGCGAAAACTAGTCCTGTCAAATTCCTCATGGTGGGTTACCGATCGGAACCAAAGGACAATTGGGTGTCAGGCTGAGGGGTCGGGGACCAAGGATGGGTGAGTGCACACAAAGGTGGGGAGTGGGATACCTAGAGTGGGACTTATGAGAGATGTATGTGGGTGTTCTGAGTCGATATTCTGATTGCCTAGTAACTACAACTACAGCAGATTTATATACAAGTTATTGGGTCTAGAAAATACTAACTAAGGGAAGAGTGGAAACATTATTGACAAATAAACTTTACTAGGAACTGGAAGGTTATGATAAATTTGGAGGCCGTGAATTAACCGAGAGTGGAATTATGAGAAAAGGAAATAGTCCACAGGTTACAAGTATATACGGGTATATGTGAAACATAGAATAGAATGGATCATCATAATAAAAAGGGATGTATCAAAGCATAACCAGATAGTATGAGTATAACTTGACAGGGGTGTAAACAGGGTTTGATTGCCATGAAGGCATACATCAGTGTCAGGCTACTGACAGTTTCCAATACAATGACTTGATCCATAACTTGAAACATCAGTTGACAGTAATATCCTCGGGGACCATCAGGTTGTGACACAGTTGTGACACAGTTGTAACAGTATCCCCCCATTTGGCTGAAATCCCAAGGAGGCCAAAAATCTAGATCTTGTACATAAAACTTGTCAGGTATGGGTGGTGTGTCAAAACATCATGTGACCCGGTAATAATTTACATATAAAAATTTGAGGGGTGCTGGCACTTGAATTTTAACTTTTTTCCCTCAACCACGATGACCATGGGTTCGGGATTGAAGCCATTCCCATCCAGACTGACCGTCACCCCCATATCGGGTCTGAGTGGACCCCCAAAATGCACAAGAGCTTCGACATCTTCTCGAAGAGAAGAAGAAGGTGTGTGAGGAAGAGGAGCATAAGGAAAAAGAGGAGCTGGAGGAGATAGAGGCAGAGGAGAAGAGATTGGCAGAGGCAGAGGCTGCACGCAAGCATTGGGAGGCCATGCTTGCAAAGAAAAAGCAGTGGGAGGCTGATTGGGTGCGAGAAGAGGAGGCGAAGAAGAAATGGGAGAACAAGGTGAGTTGGGATTTCTTGTTCTTGTAACCTTGCTGACATTCTTTCTACAGTGCAAAGCAGCGATGCCATCAGACTCCGATGATGAAGAGGAGGATGAGGAGGATGTGCCAGGGCCCTCTAGCCCCAAGGTAAGTTTGGACTCCTAGTAACTTAGTTTTCTAATTTTTTTTGATTATAGAAACAGAAAAAGGCCCCCAAGGTGGGGCCTTAAAACAACCCGAAGTGCAACTGGTGCACCAAATGGGGTCGGATTTGCCATCCGCAGGTGAATGGTCAGGGCCATACTTGTCAAGAGTGTGCCAACCAAAAACTCGGTTGCACCTTCCTGGATACTGACGGAAATGGGTCTTATCAAGAGTGGCAGGCCAATGCGTTAGAGGAGCAAAATCAGTTCATGTGCACATATTTCTCAGAGACGACTTGGTTCCGGTTCGAAACACTGCAACAACAAGGCCTGATCACCGAACAACTGTGACTTTTGGGTGTGGGGCTGGAGAAACAAACCAGTGCCATAGAGTCCCTTGGAGAACAACTTGAACAGTACTTAGAGGTGTTGAGTTCTGAAGAAGTTGGGCCTGGGGTTGGGATATTGGGAAAGGTCAGTGAGGAGGTGTTGATGGCTGTTGGTGAAGGGGAAAACTTGGAGGCCGGGGAGGAAGGAGAGGTCATAGAGGACACTTATAGATAGTAAAAATATAATGGTTTTCTTTTAAAACAAAACAAACAAAATGCGAAAACATAAGACATAGTCAGAAAGAGGTTGGATACCACATGAAACTATAGAGAACCTAAGGGACTGGGTTTATTTGGATATGCTTGATGAAAGCCTAAGATGATTTCTGATGCATTGCCGAGCTCTGTAGCTAGGATCCATGAAGTTTCTTCATCTGTACCTTCATAGCCAGCCCATTTGACCAAATAAAGTAACTTGCATGAGCATCAGCAATTATCGATTTTAGAGTCTAGGATTTCCGATATCTCGAATTCGGGTTCTCCATCAATAATCATGGGTGGAGGTGGTGGTTGTATGCAATCTGGTATATTGTTAGCAACACATGGTTCTAACATGGATACATGAAATACTGGGTGCACTGCACACATGGTGTCAGGAGGCAGAAGTGTCCATGAAAGCATGCTGGCTTGTGCTATAACTGTTAAGAACTGAAAACTGACTAATGTCGGTGGCCGACAGGGACCGATCGGAAGGACTTGGCTTCAGCTTATGTGCTGCGCCCTTGCAAATATCCGTAGTGTGTCCTTAAATTTCGGACAGGCGAAGACTAATCCTAAAGAGTTCCTTTCGGTGAGATACTGATCGGGACCGAAGGGTAAGTTGAGTGTCAGGCCAAGGGGTCGGGGCTGGGAGTGGGCGAGCGCACGTGAAGGTGGATGAGGGGATCCTTAGTGAGTATATACATAATCTGTAAGAGTCGAGTCATGTACATGCACGTGACCACCCACATTCACCCACATCGATAACCTGGGATAACCCCCACATGATCTGTTAACCCCCGTGAGTAAAAATACAAATAAACAAATCACAACAAAGTGTGATCTCTGTGACACAACGTGTCAATATCACAGTCAGGACACGTCACACACCCTGCTTCCTGCTTCCATTCTCACCTGATGTCTTCCAGCTCAATCAACCTGTCAAGCCTTCTCAAAGTGGCCGGAGATGACATTATCAGAGCGTATCGGACAAAAGTGAGTGTATAAATATTTACGCCTTGGAGTGCGGACAACAGCTAAATTGATTGTTAATTCTTTCAGTACTTCACTACTGGTATCATTGAAGCATCTGGCGACTTTCTTTCCAACAAGAATGCTATAAATTGGGTGAATGCTGAAAATTTCCAGCATTTCGTAGTCGAATGGCTCCAGGTTCCCACACCGTGTACTCCACAGATAATCGAGTCTTCAACATCTGCAAGTGCACTTCCATTGAGACAGTATAAACGACAGCGGGGATCATCAACATCTTCTGAGCATTCAGTGGTGATAGCCAGTAAGCTTCATATTCCCTCCAGATGTTCTTTGCTAATTTTCATGAGATAAACGACTGCGGAGAGTATCTAGATCTCCTCCTCCAATCACCTGGGTGACCCCAAGTAAGCTTTATATTTTCTCAGTCAGCTCCATTTTTGCTAATATTCGTTAGATAAATCTACTGGCACACCAGCCAAAAAGCATGCCCGGTATTCCAAACATCAAGCGATGACTGATGCTGGCTGGATACAGATCACACGCCAACAATGGGTCAAGCAGCTGGTTGAACTGACAGAAATTCCTACAACCTGGCCAATTCCTATAGAAGGTGAATCTATAGGATATATTCTTGATCTGACCAACAGCGCCTTCAAATTTATTGATTCCAATGGTAATCCACTCTCCATGGCAGCTATTATTAAGAACAAGGTATGTTCATTCTCATTCTTGATTTTAATATCTTATTATTATTATTTATATGTCAGTGTGTTGATGGTTGGGGTGATGGAAGTGGTGGAACCAAAGACGCTGGCCCTGTCGTCTTCCCCCTTGGCAAGATCAAAACTCAACGAGCTATTCATGTTTGCCGTGGCCATTTTATGTGCTTACGTGTGGATTCATCCTTATTCTTCAAGTATGAGCGCTATAGTGACGATTTCAAGACCTTTGAGGAGATCCACAATGCACAGATGGCCAATAATGCAGCTGAAGCAGATTCGGTTATTGGTGTGGCTGCAGCGTAAGTCCTTATTATCTTTATATTCACTTCATTAGCTTTAATGAGATTTGTTTAAGCTTTTATAATAGTGTTGCATTTCGAACATGTAAATTCAATGACGGAAAATGTAAGGGGCAGCCAATCATCCAGACTTTTGAACGTGTAAGTTTAAGATTCTTTTTTATTTATACATTTCAACAGTGCTGTTCTTTAGATGACCGTATTTGGCAAGGATCAATTCATTGGATGCTCAGCAAGGCAACTTGCTGAAGATAAACATGCCCACATTTTCTTCTCAATCCCACTCCATGTCTCCCAGTCCACATTAAATGATATTTTTACTACCCAGGGTTCCACATCTCGGGATACTGAAAAGTACACAGGTCCATGCTATTATACCGTCCCACCAACTGTTGGCTTGAAACAGGAGAAATGCCGTAAGTCTCAGTTCATTATTATACATATACACATATATTGTTAATTTATTATCTAGCCCACGTACATTTTGAAAACAGCAAATTACTTAATGGCCTCATCACCCGGCATCAGTGCCCCGCTCAGATTATAATATATACCCCAATTGATCCTTCCATTCGAAAAGCTGTCGTCATAACCATGCCTGGACTCCCCCACAATAATCCCCCTTACGCATTGCAAAAACTAACATTTGAGGCAACTGAACTCTATGTGGAGGCAATTGAGGCGGTTGGGCTTCTTGGTTCAACAGTGGGACAGATTGATCGAGGTCAGTGGTTCTTTCCATTTACTTGCCTTTTTATTGAGCATTATCATTATTAATGCTGTAGCTCCAACCACAAAAGCTCTGCTTGCATCACAAAAGGCCACTGACAGCAAGGCCACCAGCAGTCTCACACAACACCGAGTCAAACAGCGCATTCTCAGTGGGATGAAACAAAAGCAATATCCCGAGGGAAAGGATATAGCAGGTATGAGTTTTTTTAATTTGTTCTCATCTCGTTCTGACATTTAATCTACCAGGTGTAAAGCACATGTATGAAAATATTGAGTTGAAACAGCCTGTGCAGGAGCGATACATCCAATCCATGCATAGTGAATTATGTAATGACGGTAATGATCAGATTGACGTTGTTGTAACAATGCTCCCTGATCTTGCAGAGCTTGTCCACAATGTCACCTCTACTCAGCATGATACTACATACAAGCGCGTATTTGGAGCATTCAATGAGTGGGAGATTGTGATATGGCATCCATATTTGTGCCGCCGTGAGTCCACTTATTCTTTAATCCTTATTTTTATTGAACTTCGTGGTTACTCAGGTGTAGCAATAGGACGCATCTACTGCAATCGTGAAACTCGACAAGCCTACCGTTTAATTTGGACAGAATGGTTCAAGGCCATTGAGCGTGTCACTAACAAAAGCGTCAAATTCAAAGCCCTTCACAAGGAAGGCAAACATGCTATCTTCATGGTGGACGGTTCTGCTCCACAAATGCAAGGCCTTGGTGACTTCTTGTTAACTCAAAATGATCCCTTGGTCAGCAGGATTGCAACAAAGGATCCACAAATTATAGTTCAGTATTGTAGTCGCATTTGCAACATACATTGCCAACAGTACGTCTTTACTTTTCTTGCGACTTTGGTCTAATTGGCTTTCTAGAGGGGTTGAGCCTCTAAAGGCAGTTTGTTCACATGAAGATTACAACCGCATTGTCCACTTTCAATATATCATGACACAGGAGAAGATGGATGAATTTACAGCTTGGTGCTTGGGGCATGAACAACCGAAAGTCCGAGGTATTTACTTTTTCTAAAACACTTACACCGTTATTACTTATTTTGGTTCTGCAGATTGGTGGCGGAACAAGCTTGCATATCCATGGTACATCCCTGCACTGTGCCGCCATTTTTCAAAAGTTCCATCAGCTGACTGGGATCTCGGACCAACCAACACAAATCTTAACGAACAGTCACATCAAGCAACAAATCGTGCCACAGGTGTCCACATCCCACTTGCAGAGGCAATTGACAGGTGAGTTACATGAATGATTTATAATTATCACAGATATCTAATCTCATTACTACAGTGCATTTGAATACGATAAACAGATTTCACGGGAACTTCAATTGGCATCGGAAAACTGCATCTTGACGAACCATCGAAACACACTCACACACCGGTTCATCTCAAACAATCATTGGACTTCTCTACGTATTGAACGAGTGGACACGGCTGATCGCATACGCAAGGAGGTCACAAATATCGAAATCAAATTGGCAGCAGCATTAGAAGAAAAGAAGATAGCTATAGAGAACGTGAATCAATTACGAACTGAGAAGAAACAAGTGTCCAGTGGTAAGAAGATTAATCTCAAAACTTCTGGGAGAGGCTTTCCAACACCAGCTGTTGCAATATCCACCGAAAAGGAAAATTTCCCTTTCCCATCCCTATCCTTACCCTCTTCGTCTTATCATCCCACATCCGCCGAGCCCTTCTACGCATCACTCCCTCCTGAACTGGAGCCACCTCCATCTTCTTATAACGTTCATTTATCTTACCTCCAACAATCTAGACTGTACACGAATTCTGAGCCTGTGTTTCCATCTGCCACCTGCCCTCCCAATCTTCGTTCTAACCAATAACCGATATAATTTTTTTATTACTGTAATTATTTTAGTTCGTTATAATATTTAATTAATTATTCAATTTTAATATTTAGTTAACTAATTAAACTTCCTTAAATGGACAGGACGACTCGACTCTTACAGATTATGCATAGCCTCATCCTTAGTATGAAACTGTTACAGACGTATGAGGGTATTCTGAGTCAATATTCTGATTGCCTAGTAACTACAACTACAGCGGGTTCATATACAAGTATCAAGCGTCTAGGAAATACTAACTAGGAGAAGAGCGGAACAGGGTATTGACAATAAGCTCGACTAGGAACGGGAAGTTTATGATTAGTTCAGAGGCCGATGATAACTGAGAGCAGAATTACGGTAAAAGGAAATAGTTCAAGGACTACAAATATAGATAGACATATGTGAAACATAGGATAGAACGGATCAACATAATAAAAGGGACGTATCAAGAGAATAACCAGATAATACGAGTATATTTTGACATGGGCATAAACGGAGTTTGATCACCGCAAAAGCATATGTCAGCATCGGGGGCGATGGTTTCCGATGTGGTGACTTGAGTGATAACTTGAATCGTCGATAGGTGGCAATAACCTTGGGGCTGAATGGCTGCGACACAGTCGTAACAATAACTTTAAAAGGACCTAAATATTTTTCAGAGAGCTTCGTAGAAGGTCTAGTAGTTCAGAAAAACTCGGCTTTAACGAATACTCAGTCTCCAATCTTAAAATCAGGAGGCAGAAGTCGATTCTTATCTGCAGACCATTGGTATCGTTCTTGGGCCATTGTGATAGTTTTTCAAAGTTCTTGATATAGCTTGTCAAGGTTTGTAACAAAGCCTTGAGCACGGGTGGATGCAAGATCACATTCTGGGTGGATTGTGATATTGGGGTTGTAGCCTTTGTTTGCGAAGAAAGGTGAAATGTCAGTAGTGGCATTCGGTGCATTGTTATATGTGAATTTGGCTAGCAGTAGTAGTGATTTCCAATTATCTTGTTGATAGTTACAATAGACATGAATGTACTGTTCCAAGGTTTGATTCATGTGTTCAGTTTGGCCGTCACCTTCCAGGTGATAGCCCGAAGTGAAGTGTAACTTCATGTCTAGTGCTTTTCCAAGTGACCTAAAGAAATGAGAGACAAATTCAGATCCGCGACTGGATGTGACATGTGATGGAACACCATGCTTGGAAAATACATGGGTGATGAATAGTTTAGCTAACTGTACAGATGTTATTGTGTCATATGTTGGAATGAAAATACTTTGTTTTGTGAGCCTATCCACAACAACTAGGATTGCGGTATGACCTTCAGATGCTGGTAGGTGCTCGATGAAATCCATAGAAATCAAGTTCCAGGGTTTTTCCAGTATCAGTAACTGTTTGAGTAGGCCATATGGTTTGTGTCACTGTGATTTAGAGCGTAAACATGTTGTACAAGATTTGCAATAGTGCTTAACAAAATCTCGGATGCCAGGCCATGTGTATTCTCTTCTCATGAGCGAAAGAGTCTTGTTGAGGCTGAAATGTCCCGAGATCGGGTGGTCATGCTTATGTTGTAGGATTCGCAGCCAAAGGGTGTCGGAATCTGGTACATAGATGCAGTTGTCAAGTCTAATGAAACCCTGCAAGTCTAGTGACCATCAGGGTTGATCAGGATTGGACAGGTTATCAAGGTGTGCTTTGGTGACTGGGTCTAATGGAATTGCCGATAGTATGTCTTGATGTAACTTTTCAGTATCCATAAGGATAACACTTTGCAAGACTGGAGGAATGAGGTATTTTGTCACACTGGAAGCCCAATGTTCAACTCATGATGCCTTGGATTATGCACTTGCTGCAATATTGTCCATTCTGGACACTGATGGTGAAGTCCACCCAGTAGCCTTCTTGTCTCGCACCTTTTCAGCACCTGAACTCAACTATGATGTTCATGATAAGGAACTACTCATGATATTTGAAGCTTTCAAGACATGGTGACATTATCTGGAAGGATCGGCTCACCCGATAAATGTTATAACCGACCACAAGAATTTGGTTTACTTTTCAACCACAAAACTACTCACCCATCGGCAAGCCCGATGGTCCAAATACCTCTCCACTTTCAATATGGTAATCTGCTTCCGTCCCGGCCACCTTGGTGGAAAACCCAACGCTATGACTAGACGATGGGACATCTATTCTAAAGAGGGGAGTAGCAACTACACCACAGTTAATCCACATAACTTTGAGCCTATGTTTTCAACCGAATGTAAATGCACTTTTCAATTCTCGGAATGCCATATGGCATTCTTCAGAGAAATTCCACAGGGCATCTTTATGAGTAAGACGAGTGAGCAGAACAGTAATTTTTGAGTAATTGTGAATGAAACAACGATAAAAATTGGCGAAGCCTAAAAAGGACTGAATGTCCTTAACCTTTCGGGGTTCCAGCCAATCTTGAATGACTTGAATTTTAGAGTCGTCCATGTGGAGACCGTTGGGTCCCATCATGAAACCTAAATATTCAACTGTGTTGATATTAAATGAACATTTTTTACCATTTGCAAAAAGACCATGTTTTCAGAGTCTTCGGAGAACTTCATGGATGTGTTTGTCATGAAGTATAGGATCTTCAGAGAATATGAGAATGTCGTCTAAGTATACAATGATATAGACATCGAGGAGGTCAGAAAAGATAAAACATTGAAAGACTGAAGTGTTTGTGAGGTATCAGCATTATCTCATAAAGTTCTCTTAATTTTCTTTGAATTATTTAATATTTTCTTGAATTTATTGTATTTTTATTATATTCTATTGTGAAATATAAGGCCTAGTTCCTTTCAACTTTGCATAATAATAGCATATATGAGCTCATATAATGCTATTATATCTTAGTTGATTTATTATAATTTTTAACTAATTATTTATATTTTATTTACTTAGTTATTGCCTTTCGGCACATTGTTTGCTCCAATGTGCACATTTTTGGAGTCATGTGACCTATTAGATAAGCCTCCGACCTCAGGATATCATTCAGTCACGAATGTGACTGTAACAACTTACTTGAGTCATTATTTGATTCTGCCGACTCAGCAATTGCTTCTGTCCCAGGACCGCAGCCTTGAACCTTCATGTTCAAGCCAAAGGTTGGAACCCTTGTCTCAGAGAGGGGAATCATATGATAAATAAAGGGTAAAAAATAAGTAGAATATGAGGTCATTATGACCTAACTAATGACCTCATAAAATAAATAAATAGTTAATTATTTAGTTATCAAAATGTATATAAGGAGGGCCAAGTTTCCAATAAAATCAATCCATCTCTCACATATTTTACTGCACAGCTCAGAAGCTTATCTAATCATCCTAAGGACAATAATAGCCTTAGTCTGATATACTAACTGCAAGCACCTATACTTGCAGAATCTTGAATCTTTGTCAGCACTTTTAAACTTAGCTAATCATCTAAGTTTCCCCCAGCCTCACAGCTACCTTTAGGCTTACTAAATACATAGTAAACCTAAAATAAGTATCCTTACTGAAATCCCTGCCAATACTAGATTATTCAAGGCCCATCCTTAAGCTAGTGAATTAATCAAGTACAAGCACACAAGAAATTCAATACAAATTATTTTCTCTATTAATAAATTATTTTAAATATCTATTAATAGTTACAAATAAGCATACAAGAATCTGAAGCTTTATATCAAGTCTCTGCTAAGTTACTGTGCATATACTCAGCTTCTACCCCTGTTCTCAAGGAATAGTTGTTTATTTGCTAAAAGATTACATATTGTTCTTTTGAACTATTCAATAATCAAAATAAGCATTGATTTGAGTTGTTTAAGCTTAATAGTGCAGCTCATTAATCTATCAGTATTTAAATTACTGGACCTTTGCTTATTTTATTGTTGAAGCTCTTTGACACTATAACATATATTGAGCTATCTAAGAGAAACCCCTGAATACATTACAGTGTTGGTGACGCTGAAAAGCATCACTAGCCATTCAAAGGAGCCATAGCAAGTGTGAAAAGCCATTTTCCATTTGTCACCTTTGGCAATCTGAACCAAATGATAGGCATGTTTGAGATCTATCTTTGTATAGATTTGGGCCTTCCGAGGGGCATTGAGTAAATCAGAGATTAGTGGTAATGGGTACTTATCTTTCTGAGTGATTACATTTAGTTCTCGAAAGTCAATGCAAAGCTGTAGGGAACTGTCTTTTTTCTGAACGAATAGGACAGGGGCTCCATAAGGAGACTTTCAGGGTCAGATAAAACCTATAGCCAAGTGTTTGTCCAAGAAATCTTGGATAGCCGATAATTCGGACTGTGAGAGAGGATAAACTGGGCCTAAGGGCGGATGTGAACCTTCTTCAATATCAATTTTCAAATTGTAGGGCCTGTGAGGGGCAAGTCAATCAGCTTTTTGTTTACTGAAGATGTCTGCAAATTCATGGTATTTTTCTGGAACACCTTCCAAATCTGTGATCAGTTCAGCCACCAGGTTTTCAAAGTGACCGGTGGCTTTGTCAACTTTAAGGTTGACTGTAAATGCTTGGGAGCCTTCCAACTTGATGGCTCTCATAAAAGCTGCAGTGTTTATTAGAGAGATGGGAGGTGGAGAGCTCAGATTTGCCATGGGGGCTGGAGGTGCCATAGAGGCCATATTTGCCAAAACAGGTGGAGACAGACCAGTCATGTCGGGTGCTGATGGGGTTCGGAAATGGATACTGCCCAATACCCAATCAATCAACAGATTGTAGCGGGTGAGCCAGTTATGTCCTAGAACCATGGAGCAACTCAAGTCCAACTGTGTTACAAAAAACATAACTGTCTGAAAGGTCCCACATGGGAACTGAAGTCAGGGTTTGCAGGCTTGCGAGATTATGGAGTTTGAGGTACCATCAAAAAGTCAGAGTGGAATCAGATCTATTGCATAGGTTTTTTAACTGATTTTTTTGGGAAAAATTTATATCTATAAAACAATGGGTTGAACCTGAATCTACAAGAGCTCAAAAAGTAAGACTCCCAAAGGGTTCCAAAGTGAGATTTATAAACAATGAATTTGGATCATACAGGGCAGATGCGTTAAGATGACAATTTTCCGGTGTGCAGGGAGATTCAATGCAACTCTCCAATTGCATGGAATCCAGAGAGTTGCTTAATCTTTTTTGACTCAGCAGCTGGCTTAGCCAGTTGTGAAGTCATAGCTGTATTGGCAGATCAGGCTTTTGTCGCCTTTGGGCATGCGGTGACTCGGTGTCCAGGATCTGCACACAACAAACAAAGGTTGTTGTCCATTCTGCATTGCTTTTCTTGTGGTAGGAGCTTGCCATCGGAGCCGAGTTTGCCAGTTAGGTCAGGTTTGTCCTTGTCTTGAGACTTATTCAACTGTTTGCCCTTGCCTTTTTGTTGTTAGAACCCTTGTTGTCAGACTTTTTATCAGAGTTCAAGTTGCCACTATTGTTGGTGTTTTGATTACCAGACTTGTTGGCATTCTTGTTGTCCAATGATTTTTTGTCCAATGGGTTTTTGCAACTGATTTCTGAGCATCATTCCCAGTATTGGGCATCTACATTTTGGGCCTTTAGATGCATGAGGGGGAGAGTCTTCAGTTTGCCGGTCTCTCCTTTGGAAACTTCATCTTTGAGGTGAGATGGGAGGTGTTAGGGTACGTACATGGCAGGTTTCTGGAGAAACCCATGGGATATCTGGTAGGACTTGGCTTCAGCTTATAGGCTGCACCCTCACGAGATCATGTTGTCCAATTTCAGACAGGCAAATGGGAATCCCGGGGAGTCCAGGTGGGGTTCGTGGGTCGGGGGTCGTGGGTTGGAGGTCGTGGGTCAAGAGGTCATGAGTCGAGATAAATAAGAGAGATAGATGTGCCGGAGCCTGTGGGCTCCGACTAGCGTGAGCGGTGTGATTCAAGTAGGAGTTTAGAGTGGAAAATGTATTAGATTACTGGGGGGAATCTAAGCCGATTTTCTGACTGGATTGTATGTACAACATCTGCCAGACTATATAGACCATGGAATGAATGACATACCAAATCCAGTAATGATGAAATGAAACTAGCAAAACATGAAACAGGAATAGTAAACACCAAATTTGGTGTTAGGAACAGGATGGAATGGAACGGAGTCCGAATTGTGACAAATCATAGACCATAATGGGAAACGGAGCGGGAGTGGAGTCCGAATTGTGACAGGTCATTTGACTAAAATGGGAATGGGGCTCTGTTAGAGGGATGATGGGTTTTCTGAGTGGGGTCCAGTGACTGACGCACAGGACGAGGTCAGACATAGACAGGGATGGAGTCTGGTGGGTATTCCGGTGACTGAAACACAATGTAATGAAGTTGAATGTAGAGAAGTCTGACATATGGAGTCCAGCGGGAATTCCGGTAAACTGACAATTGGTGCGTATAAGTTAGTGCCCGGAGTCCGGTAGGAATTCCAGTCGTAACAGGAGGCCAGAGTAGAACTGGTAATGGAGGGCCGAACCGCCCCAGTCGCAACACACAGCGAGGTTGTTGAACTGGACAATGTAGTCAGTGATGCATTGGGTGTCTTTCATTTTGAGATTAGAAAGCATGGTCTTGGCATTGCCGGTTTGGTTGTAGGGGCCAAAGTTTGTTTGGAGTTCCTCAATGAAAGCATCCCAATCATGAAGCCAATCGGGATCTTTGGAAGTGAGGCTGGAGAATGTGGGTTCAACAGGCTGCTGCAGAGTCCTTGAGGTAAGAGAGTGCAAAGTTTACCTTTCAGTCATCAGTTGTAAAAGCAGCCAGTCAGTCCCAAAAATTGAATTGACATTGCATAAGAAATGTTGGCAATTTCTTCAGGTTTGAGCCGGTAAATGGTTTGGGTTTATTGACTCAGGTTTGCCCAGGTTGCTTTTCCTTGGTATTGTTCTTAAGGAAATCGTTAAGGGATCCTAAGGTACCTGAGAACAATTCCCATGTTTTGTCAGGAGAGAAATCAGGTTTTTGTTTTGCAGACTTCATAGGACCACTAGCCTGAGGTAAGGACTGGTCGCTATCCTTGGGTTCAGGTCCCAGAGCTGACTGATTGTTAACCTCTTCAGGTGCTTCAGGTTCAGTGGCTTTGGTAACTTCTTCAGCATCACCGGTAATTTCCACAAAGCAGGATTTTTTGGAGGTTTCTGGTTGTGGGGTTTTCAGAGTAGCTCAGGCTGTATACAGGAATGGAGATTTGAGAGTGGAAGATTCTGCTTCACCACTTGGCTTAGCATCCTTCTTCCTCGGAGGCATGATTGACCAAAAATGCAAGTGTGAAATTAGAATATACTGTTAAGAACTGAAAACTGACTAATGTCGGTAGGCCGACGGAGACCGATCGGAAGGACTTGGCTTCAGCTTATGTGCTGTGCCCTCACAAGTTACCATTGGGTGTCCTTAAATTTTGGGCAAGCAAAGACTAGTCCTATTGAATTCCTCATGGTGAGTTGCCGATCGGAACCCGAAGGATAAGTCGAGTGTCGGACTGAGGGGTCAGAGACTGAAGATGGGTGAGTGCACACAGAGGCGGGGAGTGGGATACTTAGTGTAAGGCTTATGTATAAGGGATGTATGTGGGTGTTCTGAGTCAATATTCTGATTGCCTATTAGCTACAATTACAGTGGATCTATATACAAGTTATTGGCATCTAGAAAATACTAACTAAGGGAAGAGTGGAAACATTATTGACAAATAAACTTGACTAGGAACCAAAAGGTTACGATAAGTTCGGAGGCTGTGAATTAACTAAGAGTGGAATTACGAGAAAAGGAAATAGTCCATGGGTTACAAGTATATACAGGCATATGTGAAACATAGAGTAGAATGGATCATCATAATAAAAAAGGGACGTATCAAAGCATAACCAGATAGTGTGAGTATAACTTGACAGGGGTGTAAATGGGGTTTGATCTCCATGAAGGCATATGTCAGTGTCGGGTGACTGGCTGTGAGAGGTATGGCGAAATACACTCAGGAAATATAGTCGGATGAGCTCTTACTATATTTCCTTTATTATTTCTGTTTTCTCTCTTTTATTATATCTATAATTAGTTCGACGACCTATGTATGTGGTACATCGACTCTTGTGGGCGCACACACGCCAGACTTATGTATTCTAGCACCCGTAGTTTAGAACTCAGACACTTTTTACACCGCAACCACGACTTACCCAGACACCTGTTAGTGTCCTGTAAGTTGTGATTGGTGTATCATCTCGACTGTCACAGACGGGCTTTAGCCATCTACTCAATCAAGAGTTTCGAACTGTACCAGTCGAAACTCAATCTTTATCTCAATCTGCGAGGACTACATCCACGCTACTCTATCATTTGACTCTCTAGTTACTTTATTTTACACTCGAGCAGTCATTCAGAATTGCACTTAACAGTCAATTCTACTTATTTGTTCTAGCTCTCTACCTTATTCTAGATAGCTACTTCTCTCTACCGTATTGAACTAAGTAGTCAATACGCGTTCAGTCTGTATTAGACTTAGACAGTCAATACATTTAGTGTCATACCTAAACGGTCGATATTCTTCGTATATAGAACGGTTATAACTTCCACCACTCTTCACACTGGCAGTTTGCGATACAATGACTTGATCTATAACTAGAAATGTCAGTCGACGGTAAGATCCTTGGTGACCGTCGGGTTGCGACACGGTCATAACACACCCTCAAACAAGTTACACCCTCAAACAAGTTACATCCTCAAACAAGTTACACCCTCAAACAAGTTACACCCCTGATCCAGTCTCTGCTCCTCTCATCTGTCTGCATGCTCGATTCCTGGAACTCCCATGGGAACTCCAGAATCTAGATCTTCCTGTATGCATTCTGTCAGCTCGAAATATGGACACCCAAATGAGTGTACGAGGGTGCAGCACATAAGCTGAAGCCAAGTCCATCTCAGCAGTACTCTCTCTGGTAATTATTCTGATATCACACTCCTTGTACTAATATCCCTGGAAACTCCCCAGACTTATTACCCAGGGACTCCGTGGGACATTCCCCAGAAGAAAGTGTGTTCTGAATAATTACTGGAGATGCTCTGTAGGACTCCCTCAGAGCTTATCCTTTGTGTTTGGAACTTAACACTATATAAAAAATTCAAATATAAATTCTCTTCTTCCTTTCATACCCCCACATTGTCACTATGGGACCAAACCAAGGCCACAAAAACCAACCACCAGTTCCTCCACAGGTTCCACCTATCAGGTGCCTCTCACAGCTGCTCAATTGCTTGAGCAGCATGAAGAACAGCATTGCCAGCATGAAGAGGCCAAGAAGAAGGCCAGGGAAGAAGAGGCTGAGTTGGAGAGGGAGTACCAGGTGGCTGTGGAGAAAGAGGCAAAGGAGAAAAGGAAGAAAGATGAGGAGGAAGTGGCCAAAAAGGCAGAGGCAGAAAAGGAGGTGGCTCGAGTTGCCATAGAGCATGCTAAGGCATCCATGGGCAAAGTAAGTTATTTTATTTTATTGAAGTTTATGCTGACCATCCCAATAGCACAAAGTGGCTGAAGTTGAGTTGGAGTCTGAGGGAGAACTGGGAAGTCCCCAAAAGGTAAGTGAGCAACCTGTGGAAGGTCTCATGTTTGACAGAAGACTCGGAGGAATGGTCCAGCCTGCCTGGAGACCAAGGATGACCCACAGTGCTCTGGCTGTAATGACTGGAACACTGAATGTTTCAAGAAGTCTGGTTGGGGCCTGGGATGCTGGCCTTGTGCACACTTGAAGGCCAAGTGTTCCCTTGTGCAGGATGCATCAGAGTCCGGGTCCCAGGAATCAGAAAGTCATGTAGAGAAACCAGGAGCCGTGGAGGATATACTGGGATGGATCACTGTGGGCATCGAAGCCCAAAATGTCTTGTTGCAGGAGGGCAACAATGTGAGAAAGACAATGGTGAGTAGTTTACAGGAATTCCATAGACTCTTCCAGGAGTTCATGGAGGACTACAAGGGTTATGAATGGCCCAATGCTGTGGAGGTTAGGGGTTCTGAGGAATCTGAAGGGGATGAGGATGCTGTGGGGTCCATGGAGCTTAAAGATCTTCATGAGGAGTTTGTTGAGGCAGGGAAAAAGAAGCCTAGCCTGCCTATTGAAATAGAGGACTAGAATAATAGATATATATATATATATATATTAATATGTTAATGAAAAGCATGAAAATTAGGAATATCCACCTGAGACACACAAGACAAGTTAAAAATCTGTAAAAGCAAGAGAGACATAGGGTGACAAGGAAGAATGAGATGAGTCCAAGATATGTATATGGGATCTGCAGATAATGCAGTCAGAGAGATGACAATGGCCCTGCTTTGACTGGGTAAGCTGTATGAAAATCAGTAATGATCTCCATGGCATTCCCAAGTTCCATGGCCAAAATCCAAGAAGTTTCTTCATCTATACCCTCATAACCCACCCACTTGACCAAGTAGAGCAGTTTACAAGTGCATCGATGATTATCTATTTTTGAGTCTAAAATTTGTAAGATTTAAAACTCAGGTTCTCCGTCTATGATGACTGGAGGGAGGGGATGGAGGTTGCATGTGGTCCAGGACAGTGTTGGCAGTACACAGTTCTAACATAGAGACATGAAATACTGGGTGTACTGTGCACATGCTATCTGGAAGCCGCAGGGTCCATGATACAGAGCCAGCTTGTCCTATAATTTCAAACAGCCCTAAATACTTTTCAGCAAGTTTTTTAGAAGGATGGGTAGTCCAGAAGAATTGAGCTTTAACAAAAACTCAGTCACCAATCTTAAAGTTAGGTGGCAGAATCCATTTTTTGTCCACTGAATGTTGATATTGTTCTTGGGCAGATGTTATTGCCTTCTGGAGTTCTTGATGGAGTTCATCAAGATCTGTGACAAACTCTTGAGCATGGGCAGAGGCCAAATTCCATTCCAGGTGTACCATGATTTTGGAATTATAACCCTTATTTGCAAAGAAAGGGGATATGCCAGTAGTGGCTGAGGGTGCATTGTTGTAAGCAAATTCTGCAAGGGGTAACAGGGATTCCCAGTTGTCCTGTTGATAGTTGCAATATATGTGGAGATATTGTTCCAGTGCCTGATTGACATGCTCAGTTTTTCTGTCACCTTCCAGGTGATACCCAGATGTGAAGTGTAACTTCATGTCCAAGGATTTTCCCAAGGGATCTAAAGAAGTGAGATATGAACTCTGGTTCTCAATCAGAAGTTACATGGGATGGGACTCTGTGCTTGGAAAATATGTAAATAAGAAAAGATTCCACTAACTGCACAGATGTAATGGCATCATATGTGGGTATGAAAACACCTTGCTTGGAGAATCTGTCAACAATGACTAGAATGGCAGAATAGCCTTCTGAGTCTGGTAGGTGTTCAATGAAAACCATAGAGATGGAATTCCATGGGTATTCTTGTTAGATTGAGTAATGCTAGCAGTGCTTTCCAGGGTCAGGTGGTGTAATAGTTAACACCCCTGCTATATATGCAGAAGCCCTGGGTTCAATCCCCAGTCTGGCCATTCATTTTCTACACTTTTAACAGGTTATGGGCCCCACTGTGTGCTATAGGGCATGGTTCCTGTGTGTAGAGTGAACAGCTATATTTGTGTGTGGTATAGTGGACAAGTCTGGACAAAAGAGCCAGAGAGGACCTATATCTGCTTATAGTATAGTTGAGTGCTAGCATTAAGGGAGTGTGTTAGATTGAGTAATACTAGCAGTGCTTTCCAGGGTCTGGTGGTGTAATGGTTAACACCCCTGCTATATATGCAGAAGCCCTGGGTTCAATCCCCAGTCTGGCCATTCATTTTCTACACTTTTAACAATTCTGGTACCGGGAGTTGTTTCAGAAGGCCATATGGCTTGTGATGCTGTGATTTGGAGTGTAAACAAGTAATGCAAGATTTACAATAGTGTTTAATGAAATCTCAGAGTCCAGGCCAAGTATATTCTCTGTGCAACATTGACAGAGTCTTGTTGAGCCTGAAATGTCCTGAGAATCCTGAGGTGGAGGCCACAGAAACAATCATCAAGTCTAATGAAACCATGCTGGTCTAGGGACCACCAGAGTTGACTGGGGTCCATGGGGTTGTCAAGATGTGCCTTGGTTACTGGGTCTGGCAGAATTGCCAATAGAATATCTTGATGTAATTTCTCAATATCCATAATGATAATTCCACACATGACTGGATGAATAAGGTAAGTTGTGAATTTGTGAATATGGGTTTCAAATTATGCGGGTTTACCATGGCATAGTCGTTACTCCCCTCTTTGGGATAGACATCCCATTGTCTAGTCAAAGTGTTGGGTTTTCCACCAAGGTGGCCAGGTTGAAAGTGGATGATCATATTAAAGGTTGATAGATATTCAGACCACTGGGCTTGCCAGCAGGTCAAAAGCTTCATGGTTAAAAAATATTCCAGGTTTTTGTGATCTGTTACAATATCAACTGGAATTCCCATGCCCTCCAAATAGTGTCTCTATGCTTTGAAAGCTTCAAAAATTGTGAGAAGTTCTTTGTCATGGACATCATAATTGAGCTCTGGTCTGGTAAAAGTCTGGGAGAGGAAAGCAACAGGGTGGATTTTTCCATTGGAGTCCTGGATTGACAAAATGGCTCCTAACACATAGTCCAAGGTGTCCATTTTAACAATGAGTGGGAGGCCTGGCTTCCAGTGTGAAAGAATGGGAGCTGAAGAAAAAGAATCTTTTAAAAGATTAAAAGCAGCATGACACTTATCATTCAAATTCCACAGGGCATCCTTACAAGTAAGGCAAGTAAAACATGCTTGACATATGCATCATTGTTTATTTGGACGACATTCTTATCTACTCTGAGGATCCCATGGCACATAATGAACAGGTCTGTGAGGTTCTCCAGAGACTTCAACATGGTCTATTTCCAAATGGTAAAAAATGTACTTTTGACATAGACTCAGTGGAGTATTTGGGATTCATTATGGGACCTGACAGACTCTGGATGGATGAGGCCAAAGTACAAGTCATCAAAGATTGGCCCAAACCCTGAAAAGTTAAAGATATCCAATCCTTCCTCAGATTTGCCAATTTTCACTGGCAGTTTATCCACAAATATTCCAAGATCACAATCCCTCAGAGAAAATATCATTAATAAAACATTGAAAAACAGAGAGAGCATTGGTTTGCCTGAAGGACATTACCAACCATTCAAATGCTCTGTAATGGTAATGGGTCCAAAAAGTAGTTTTCCACTTGTCTCCCTGAGTGATCTGGACCAAGTGGTAGGCATGTTTGAGGTCTATCTTGGTATAGATCTGGGCATTCCACAAAGCATCGAGTAGATCAGAAATAAGTGGGAGTGGATACTTATCTTTCCATGTGACAGCATTGAGTCTGTGGAAATCAACACATAGTCTAAGGGATCCATTCTTTTTTCTGACAAAAAGAACAGGTGCTCTGAAAGGAGACTTTGATGGTCAGATAAAACCTATGAATAAGTGTTCATCCAGGAAATCCCATATAGTGGAGAGTTCTGTGGAGGATAGTGGGTAAATATGTCCAAGGGGTGGCTGGGCCCTGTCTTCAAGGTCGATTTTTAAGTCATACTGTCTGTGGGGTGGGAGCTGGTCAGCTTTTCACTTACTAAAAACATCTGTGAAGTCATGATACTTCTCTGGGATGCCTTCTAGGTCAGTGATATGCTCAGATTCCGGAGTTGAAAAATGTCCAGTTGCTTCATCAACTTTCAAATTGATCATGAATACCTGGGATCCATCCAATTTTGTAGCCCTAATCAAAGCTGCTGCATTAATGAGAGAAATGGATGGGATTACCATGGGTTCCAGCAAAGCTGTCACAATTGTCACAGTCACAACATTGTCATAAAATATTCAAGGCAACTTTCGACAACTCTTTGACTCATTTTCAACACATTGATTTATCTTCAACACAAATTCCAACTTGACATTCTACAGTGGGTCAAAAAACTGCCCCAATGTTTGTGTATTTTAGAAAGATTGATATTGTGTGAAGGAATGACATCAGCAAAAACTCTGAAAGATTCACATGATATACTAGAACATGTTGGCTATCTACCAACATAAGACATCATGTGATTCCAATCAAAACTCATTGTTCAATAAATCAAACAAAATAATCACTCATTGGGGCAGTCTTTTGACCCTCTATTATTTTCTCTGATTTTCAATGTTACACACCAGTATAAGGTAGGAGTGGGTCATGTGAATCATCAACATGTCATATGACCTTATTTGTATCAATTTGGCATGTTGAACTTTGTTCATTCATCTGCTTGACTTCTTACCACCACTATGAAATCCATCTCTGCTGAAAAGCATTCTTCTGTTGTTTCTCTCCTCAATGAGGGGTATTCCCATCATCAAATTCAAGCTAGGACTGGCCTGGGGAAGGGTACTATTGGCAGGATCAGTAGGGAGGTAGAGGGGGATAAGGAAAATCATCCTGGTGGCCATCCTTCCAAGCTTTCCCCTTATGATAAACAGTCAATTATCTGTCAAATCAGCTCTGGGAAGCTTGACAATACTATCCAAGCCACCCAATTCATAAATTCCATCATATCTACCTCTGTTACTCCTCAGACTGTTAGGAATGTGTTGAAGGAAGCTGGCTTTAGGTCAGCAACAAAGAATAAAGTCCCTATGCTCAAGGGGTCTCATCATCAGCAATGTCTAAAGTTTGCCCAATACCATGAAAATTGGACTATGGAGGACTGGAAGAGGGTGTTGTGGACTGATGAAACAAAAATCAATAGGATTGGGTCAGATGGGAAGGTATATGTTTGGAAGCAACAAGAGGAACCAGTATCAGACAGGACCACCACACCAACTGTCAAACATGGAGGGGGGAATAACTTGATAGTTTGGGGGTGTATGGGCTGGAATGGGATGGGGAAGCTGATAGAGTGCAGGGGAACATGGATGCAGTGCAGTATTGTGAGATTTTGGAGGAGGGAGTGGAGGAGAGCATTGAAAGTTTGGAGATGGCTGAGGATAAGTGGTACTTCCAACAGGACAATGTGTTAGGATATGTACAAGGTGGGTCTCCGGAGAAACCCGCGGAATATCTGGTAGGACTTGGCTTCAGCTTATAGGCTGCGCCCTCGCTAGATCGTGTTGTCCAATTTCAGACAGGCAGACGGGAATCCCGGGGAGTCTGGGTGGGGGTTGTGGGTCAAGGGGTCGTAGGTCGGAGGTCATGGGTCATGAGTCGAGATTGGTGAGATAGATGTGCTGGAGCCCGTGGGCTCCGACTAGTGTGAGCAGTGTAATTCAAGTAGGAGTTTAGAGCGGAAAATGTATTAGATTACTGGGGGGAATCTAAGCCGATTTTCTGATTGGATTTGTATGTACAACATCTGCCAGTTTAAATAGACCATGGAGTGAATGTCATCCTGAATCCAGTAATAATGAAACGAAATGAGCAAAACATAAAATGGGAATAGTAAACACCAATTTGGTGTTAGGAACGGGACGGAATAGAGCAGAGTCCGAATAGTGACAAATCATAAACCATAACAGGAAACAGAGCGGGAGCGGAGTCTGAATCGTGACAGGTCATTTGACTAAAATGGGAATGGGGCTCGGTTAGAGGGATGACGGGTTTTCTGAGTGGGGTCCGGTGACTGATGCATGGGACGAGGTCGGAAATAGACAGAGATGGAGTCCGGTGGGTTTTCTGGTGACTGAAACACAATGTAATGAAGACGAACGTAGACGAGTCTGATGTACAGAGTCTGGTGGGAATTCCGGTAAACTGATAATGGGTGTGTATAGGGTGTGGGTGCATATAAGTTAGTGCCCAGAGTCCGGCGGGATTTCCGGTCGTAACACAATGATCCAAAACATACCTCAAAAAAGACAGACCAGTGGTTTTCTGACAATAACATCATTCCCATGAAGTGGCCTGTCCAATCCCCTGATCTAAATCCCATTGAACACCTCTGGCAACACCTCAAGGCCAAACTCCAACAATATGACATACCACCCAAAGGAGTACATGAATTATAGGACAGGTGGCAAAGGAGTGGACTGAAATACCACCAGAGACATGCCAAAAGCTAATAGAAAGCATGCCTACAAGGGTAAAGGCAGTTTTAAAGGCAAAGGGGGGTCATACAAAGTATTAGATTGTAAAATAATAGAGGGTCAAAAAACTGCCCCAATGAGTGATTATTTTGTTTGATTTATTGAGCAATAAGTTTTGATTGGAATCACATCATTTATTAAGTTGGTAGATAGCCAACATGTTCTAGTATATCATGTGAATGTTTCAGAATTTTTGCTGATGTCATTCCTTCACACAATATCAATATTTCTAAAATGCACAAACATTGGGGCAGTTTTTTGACCCACTGTATTCAACATCTTTGACACCCTCAAATTCATTCAACTTACATTCAACTTACATTCAACTTGTCTCATTTGACATCATATATGATTTCATTTATAGGTCATAGTTTAATCATAGGTTAATGAAGAAAGGCATATGTAAAAAGGCAATTAGAAGAATGAAGGACTTCAGTCAGAAAATCTCTCCATTGTATATTAGTTATCTGTATTAATAATCTACCTCTCGATCTTATCTTACATGATTGTCAAAACTCTTCGACATTAACATTTGTGAGCCTTTGCAACTGGTATTAGCCTCTCACTTCATTGACAGGGCAAATCTATACTTCATCAAATGAAGCTTCTGTATTTGGTTTAGTAGAATATTGTATTACAATTATTATTCAACTTAATTGAAGGAAATTCAATTCATGTCAAAAGCCAAGGATGCCATAAAGGCCACAGGTGCCAAAAAGGCTGGGGATGATACAGTTATATTGGGTGCTGTGGACATCCAGAATGTAATACTGTGTTAAGAACAGAAACTGACGGATGTTGGTAGACTGACGGGGACCGAACGGAAGGACTTGGCTTCAGCTTATGTGCTGCACCCTCGCAAGTTACCGTCGGGTGTCCTTAAATTTTGGGTGGGCGGAAACTAGTCCTGTCAAGTAAACCTCTCGGTAGACTACCGATCGGAAACCGAAGGATAAGTTGAGGGTTGGGCTGAGGGGTCGGAGACTGAGAGTCAGAGACTGAGAGTCGGAGACTGAGAGTCGGAGACTGAGAGTCGGAGACTGAGAGTCGGAGACTGAGAGTCGGAGACTGAGAGTCGGAGACTGAGAGTCGGAGACTGAGAGTCGGAGACTGAGAGTCGGAGACTGAGAGTCGGAGACTGAGAGTCGGAGACTGAGAGTCGGAGACTGAGAGTCGGAGACTGAGAGTTGGAGACTGAGAGTCAGAGACTGAGAGTCGGAGATTAGAGGTTGAAGTCGTAAATGTAGGTTGAATCCTAAATTGGATGGAGTCGGAATGTGGTGGTTGTGAATAGATAATGGAGTCGGAAATTAGAGGGTATCTAAGTCGATCTAAGTTGATATTCTGATTGTCCAATAACTACATTTACAGCAGGTTTATATACGAGTTGTCGGCATCTAGAAACTACTAACTAAGGGAAGAGTGGAACCACTATTTGAGAAATAGACTTGACTAGAAACTGGAAAGTTACGATAAGATCGGAAGCCGAGATTTAGCCGAGAGCGGGGTTACGAGAAAAGGGAATAGTCCACGGGCTACAAGTATATATGGGCATATGTGAAACATAGAGTAAAACGGATCATCATAATGAAATGGGACGTATCAAAGCATAACCAGATGGTACGAGTATATTTTGACAGGGGCATAAATGGGGTTTGATCGCCGTGAAGGTATACGTCAGTGTCGGTGTTCCGAAGGTTGCCGAAATGATGACTTAATCAATAACTTGGAACATCGAAAGACAGTAGTATTCTCGGGGACCATCGGATTGCGACATGGCTACGACACGGTCATAACATACTGCCTGATACCCAGTCAATCAATGGATTGTATTGGGTAAGCCAGTTATGTCTGAGGATGACTGAGCAACTTAAGTCCAACTGCATCACATAAAAAATGACCATCTGTAATGTTCCATATAGGAACCAGATAGGTAGGCCACAAGCTTGGGTGATAACTGATTGCTTGTACCATTGAAAAGTTGGAGTCTGACTGGGTTTATTGAATAGGTTGACAACAAATTTTTTTGGGTGAATTCAATATGTATCTACAAAACAATGGGTTGAGCCGGAATCTAGAAGAGTGGAAAAAATAGAGTGTGGGATCATATCACAAGTGAATTTTACAAATAATGAGTCAGAGTTCAAAAGAGTGGATGCTTTAAGATGGGTGAACTCAAGAATGGATGGAGAGTTAATGCAACCCTCAACCTGCATGGAGTCCAGAGGGTTGCTTACTCTTTTTTTGGATTGGAAGCCAGTTTCTCTTTCAACAGGGACTTTGTGGAGGAAGTATTGGCTGCATGACCCTTGGCAGAGTTAGCCTTCACTATTGGGCATTCCAGGACACACTGACCAGGTTTTCTGCACAAAAGGCAGAGGTTGTTGTCCATATGATGCTGTCTGTCAATTTGCCATCAGGTCTGAGTTTGCCTGTAAGGTCAGGTTTCCCAGCAGATTTGCCAGATTGTTGACCTTTGTTGGTATTGCCAGAGTTGTTGTTGTTGTTGTTGGAAGATTTCTTGTTGTTCATCCAGTGGGATTGCACAGAGTTTGAGTTACTGGTAGACGGGTTGTTGTTGTTGTTGTTGTTGTTGGAAGATTTCTTGTTGTTCGTCCAGTGGGATTGCACAGAGTTTGAGTTACTGGTAGATGGATTGTTGTTGTTGTTGTTGTTGTTGTTGGAAGATTTCTTGTTGTTCAGCCAGTGGGATTGCACAGAGTTTGAGTTACTGGTAGACGGGTTGTTGTTGTTGGTTTTATTCACTGTGGACTTGTTGGATTTGTCCACAGGTGTCTCACAGGCAACTTCCGCTCAGTGTTCACTTTGAGGTGCATCTGGGAAAGAGTCTTGGGTTTTCCATCCTCACCTTTTGAGACTTTGTCTTTGAGGCGAGAAGGCAAACCTGAGTAGAACTGATGGCAGAGTGTAGAATTGCCCCATTGACAATGTGCTGCAAAGTTATTGAATTGGATAATATAGTCCATGATATGCTGGTTATCCTTCATGTGAAGGTTGGTGAGTCTATTATTAGCTTCTCCAGTCAAGTCATATGGGCCAAAATTCATTTCCAATTCTTCAACAAATGCATTCCAATCATCAAGCCAAATCGGCTCTTCCTCAGTAAGTCTGCCAAAAGCTGGTTTGAACCATTTCAACATGGATCCTGAGAGGTAAGAGAGTGTGTAATTGACTTTTTGGGAGTCCATGGAGAATGCAGCAGGTCAATCGTGGAAATTGAAGTGACATTGCATAAGGAAGGTGGGGTTGGAACCTGTGAAGGGTTCCAGAGTATTGATCTTTGACCACAGAGGTTCCTGTGCCTTCTTCTTCCATTCTTCAAGCAGGTGAGTCATAAATTTATCTATAGTACTTGCTAAAACTTCTGAAGTGGGGTCCTCGGTGTGTGGTCATTCCATAGTTGGGGGGTTTTCAACACCTTGCCCTTATCAGGGGCCATGGACTCTTCCTCGTGCTTGGAAGCATCCAGATTCTCCAGTATTTCTTCAAAGCAGGATTCATCTGTGGTGTCTGGGTTGTGTCTGGATGTCTGGCTGGGATACAAAACGAGTGGTGACTGGAGTGTAGTGGACTCTGGTTGTTCAGATGGTTTCTTTCTTGGAGGCATGGTTGACAATCTGCAAGATTTGATCAGAAAATACTGTTAAGCACAGGGCTCACAGATGGGTCTCCAGGGAAATCCACGGAAATTCCAGGAAGGACACAGCTTCAGCTTATGTGCTGCACCTTTTCAGATCGTGTTGTCCAATTTCAAACAGGAGCAAACAGGAAACCCATGGGTTAGTACGTCGACGTTTGTACAAGCCTATGCCAGTCGAGGAGGAGAATCTAGTCCTACATTATGCAACTCAGAAAGCTTGTCTGGCCGATGACTGCTACACCTTTCGTGACCCGACAAAGCAGATAAAAAGGGAAAACTCGACTTTTATTATCACCACTATTTCGTGGCATATCAAGTCCTACAACTAAAGTTATCATTTTTTTTTGGGGGCAGCATTCAGGCTTACTAGTTTCGAAAAAGAATGGACTGGAGAGTTCGAAGTGGATCATGGCCAGCTACCATTCACGACTCGAATTTACTTTCAATTCTGACCACAACCACCCCCGCAGCACAGTGGATCCTATGTATCACAATCTCACTTTCCGAAGTGTGGTGGCAATTTTCCCAAATTTATTATCATCCATTCCATTATCTCGACTTCCTTCAACATTCACATCTCACTCAATATACTGCAGCAAACCATCCATGACTGACATATTCATGAAGGCCCTGGAAGGTCCACAATCCATGGGACTACGAAGACTACTTGGTCTACAATAAGACAGCGGTAAAAAAGCATCGGTGAGGAGGAGTGTTGGAAGGTGAAGAAAACACCGTTCTGCTTTTCCTGATCAGGGGGCAATATGACCTGAGACATAAAGGTTCTTCCACCCTTTGTTCTCGGGCATATCACCCCGACTCCCCCAGTGCCTACATAATCGAGAAAACATATATAAATGAGGCAACTACTGTATAGTTACAAGTAGTCGGTTATACTTATCCTTGACTCCCTAATAATATGGGTCTTGAATTTTAACACACACTGGTTGTCTCATTGCATGTAGCATGAAAGTTGTCTACAATGTGTTATTTATTTCTTTGTTTATTTTTATTTTTATTTATTTATTATTCAATGACTCACCATCAAATATCTTATCTGCCCATTATAGTCCATACCCAACCATATAAGCCCATAACCAACCATCCATATATCTGCTTATACCATTTATGCATTCCACATCTTATACTTAATTAGAAATAACTCAATATAATATTATTTATATTGAATTCTTTTTGTTAAGGTCAGAAAATAATCTATATAAATATGATATGATGGAAATGATTACAAGTCACCCTAGTGGTCCTAGAGCACCTAGCACCTAGCTAGCAAACACCTGAGAAAGTTATTATAGACCCACTTAACATTGAAAATTCTTTTCAGTTTTTGTATCGACGGCATTTTTTTTTGTACATCTCTAGGAGAAGGTGAAGTTTACATACATACAAACTCTGACAACACGCATAGAGCCGACATTTTTTTTGCAGCACAAGCTAGTTCAGAAATTCTTGTAGCAAACGTTAGCACGGTCTTAGGAGTTAGACCTGGTAATGACGATTCACCAACCCCCAAACTTATATATGCACGTCATCTACTGGGGCAAAATAAAACAAGAAAAAAGTCTAAAAATATGCTGATTAATCACACATAGAGCGACATATGATATTCTCTCTTCTTCCCTTTCCTTGTATTTTTCCGAGGCATCACCAAAAGAATGGTAATCGCGGGTTTAGCAAACAACATGCTCATTTGTGTGGATAGATCCATAGTTTGATAATGTGGATATAAGCGCTCTCGTTGTTCATAAATAAAAGTTAGAAATACTCGGATTTTGATCAAGATATCATTACAGTGTTATAAGAGAACTGATATAGCAGAAAATATTTGACATGATGTAACTTTAGTTTTTAGAGGACTGTTTGTTGGCAAGATGAAGCGGAGTCTGAGGAGTTTCTATCACACTCCGCACCAACTGGCAGGCGGAATGGCAGCCAAATCTAACACTGGCTGCTTCCGTGTGCCACCATTTCTCCCCTTTTCACAGCGCAACTTCCCCCTCCATTCCGACGCTCTCTCTCCCTCATCATGCCTACCTGTAGGCGCAAGCGGGTCATGCTAAAGGAGCTTACAGCTTCGCTCCTCGAAGATGCCAAAAATGACCCCTCAACGCCAGTTTTTTACATGGAACAAACAGGCGAAATTTTTGCAGACTACGAGTTTGTACCTTCCTTCCGTTCTTTTCGTGGCTCTGACTTGTCCTTTCGCTTTAGGTCTTATGCAGCACGTCTATCGTTTTACAAACTCAAGCAATTTCAATGTGAGGTGACAGGAAAGAGCGGCTTGGATTATTTCCAAGCTCTGGAAAGTGAGCAGCAGGAGGCCAGGACTCTCCATGCTCGCTTCCCGCAACCTCTTAAAGCACCAGTGCTGCGTGCTGTGCAATGGCGTACGTGTTTGTTTCCATCAAGTGTAACACCATGAGATATAACTTCGCATCTACAATTCGATTTATACAGAGGTCGTCGGTAGATTAGACCACTTAGTTGAAGCAGTCTATGATCGCTTTAAAGATCGTTATTTTGAAGGAGAACGTTCGTACTTTCTCCAACTTCGGTAGTATATGGAGCTTACCTTTACACCGTTAGGTGTTTATGTTGACATACAGGGTGATAGGTGAAGTTTTTCTTTCTCTAAGTACCTGGCGCGTTCTGACCACTCTCCCAAAAGATATTGGGCCCGTGTTGTCAAAGTATTTCCCCCGCGATCTCAACGCACTCGCGCGTCTTCATCAACTAGCGACTCTGTGCAACCGCCGTCAGATGACGAGACGGAACCCCATCGTATCTCTGGCGATCTCAAGATTCCCGTAGCGCAATTGAACTCAACAGATGATCCCAAAGGATACTATTATAAAGTACAGCTTATCGAAGAAGGCGTGGGCACTGACATGGAGTATCCCGAATCGAAGGGTAAAGGGAAGTCGGCGCCGAAATGGAGTAGTAGTTTGATGGAAGTTCAATGCGAAGCGATGAGGTATGTTTGTTCAATCTCAAGTGTTCGGCTTCTCTGAATAACACGACACTCAAGTCGAGATCGGCTTTCCTTCTCCAAATCTATACTGAGGCGGTTTATTCGAGATTGTGTCGACCGTGATGCCGCTGTAGCGAGTCCCTGGACAGTTAAAAAATCCATAGCTGAAAAGTATGGGGTCGAAAACATAATGCCCGAGGAGACTAGGAAAGGGGTGGAGGAAGTGAAGAACAAAGAAATTGAAAAACGAAAGAAGGTATGGGAAGACAAAGAGGGCCCTCCTACGAAGAAGCAGAAAAAAATGGAAGAGCGTGGTAAGCTTGGCAACGATCCTGGTTGTTCCTTGGCCTTAAAATCTTACCTCTATCCGTAGCATTGAAAGCCAAAGAAGAGGAGCAACGTATGAAGGAAGAGGCGGCCCAAGTGGTGGAGCTCCCACCCCTTCCGAAGAAAAAATATGTGAAGTATCCCACTGAGGATTTAGATGTCGTTTTGTCTCAAAGAGAGCGAGCCAAGCGAATCGCCGCTAACGGTCATACGAGGTCTGTTCGGCCAAAGCCTTTCACGGATTTACCGTTTGAGAATCGCATTTTCGAGTCTTTGCTTATGACCTGGAGCTTCTTCACTGCCTTTGGGTATGTCTTTGATGAATTGCTACTATTCCTTCTTCGTTCATCTCTTCTTTTCCAGGACGCCCCTGAAGCTTTCTTCTTTTACTTTGGACGAGTTAGAAAGCGCTATTAGACACAATGACCTTGACCAGCCCGTCACACTTATCGCAGAAATTCATAGCTCGCTCATATACGCGCTCCGTGCCCTCTCGACACACCGTCATTCCGCTGTCGTATCTCTTTTACAAGAAGAAGATGAAATAGATCCAGAAGGCGTAACTACCGCTGAACTTACGGATGCACTGGCTGACATAGGCAATAATTGGGAAAGGCAACCCCTGAGAGTAGACGAAGGTAGATCTGGATGGGAGGAGGCCATGATTGGTTGTATCAAAGATGTGAGATTATATCTTAATTTCTAGTGGCCTTGCACTTACTGTCCAACAGCAAGCGACTGTTTACACCTTCCCCACCCTTAGAGGTGTCTTAACTAGACTTTTATTCACGTCAGATTCCCCAGAGACTAGCTCAAGTTTACCCGCTTCACCCATGAGTGGTACCGGAATCTTGCGCCGTGCCAGCCCTCATGATCGGTACTATCTTCTACCGCCAGAAGATAAGATTGGCATTTTGGCTTTCCTTTGTGATGCGGTAGTTTCCCACAAAGAGATCCACCTCTTTATGGAGAACTGTGAAACCAACTTAACTCAGCTTCGAAAGGAAAAGATTGAAGTCAAGAAAGAACGGAAGAAAATGTGAGTTAAACAACATTGTATCAGCTTTGGTCATCAACTCTAATATGTCGCTCCCACAGCCAAGAAGACATGGCTCTCCTCGCGAAGGATGACCCTCCTACTAATGGTTCCAAAGCACCAAGCGAGACCCAGGACTCGAAAGAGGTCAAACCAGAATCTGAAGATCCAGAACA